>CM062818.1:1016805740-1017405740 GCA_031772625.1 Pinus tabuliformis | reverse complement strand
AATACGTACAGATCCACTGCCCAGGAAACATGGAGAAGATTGGAACCTAGATTCCAATTAAACATTTAGAGAGGTTAGCCTTGAGAATCCTTCTCTTTACCATTGTTGGAGTGAATGGTTTAGCCTCTCTACATCAGGCTTCACGAGTTTCAATGAGTGTAGCAGTAGATCACCTCATGACAATTTTTGATTGGTGCACACTCCTCTTGGCCAATATGAAAAAGAAACTTACAACTATCTGAAAATGTCACACAAATAACTTCGGATATGGAAGCATCTTGTGCTCATTCTTCTTTGAGAGAGTATTAGGGCTTCGACCGAAGGTACTTTCCAACATCAACATCCCAAGGGATCGTCAAATGGGTAGATGGACTGATCTAATCAAGAAACTAGGGCGCAATGAGGTCCCTAGAAACACCTTCAATGATGATTTCTTCTCTTGATGGGAATAACAAGTCATAGAAGTTGAGCGCTACCCCTATCCTTGAATGGAATTTAGAGGATATCTAGATCTGGTGCTGCCACTAGATGTAATGTGGGGAGGCATAGGTACAAATATATTTTTTTTATATTTTTGATTTGAAGATTTTTTGGATTTTAAGTATAAATAAATTGAAAATATTTTTTATCAGACAAATACTTACAAAATTATTTTGATCAAGACACAGATGTGGGACCAGTAAGACCTAAGGGTCTACCTAGACATAGGTGTCATGGAAGAGATGAGGAGGGAGTCGCAGCTGAGATCGAGAGGACCCTCCACGTTGTCCAGAGAAACTTGGTGAGACTAACTCACCATGTACCTATGGTAGGTAAAGAAGACCTTCAAGAGGAGATGCAGAGACGCGATGTAGGAGTGCCACGCGATTGGGTGTGGCTATTCCGATCAGTGGAAAATGCCATCATCTTCATCCGCACTGCTGACCCTGACCACGACCCATAGATGGATGACCAAATATTTTTTATTGGACATGATTATGGGCATAATCCCTAGTTTAGTAGGATGATTTTGTCCCAATTTTGTATATTATTTCGAACATAAAACTCTATGTATGTACCGACGGTTTCATCGTGATGATAATATATATAGACATGACTCTTCGATTATTTTTAATTTTTAATGTGACGAATGATTTATGTTCCAATCTAACACTTGATTAGCTATAGAATCTACAAATGAATATGCTAATCGTGGAATACAAATAAATGTGATATAAATAAATGATCTTTGTAAGAAACACACTCTCATAAATTGGTAATATAAATAAGAATCTCTCACATGATAGATGTTATTTAATTGAGATACCACTAGTTGGGAATCCAAGTATACTTCTAATGAATTAATACCAAGAGATATTGTCTCAAATAGTAAATTAATGACAACAATATATCCAGAAACATTATTTGAAGCAGGACCAATACATATGCCTCTTTTAACCAGCAATTGGCCAAATGGATAATAATAACCCAAGCTGCGGAAGCAAGGTTCCGGGTGTGTCTACTATCACCATCGACAAACCCTAGATATATGAAATTGTCCATCAATACCTTCCAAAGAACATAAAAGATATCGACATTACAATGAAACCGGTAGATAGATATGCACAAATATACAATATTTACAATCAAGTAAGTAAGAGATTGAAGCCTAAGAAAAATACTTTTGAAGATAGAGCCCATTTCTGGCCTCTGCCAACTCATTTCCTTCAAAATCAACCAGCTCAAAAGACCCCTCTTTCAAGACCATATTGACAATCAATGGACTGTACCACATAGATTTGAACTTGCTTTCCCAAAGGCATCCTTTACTTGGTCATAGACCAAGGCAAGGTGACCTTCAGAGAGAACCCTAGGACGTACAACCTTATCATATGGAGTTTTACTCTCTTTTTATGAGCTTCGTTGATTATGGCTGCATCTCGATGTTGCTCATCACAATGTTCCAAATGAATAAGGCATTCTTCAATACTAGAAGTATCTGGAAGAACTTCAACAACTAATTTAAGGGAAGGAATTTTGACATTCCACGGGAAAAATTGATTCCAACCCATAAACTAGTTGAAAATTACTAAAACCTATAGTAGTCTTGACTGACATTCGGTATGCCCAAACTGTCAGATATAACATAATGTGCCAATTAGATCGATTTTTGTTAATTTTCTTTTGTAGGATGATTTTTAGAGATTTATTCATGGCTTCAACCTACCCATTAGCCTAAGGATAATAAAGAGATGAATCTCCTACCAGAAACCCAACTTAAGAGCCAATTCATACATCATCTCATTATGGAAATCATTGCCATGGTCAGTGATAATATATTTAGGAATATCAAACCGGGAAATGACTTGATTGAAGAGAAACAAGGCTAATGTTTCATGATCATTCTTGAAAGTAGGCATAGCCTAGGCCCACTTGGCAAAGTAGTCGATTGCTACAATGATATACTTATGATTTCTTGCTGAAGGCATATTGCAAGTAGTGAAAAAAATACCCCACTTTGTGAATGGACCAACGAGGATCATAGGGAAGAGTGGAGGTAGATGCGTGGGAATTTTCCAAGTATAAGCTTGACAAGGGTGGCATATCTTGACTGATTCAATATAATCCTTTGAAGATTGAAGGCCAAAGTTAGCTTGTACACAAAAAAGTATGGTTGTTGTAAGCCTAGATAGATGACCACCAATTGGATTGAGCTTTTTTAATTTTCCTTTGTAGGGTTATTTTTAGGGATTTATTGATGGTTTCAACCTGCCCATTGGCATGAGGATAATAAGCATATGAATCTCCTACCAGAAACGCAACTTAAGAGCCAATTCAGACATCATCTCATTCTGGAAATGACTGCCATGGTTAGTGACAATATATTTAGGAATACCAAACCGAGAAATGACTTGATTGAAGAGAAATGGGGCTAATGTTTCATGATCATTCATGAAAGAAGGCATAGCCTCAGCCCACTTGGTAAAGTAGTTGATAGCCATGATGATATAGTTATGATTTCTTGCGAAGGCATATTGCAAGTAGTGAAATCAATACCCCACTTCGTGAATGGACCGACGGGGATCACAGGGAAGAGAAGAGGTGGATGCATGGGAATTTTCTGAGTATAAACTTGAAAAGGGTGGGATATCTTGAACGCTTCAATACAATCCTTTGAAGACTGAAGGAAAAAGTTAGTCTGAACGCAAAAAAATATGGTTGTTGTAAGCCTAGATAAATGGCCACCACAAGCTCAACTGTGGCAAGTGAATCAACCCTGTAACGATATAAAGTGTCTCCTATAATAATATATCTTTTAGCCAAGTGACGTTATTGTCTACGTTCATCCTTTGAAAAAGTGAGCAGAAACTTCGAAGTCTGGAGATATATAACGATATATCCATACCAAGGATATTGCAAGGAAATAAGGAAAAGATGTTCATGAGGAAAAGGTTCCTCTTAAACTATTTCTTCCTCACAAGGCAACTTTGAGATCAATTCTACAAATACTAAGGATTTCGTAGACTTAGCTGACATGAATTCGAGATCGAACTCTTGTAAAATGACAATCCATCTATTGTATTTTCCCCCAATCACTCAACTGTTGAGAACAAACTGAAATGGATTGATTGCTACTAAGACGAAAGATTTTCTAAGCATCATATAATGTCTAAGTCATTGGAGAACATGGAAAGTTTCCAAAGATAATTTCTCAATGGGATAATATCATTATTCAGGGCCCACCAAGTGTCGACTCAGATAATAGATTACGTACTCAATGAAAGCATCATATTCCCGAACCAAAACCATAGGAATAGTTGATTATGTTGCAGAAAGATATAAAAGGATGTCTCTTCTATAATTAGGTGGACTGAATAAATGAGTAGAAGTTAATTCTTTTTTCAAAGCATAAAATGAGCGTTGCGCAAAATCGCCCCATAGAAATGGGACCCCTTTCTTAAGCTATCTCATAAATCCTTTAGTAGTCTCGGCATAATTAGCGATAAATCTCCTTAAGAAATCATCTTTTCCCTAAAGACTCTGAAGTTGACGAATATAAGATGGGGGAGGTAACTAAAGTATTGCCTCAACCTTGAAGGGATCTCCACAAATACCTTCAATACAAACGATGAATCCCAACAACCGACAGGACGTGACGACAAAAACACACTTATTCGGATTTGACTCGATTTTCTAGTGATCCAGGTGGATAATGGTGGCCAATGACCTATTCCACTTGGACCCCCACCATTTTTTCTTTTAGTTTTTTAGTTTCCTTATTTGTAGCACAATTGACTATTTTTGGCAGTTTTTCAGGTCCTGAACTTCCGAAGCCATTTTGATGCCCTAAACGATGTTTTTTATGGAAAAGTGGGAACAACATGGGTCATGGACCACTGATGGTAATTCAAAAGTTGTATTCCTTGGATACATTTTTATAAGAAGGTATTATACGCATCAAAGAAAGATCGTATGCCAAAGTTACTACCCCTTGAAGGCATGAAATCTCTTCTTAGAGATAAGCTATCAACACCTGAGCTAGTCTTATTTCCATTTTGTTTGTAAGCATATTTTAGTATTTCATATTAATGAAATGATGTGTTATTTCAACTGCATCTTTGTTTTGATGGTTATATATGTAATTTATTGCATTCCTTTTTAAATATGGAACAATGGTATCATATCAGTCTCCTCTTTCTTGGTTTTTCTTTCCACGTCCCCAATGAGGCCGAGATATAAGGAGTTAGGGCTCGATCTGGTTGAAACTTTGAAAGATCAGCCTCACAAACCTGAACGACCGCCGATGGGGGAAGAAAATAAAGACAAGGGGGTAGGACATCCTATCAAAATATTGCTCAAGGAGGCCCTCGAGAAACAAAGGAATGCGGTGATGGATAACTTTTCCCACATCCTTCAATGGTTGCCCACCAACGGTGCATCCATATCCAGCAGCCACTCTGGAGGCTACACTCCTTTTAAGGTACAAGTAAATTTTTACATTCCCATATTTGATGGCCAAATAAATGTAGACGTTGTAGATAAATGGTTAAATCTGGTAAAAGTATATTTTTTTGTTCATGATTTTTTCCAGTTGAGAAAGATTACTTTTCCTCTTATCAAAGTCGTCCCCAATGTCAAGGATTGGTGGGAAACCTACCATGAGAAGAAGGATGAGTGTATGACCTCACTGGTTTCAGCTGCACCCACTTAGAACTCACTATGGGATACGATCAAGGAGTAGTACTACCCTGTCAAGAGCTATGAGGATAAATACATAAAGTGGACAATGCTGCAGAAAGGAAGGGACCAAGATGTGCCGGAGTTTACCAATGTTTTTCATACCCTTCGCATGAAGTTGGATATCAAGGGTTCTGAGAAGCATTTGTTACTCAAGTATCATCGCTACCTACACAGGTACATCCGGGATGAGATGGAGTTCTTGGGAATCTCCTCACTCGGCACGACATACAAATACGCTGTCAAGATCGAGCATAAGTTTACATAGAAGAAGCGAGACTTTGGATCTACAAATCTAAAGGAAGGGAAAGGTGCCCCTAAACTGTAGAACAAAGGATATAGGTAAGGCAAGGTAGCCTAAGAAAACTTGCCAAAGCTGCAAGAAAAGAGCAACACCGTGAAACCGAAGAAGGACACAAGAAAGTGGTGTGATTTCCATAAGAGCTCCACTCATAACACAAGTGAGTGTCGGTCCAAATATTCACTGGTGGCCGAGCTGAAGGCTTCGGAATCAGATGCATGTTATGACTCTAAGTTAGAGCCTGACAAGGGGAAATACAAGGGGAAGTAGATTATCAATGCGGAGCCCAACTCCAGCGTTTCCACCACAAAGATCCAGAAGGAGGAACCCGAAGATCCAAAGGAGGAGGAACATCTCTTCCACTCCCAGATGTGGTTATAGGGTTCCCCGCTCTAGTTCATTTTCAACAACGGGAGCCAAAAGAACCTCATTTTGGTAGAGGTCGTGAAGCAGTTGGGTTTACTGACCAAAACACACCCACATCCATACACGATTGGGTGGCTTTACCAAGGTTGGGATCTTCATGTGAGAAAACATTGCTAGCTTCCATACAACATCAATCCCTTCACAGATGAGGTATTATGTGACATTTCTCCCCTTGATATTTGTGATGTATTATTAGGCCAACTATACTTGTGGAAGATACATGTTATGTATGAGTCAAGGCCTTATGCTTTTATTGTTACTTTGGGAAATAAGTTGTATAGGATACCAGAGGTAGCATTGCCTACTGCCATCTCTTTGGTTACTACGAAACAATGCAGTAAGCGCATTTCCAAAACCAGGAAATTATTTTCCTGATGATATGAACTCAGGGAAAGAAGAAGATGGTGGCCACGACCTCCAGATGGGGTGCCTCTGCACAACAACAATAGATGAACAAGGTCATGGAGGAGTATAAGGACATCTTCACCTCCCCCGTAGGGGTGCTTCTACACTGTTAGGTCAAGCACTCCATCGATTTGACCCCAAGTGCGTCATTTCCCAATGGACCAATCTATTGGTAGTGCATTCTGGAAAATGGAAAAATTAAGACGTAGATTTAGGAGCTGCTACAGAAAGGTCACATCTTGAAGAGTTCATCACCCTATTTGAGCCTGATCATGTTGGTACAGAAGAAGGATGGCACTCAGAGACTCTGTATTGACTATTGAGCACTGAACAAGATCATTGTCCAGAATAGGTACCCGATCCCATGAATTGATGATAATCTGAACCAACTCAAAGGGGAAAATATTTCAACAAGAACGACATGAAGTCTAGATATCACTAGGTACCAATCCAACCCTTCGATGTGTGGAAGACTACCTTCAAAGCCAAGGAGGGCGTTTTCAAATAGTTGGTTATGCCTTTTGGGCTGATGAATGCTTCTGAAACCTTCATGAGGCTGATGGATGACATGTTGCGGCGATTCACCAACTCATTTGTAGTGGTATACTTGGATGACATCCTGATCTTTAGCCAATGTTGGGAAGAGCACCTCCACCACATCTGACAGGTTCTCCAAAAACTACAGTAACACAAGCTGTGTGCCAATTTGGATAAATGCACTTTTGGCATGACCTAGGTTCAGCATCTAGGATACATTATTGATGAATGGGGGTGCATGTTGATCCAGCCAAGATCCAAGTCATTCGGGATTGCCCAGCCCCAACCACTCTGACAGAGCTCCGCATCTTTCTTGGCCTTACCAATTTCTACCACAGGTTCGTGTTGGGATTCTCTCATATCACTTGGCCCTTGAGTGAAGTCACCAAGGGAGGAGGGAAAGAAAAAATCTTTTGGTCTAAATCTCAACAGAAGGCATTCATGGAGTTGAAACATCGCCTCTGCTCTATACTAGTTCTCACATTACCAAACTTGCAACAACCATTTGAGATCGAGACAGATGACTCTAACTATGCTACTAGGGTAGTACTTAATAAATAGGGGCATTCAATGGCATATCATAGAGAGACACTTTCTGACACATTCCGGAAGTATCCCACTTATGACAAATAGACATTCTATTGTGCACGCTTGCCAACAATGGAAGCATTACATTTTGGGGCTAGAAACTTTCATCCACACAAACCATTGTTTGGCACAACATCCCTCAAGGGAAGTTTTGGGGATTAGAGCCCAGATTTTGGTCAATTTTGTAATTCCAATGTAAAGACTCCACATTTTATGGGCGCAGAGTGCGTATTTTGTTAAAGAGTCATGGGGTTGTCCACACTTATTTTGTTATTGTAATGTTGGCTGTAGAATATCTACCCATGGTTTGTGGACTATGGGATTTTATAAATAGAGAGAGGCTCTAAGTAGCTAAGTTAATCTAATCTAAGATGAAGAACTTATGAAAATATGCGAGATAGATCTAAAGTGTAAAGTCTATTTTTGGGTCGTAGAGTAGGAAGAGGCTTTGCAGCTGAGTGTGCAAAGGCCTAGTAATCCACAACTAAGTGGGCAAACCCCTGTAGCTAAGTGTGCAGGGTGAGTCATGTCCGTAAATAATTGGAAGTATTAATAAAGAGAAGTTTCTACCATTTGTGTGTATTTATTCCCTATTTATGCATTTGTTATCTTGGGTATAAATTTCACTTCTAATGCTTATATGATGCACGAATGTGTATAATTGTATTGATTAAGTGAACGCAAGTAGGAATATCTGTTTACGTGAAGATAATTAAGATATGTCAATAAGATAAGTAAGATACTTATTTTAGTTTGGGAAATAGTGCATTTCGCTCCCGTAATAGCACGAAAAGACATAAGCCCCTAGTTAGGGCTGCGAGAAAGTCAATTATAACAAATTGCGAAGGTACTGAAGGTTAGAACAGTGCATGACACAACCTACATGAAGGCAGGTCTAGTTCGACTAAACTGACATCACAAACATCTCAAGGGTGCGGAAACTTGGTTCCAGCATCCCCTCATACTGCTTCGAGTGAGACTTCAGTCCGCACTATGCTGGCTTATGCCGAAAGGGCTAGTAGTGTAGGGATTTGTTTAGTTAAACAACTTTGAACCTACGTAAGGCCCACATAATCCAACAATGAGTGACCCTTGCAACTCATATAGATGCAAGGGAATTTATAGAATTATCACCATTAGAAGTGGACCAAATACCTGAAACAACTCCATTTGAATATCAAGTATAAGAAGGGAAACACCAATAATGTTGCAGATTTCCTCAATGGACCACTGATCTTGGCGTTAAACGTTGTGTTCAACCCTTGTGGGAATGAGACTTCTGATTAACGACTTATCAACAAAAGAAACCCCAAATTCGGCCACACATACCAGACACTCTTGGAGGGTCAATAAGTTCCATATTTTCACCTCCAGATGCCCTGTTATGCCACCTAGGGCACCTTTGTGTTCCTTCAAGCGATCATGCCAAGATGATTTGGAATCGCACTACAGTCAAGTTGATGGATATTTTGGGATCAAGAAAATGGTGGCAGTATTGTAGAAGTATTTATGTTGGCTAAATCTTCAACATGATGTCAGGAAGTACATCAGATCCTGCACTTCCTGTGTCAGTTGCATAATGATCATCAAGAACTAGGGTCTCTATGCTATGTTTCCTACCCCTATTCGACTTTGAGAATGCATCTCAGTGGATTAAATGTCGGGCCTTCCTTCTATTAAGCGTGGAAATGGCTACATTTTTATGGTCATCAACAAATTCTCAAAGATGGCCATTATGGAGGTCCGCAAGAAGAATATCATAGAAGAAGCCACTTCTAAAATCTTATTTGAAAGAGTGAGGGTACACTTTGGGATCCCACATTCTATCAACTCAAATCAAGAAAGTGGATTCCTTAGTACATTTTGGTCTCGTCTCTAGTCGATGTTATACATCAAGCTCACGAAGTCCACAACTTTCCATCCCCAAAATAATGGCTAGACAGAGGTTGTCAACAGGATGATCATATAGATTATGCACATGTACAACTCAAAGCATCCATGCAAATGGGATGAGAGCCTCCCCTATGTTCAGCATAGCTATAACCAGGCTCTCCACAACTCGACTAGCCACAACCCTTTCTAGGTGTGCTTGGGATTGCAGCCAGTATGTCCCATTGATGTGGCCATACCATTTGTACCTACTTAGGAAAATTCAGCTCATGTCGAGTCCAAAACTGATAAGGAAAGCAACTTCATTGAGCACATCCAACATATTTGCTAGAAGGAACACGAGATTCTAAAGAAATCAAATGCCAAGTACAAGAAGCGACATGATCAACATTGGGTGAGACACAAGTTTCAGGTGCGCAAAAATGTTTGGTTTCATTTGTAGAAGGAACGCCTTACTGAGCCTATCGAAAACTCAGAACACTCTGATATGGTCCTTACACCATTACCAAGGTTGTGGGATACAATTCCTTTGAGCTCAGCATTCCCCCATTCCTTGGCCTGCACCCATTGTTCAATGTGGACCACCTTAGACCATACTTCACACCATTGTCAGACACATCCTACATTGCAGAATAAATAACAGCTACAAAGTTAAATCCATATTGCATGGAACAAGCCACAACTGATCATATCATGGAAACGTAGGTCAATAACACCCAAAAACAAAGGATCCAACAATATTTAGTTGTCAAATCAAGCCAACTCCTTCACCAAGGCAAGTGGCTCACCAAGGACCAAGTTTAGCAGAAGTTTCCTCGTCTCATGGAGGAACTCAATGCAATGGGGACCATTGCTTTGTAAGGGGGGAGGAATGATCTAGGTATATATTGGTGGCCACCATCCTATTTCACTTGGACCCCCACCAATGTTTCCTTCATTTTTTCAGTTTCCTTATTTGTAGCATAATTTACATTTTTGTTAGTTTTTCAGGTCCTAAACTTCTGGAGCCATTTTGAGGCCCTAAAGGATGTTTCTTTGGGAAAACTAGGACCAACATGGACTATACTCTAATTTTGGTCATTCAAAAGTTGTAGTCCTCAAATAGATATTTCTAGTGATGTAAAGTGCATGTCAAACACAGATCGTATGCCAAAGCTACAACCTCGGGAAGTTGATGTACCAATTTACCCAAACGGGGTCCATAGTTTGGCACTTCATCGTCTAGGGTTAGGTTTTTGGATGTTTAGGGTTTTCCATTGTTTCTCAACAATAAATAGGCCTTTGAGCCTCATTTTAACATAGCTTAGAGGCATGTAGCCGCCACATCTCTTGTTATAGATAAGCTGCCATCGCCCAAGCTAGTCGTATTTCCAGTCTATTTGTAAGCATATTTCAGTATTTGATATTTTAATGAAATGAAGTGTTATTTATACTACATCTTTGTATTTATGGCTATATATGTAATTTGTTGCATTCCTGTTTAAATCTGGATCATGTAGAAATGACATCGCTCAAAAATTAATCGAAGGTGCTTGGGATGATCATTTCTCTTTCAAGAACGAAAAGGTAAATCAACCAAGAAAGATTTGATAGCATGTTTGATATTGTGGAAATCATATAACATGGCCCGTTGAACGGTAGCTCCATCATTCTAAAGGCCCAAATCCATCTTCTTATATGAAATTGTACCTAAGGGGAGATAAAAATTTGTCTTATGTTGATCTTTTGGACAAATAGTGATTTGATTATAATCGGAAAATCTGTCCATAAAAGAGAAAATATCATTACCTGCACACTCATCAATAATCTGATTAATAAATGGTGTGGGGTAATTATCTCCAGGACAAGACTTATTCAAGTCCCTAAAGTCAATGCACACATCAATCATTCCTTGCTTCTTGTCAATGAGGATTGGATTCAAGACCTGCTCGGTTAAAGGAACGAGGTATATGAAACCTACCTTAGGAAACTTTTCAACCTCACTTTTGATAGACACTGCTTTTCTAGGGTTTACCAATTCAAGCTTCTGACGAATAGGTTTTTCATTTTCATATGTCTTGATCTCATTTTGGATTATAGATGGATCTATCACAGGAATTTCCTAATAAGACCAACCAAGTACGTCTCGAAACTCTTTAAAGAGATTAGTATAAGTTTTAATTTCTTGAGGGGAACAACCAACTCCAATGATGAAATTTTCGATAACGTTGAGATTCCTAGAGATGTTTACTGGAACAGTTTTTGAATGACATACAAGTTACCTTTGGCCGAAAACTATGTTGGAGCCAAAGGTTTTAAAACTACGTGAACATCACTAGTAGATGAACGACTGAACATGCTTGATTCTACCTCACAAATCTGGGAGGAAATTTGACCGATGATGCAAATCATCCCAAAGTCTCTCAATACCCATCATTAATTCTATAATGGATTATTCAGATGGAAAAACAATATCTAGGCAATCCATAGCATAAGTTGAATCTAGTGTGTAGGCCGAAGCCACATTCCCATCGAACTCCTCCAACAAAAAAGGAGTAGGATCAGGGTCTACAACATAACTATAGATTGATAAGCACATTCAGTTGTGGACATAGAAAATGCAATTCCACCTACTTTCCCCTCATCTAATGTGGTAGTAGAAGAGGGTAAGGGCCAAGGATCTGAAAAATAATGAATTTTAAAGAAATCTATTCATGAATGTGCCTTGTAAGATGAAATAGCATTAATTAGAGCAATAGGAGAAGGAAAATCAAAGGTGCCCATTAAGGAAGAATACATCCCAACTCCTAGATTCTCAATAGGCTACTTAGGATTGTTCACTAAAGGAACAATAGATTCATAAGATGCATTGGATTCACCTGGAGAATAATTCATGTTATCAACCATTACAATTCTCCCTTCATGAGGAAAACAAAGGATGCGAATAACAATAATACAATAGCATCCATATTGTAAATCCAATTTCGTCCCAAAATGACATTGTAATCCAAATTTACATAAACTATTTCTACCTAGATATTTACAACCTTTCCCCCAACACAAATAGAAAAGGTTGTAATAATCCTGGCCTATGAGAATGACCATCAAATATTGTTAATAGAGTAGGTGATGGAACAACCTGAGGTGATCCAATAGCCTTACAACATGATATGGACATTACACATGTGGAAGCTCCCTCATCAAATACGGTTCAAAAAATATTTGTCTTTCGATATGTAGACTTGATTTGAAAAGCCATATGACATGGGAGTCTCTTCTTTATATTTGACATGTCAAATGTAAGAATAAGAGAGTTTTTTGGATCTACCGCTTCGATCATAGTAAGCAACACAGTACTTTGTTCTGGGCATGACTGGAGTACCTCTAACACTAACATGGTATAAGGACTCTGAGTCAAATCTTATACTATGGAGTAGTTCTGAGTTGCCTTAGCGTTGGGGTTAATTTTCGAACATTTTTCAGAGCCTTTCAGCATCCGAGCTATAGAATCAACTACAGGCATCTCGATATGGAGTGGCTCTGAAACATCAGGCATAGTCTTGGCCTTAGATGATTCTACTTCACCATAATCACCTGACCATGTAGAAACGTCAATATGTGAACTCATCATATAAACATTTGATGGATTTTCCCCTTCTTGGTTGCCCCTAATGGGGGTACCAATACTAGCATTCACCCTAGTAAAAAATTGTTTCCCTTAGGGAAAGGGTTAGTTAACACTCCCTAGCAGCTAGAAGACCCTTTCTCAAACAAAAAGTGCTTAGCATCCTCAGTCTTTAAACAAAGATGAGTCAAAGGGTCACCATTACATAAATTACATGGAAAATTCACTTTCTTCTTGGACTCTCTTTTACCCCGCCCAACATCATTGCCAATCTTATTTACATTACCCTTCCCATCGTGATGCTTTTTCTTATCTCATATTTTCTTCTTCCCATCAGATTGTTGGTTTCCATTGGGGTTATAAGTTTGAATGACATTGATAGACGAAGGTTGAGAAGGAATGGGCACTGATGGTGATGCCTGAATAGAAGAAGAAGTTTGTAAAGACAACTAATGAAATTGATTTAGAAGGTTAGTAGTGCTATTATCAATTGATCTGACTAGCATGGGACCTGGCTTCGGGTTGGTAAGATCAACCTTAGATCTAGGAGAATCAAGAAATTTTTTCTCAAGAATACCAGATTGAGAATATATGAGTTCTAGCTATTGGGGTCTAAAAATAGCTTGTTATTTGATGAATACACCAGAGAGAGGTGCATCCTTAGATATTTCAAGCTACAAATATTTGGAAAACCCTTCAAGAAGGAATTCTTGTGGAATATGGGCTTTAATAAACCTCTTCCTTCTCCTCCATTCATGGATATGATAAGAAATGTGGGTTTCCTGGTCTTGGTGGAAATTAGCTAAGAGCTCAGTTCCAACATCATAACAAATGGGAAACTGAAAATCTTTTAAAATACGGTGGCCAAGTCACCAAACAAAACGAATGTCCCCCTAGAAGTTTAATATACCATTTAGCTACATTCCCAGTTAGGGTGCATTCAAATAGTCTCAACCTGATTGAATCATCAATTAGGGACTTCGACAAACACGAGAAATGGAAAGTGGCTATATGGTTGCCTAAATATTTAATAGTCTTCCCTTTGAATTTGGGTATGTCCGATGGAAGCTTGGTTGGAACCGAATACCAAACTAGGTTGTATCTAATAGGATCATTAATCAAATTTGATAGATTTGGCAAGTTTAAAGCTTTTAGGAAAGGTAAGCATGGAGGAACTTGGGTATTCAACCCACTCTAGGAAAAATTCCTAATGTTCTGAAAAGAATATCCTGGACTTTTTTAGGAACCAGGTTTCCTGAGGTGATTCATAGAAAATTTTCAACCGTAAGGAAAACCTTGTGGCTTAGAAAAATTCAGAGTTTTTCCAACTCCTACTGAATATTTTCCATATCCATTAAAATTCCCCCCTACTGAGGTATTAAATGGAGCAGAGAGCCCTTGGTATGGATTCCATGCATTAGCAAACGGATAAAAAATCATAAATGAACTCACAAAGGAGTAAAACATATCCCCTTGTTGCCAAAAGAGAATTCATTCCCGAATCCCAAGCCACTAATAGCTGGATTAGTCCATCCTTGCAAAGGATTATAACTTTGACCTGTGGAGGGAAAATTTATTGATCCTACAAATGGGTTAAAATGTGTTATATGACCACTCCCAAAAGGGAAACCCTAAAAATAATTTGACCCACTCACCATGGAAGTCATAAATGTGGAAGAAACAAATGGAAAAGTTAAGGGAACCAAAGGAATTGCACTGGTAGGAAGTCCAAAATGGAAAGAACCAGTGTTGGAGGTAAAAGATTGGGTGCCCCCACTCGAAGATGGAATGGAGGTAGAGCCAAAACGTTCAGTGCTAGGAGATATTGAAGGTAGGGAAAATGTACCTCCTCCTTGTATTGATAAGGAGTATGTACACTAGTAGCACTCATAGTTGAAACCATGCTCCCAGTAGTAGCCATCAAAGGAAAAGACCGATATAGACCAGGGCTGAAAGGCCTTTGGGTCAGGGTCTCGACGTATAATAGAATGTATGGATAATCATGAGGGAGCAGAGAAGAAGGAGTCACAAGAGAACCAGGGAGTTCTTCAAACTCTATAACGTCTTGTGATTGGAAGAGGACTCTAGAAAGGGATCCAGTGTTCCTCTCCAAATATCCACTTACACTAGGTCTATTCTGTGAAACAATAGCTTGAACTAGAGGATCAATCTTCGTTACATCTACTACCACTGATTGGAAATCACTGACGAAATTTCTCCTATGCCTTCTGGAAGAAGGCTCAACACTCATAGGCGAAAGCCCATGAGGCCTCCTAAACCGATGAACAAGTCGATCAACCACTTTTAATTATTTTAAGAGAAATAATTAAAGACTCAAAAAAAATTATTAAGTTATGGCCAACTAGGAGAAAAGAGAACTCTCTAACAAAGTCCCTAGAAGATACAATCAATGAAGCAACTTCCAAGTATTTCGGCTCTTGGTGATAAGGACTAGACAATAAAATACGAGAAAGTGAAATCAAGGACCTTCGAAAGATTGTTTGGGATAATGATGGCCCAGGCCTACCAGCAAAGGTGAAAGAAAAAGTTATGCTGACCTTTAGACAAAAGGATTTGTCGGTGCAAGCACCGAAGATTCATAATGATACCCTCCAGAAGTAGTAATGAACGTGATGGAATGTCTGCCTTAGGTGTCGTGGGATTCCCCTCCATAGCGACCTACGTGACCCCAGGAATAACAACTATGGACACCAGTTTGTATCAAAATCTGGGTGGAACAGTATCAGGGTAGGATCCAACAAGTAGGAGAGGGGGTATCTCTCTTTCCTTATCTTCACTCTCCCTCGTGCTTCACTCCCAATCACAGAGCTTTCCTGGTCTTTCTAACGATATTATATTTCACTCATTATTCAACATCTATGTTTAACAATTTTAGTGGCCTTAGAGAGTTAACTCTCTGATCACCTATTCCGAGGACCTAAAGACCTACACTTGTTGATGTAATTAATGACAAATAAAAAAAATGTTCTATTTATTTTAAGTAAGCACTTCATTTTAAATGGTTGTTCTTTAAGTCACGAGTAAAATGAGAGTGAAACTTATGGTGTTTTGATGCAAAATAAATCAATATAAACTTAGCTCTATGAAAATGCACCTATTTTTCTTCGATGAAAAGATATTTCTACGAGGTTCTATGAATAAATTTATAAAAAAAAAAACATAAAAATGCTCCACACACTCAAAATCTAACAAAAAGACTAAAATGCTTACAGTGAAAACTAACTTAATGCAAACTATAATGATGATGCAAGATTCTACGAACAATCATATAATAAGAAAATGTGTTCCTTTACAATATCAATAGGCCAACTTGACTACAAGGAGGGTACAAATTCAACGAAAAACATCCTTCGAAACGAAGGAAAACCAATCGAAAAAAGTTCATAATTGCTAAAAAATAACAAAGAAACCAAAAACAAAAACTTAAAATAATAAGAAGGGCAAGAACTATGTCTGTCTTTTTATTTTCCAAAGAACCCAAAGAAATTTTTGAGAACACAAATACTACTAAACTTGAAAGACCAAAAACAATCATAAAGAGTCCCAAAATTCACAACTTATGCACATCATTAATATATTGAAACTTGAAACGTCAAAGGACTACATAATTAAATAGATTGGTCTGAATAACAGTATAAGGGAATTTAGAAAACCAAAATAACATCAACAAAGACTTTAAAAATTGCCACAGAGGCACTCGAAAACCATGAAAAACAAATTAGGTCAACCAAAAAAGGAAAGCAAAGTTAAGCAATCTGAAAATTGGGTTATAAACAAAACTGCAACTAGTTTGTTATTCCACAAAGTCAAAACAACCAAGAACTTCTACAAGGAGCCTTGAACCCAAAGCCCAAACTGAAATTTTACTCAAAAATCAAACCCTAGGTTAACTACGTTTTTCAACAAGAAAAAGATTAGAAATTGAAAACTTGCAAGAAAGGAAAGCTTCATTGATAGTGAATGACCAGAAAATAGAAAAACCACCAACCAACAATCTTAACCGGACCAAAGATTTTGAAAAATTTATTCAAAATAAGGTATACGCAACTGTGAAAAAACATAGGAGCATGTATATGTGACTAAAACATGGGAAACTCATGTATACGTGAGTATATTTGAAGAAACTAGCGTGCATATGCTACTGTATCCTCTAACAAGTGTGTATATAACGCTGAATATGGAAAAACAAAAAAAACAAGCCTGATCCAAAAGATCAAACTTTATGCCCAGGAAGCAAACAGGTCACAGACACTATAATGGCAAGAAATCAATCCAGCAGGCCTTAATGAAGAAGAAACAATCCAATCTAGAAAAACCAAGAATGTTTTCCCCAGTGGAGTCGCCAATTAGGTTATGAGTATAATCACCCTACGGTCTTTGGTTGAGAACCCCAACAGGGAGTAGGGAATACAACATAAAGAGACATACAGGCAGACAATTCTTATAGTTAAACTACTGAAGTGGAAATAAGAGGTATTACCTGGAGGGTCTACTTTTGAGGTCATTCACGTGCAGTCCAAACCCTCTACTTCTTCCAATGCCTTAAAACCTGCAACTCTTTCAATCAAACCATATAGAATAGCAGTAATAGAAAGCATGTTCATGATATAAGGGTTAGATCATATAAGCATATAAGAAAATAAACATTAACATAAGATTTTATAAGAAAATCATAACATAAATTAATGCATAAAGACCATAATCATTAGGAACAAGCCAAAATCTTTTTATTATTGTAAGCTAAAGAAAATATAAATGAACAACAACCTGAGTCATCTGTTGGCTCCAAGTGAGACCATCCTCTAGATACGTCCTTCTCAGGCCTCAACAATCCTCATCCATAGGTATACACAAGCATGTCATGAAGGGATGATGGACATGTAAAGAAGGAAATAGAGGTTTTCTATGACTTGGGAGTGTAGAAGGAACATGGATATCTTCAGACTTGATCAGGGATGTAATCAACTATAATATCAATATCTAATATTTTCTCCTCCCTTAGGCACTCCCATGGAGGTTTATTTATACTTCTCCAAATTAACTTTTTTAGTTGGGAAATAGTTGGGCCAGCGTGCTATAGTAGGATATTATTAGGTAAAACCTGTAAACTCTGCCCAAATTAAGGAAAATTATATATATTTTAAATTTTTAACACATATACGTAGGTAAGCTATAGATTTACCTGTGTATACACGCTCTTTATACAGGGAAAAATCAAGTATGGTATTTAAAACATTTTTCTTTTGAATTTAGACCAAGTCTGGTAGAGAAGGGCTACCCTAGGCCATATCATAGAGCTTCAAGTCTACCAAGGGTGGTAAATGCTGCTATAACAGGGATAAAAAATGGAGGATCCATTAAAATGGATTTAACATGTGGTACCATTCCTATTTTTGGCTAAGAAGAGAATCAATTATATAGAGAAGAGATATTTGTGAAGACACTTACAAGGAATGACTAATCGAATATTGCCCCTATGTACAGTAAAGAGAAATATTTCTCTTATTTTTTTTTAGAGGAAGATGATCAAATCATGGATGGGACACGGGTGGAAATCTTTGTTTGACGAGACCAACAATCACTAGAATATGAAAATTTATGGAAGGTATACTTTGATGATACTTATTCCAGGGAAGGAAATGGGGTAGGTGTGTTTTTTGTATCCCCAGAAAGCTGCTTGATACCTCTCCCATTCAAGATTGAGTTTGAAGTGACAAATAATGTTGCTGAATATGAATCTTTGATACTAGGTCTGAAGGATGCCAAAAGTCTCAACATTTGGTGCTTGACAGCATTTTGGGATTGAGAGATGGTATTAAAACAAATCCAAAGTCAATGAAAAACCAAACATCCAATACTAAAGGTCTTCTGAAATGAGATATGATATCTGATTGAGAAATTTTTCTTAGATTTTAATATCTAGTTTCTTCCGAGAGATGGAAATCGGATGGTTGATTCCTTACGTGTAGTTGCCAGTAACTTCAAGCCTCCTCAAAACCCATTGCTCAGATACGAAATTGAAGTCAGATACATGAATTCATACCAAAGAATGTTAAGTATTGGTAGGTGTTTGAACATTAGGAAAATATCAAATGCTTCATGGAGGTTGTTGGAGAATTCTTAAGCTCAAAGGTGGATTAGGAGGAAGAGAAATTCATAGATGAACAATAGGCTAATTTGGAAGAAACCATAGTAGGGAACAATATTTTACAGCTGAAAGGTAATACTATCCCCAAAGGTTTGGTTCCATTGCAAAGAGTTTTCAACTCAACTGATATTGATTCTAAGACAACTAAGCAATAATTTGAAGAACATGTGGAACACTGCAATATTGGCTCAAATCAAGATCTATGAATAATTAAGTTGTCTAAAGGAGTTCCAAAGGAATACAAACAAAGGTAATTGGAAATTTTTAAGATATGTATGGATGTGTTTTCTTTATCTTATAATTATTTAACAACATTTGATACTAATATCATCCAACATAAAATTCCTTTGAAGAGGGAAAAACCATACAAACAGAAGCTGCGGCAAATTAACCCTCTGTTAGTTCCAACAATTAAGAAATATGTGAGGAATTCTATCCGGGCTAAAATTATCATATCTCTGAGGTATTCTGATTTTGTGGAAATTCTAGTTCCTATCAGGATGAAGAATGGGGAAAAAAAGGTCGTATATTGACTTTAGGAATCTTAGAAAGGCCTTACTAAAGGATAATTACCCTCTGTCTAAAGTGGACTACATTCAAAAAAAGGGGGTGGGCTCTTCTTGTAAGTCTATGATGGATGGTTTTTTTGGATACAATCAAGTAGATGTGCATCTTGAGGATCAAAAGAAAATTTCTTTCATCATGGCTTAGGGAATGTTTATGTATGCCAGAATTCCCTTTGGCCTCATTAATGTAGGAGCCACTTTTCAGAGAGCAATGGATATAGGATTTGTGGGGGAGAAACATAATTTTGTGGTAATTTACCTAGATGACATTACTATTTTTTCAAGAATAGATGAGGATCATATTAAACATCTATGACTAACTTTTGATAAATGCAGAAAATATGGCCTATCTTTAAATCCTAAGAAGTATTAGTATGCTCTAAGTGAGGGAAATATGCTAGGACGCATTGTGGAAAAGGAGGGGGTGAATATAGATCCCAAGATGATGGAATCCATCAATAACATACCATTATCGAGAAATAGGAAAGAAATCCAGACCTTCTTGTGCATAATTATCATTTTAAGGAGGTTCATACCCAGTTATGATGAGATAATTAAATAAATTATGGAGATGATGAAGAATGATAGGGAGGTAAAATGGATTTAAGAATCTCGGGAATCATTATCCAGGATCAAAAGGGCCTTTGCAAAATCTGATATATTAGTCATCCTTGACTATCTAAATCCATTTTTCATTTTCTCTTTTTCTTCTCCTCATACAGTTGTTGTTGTCTTATTAAAGAAAAACAATGAAGGAATTTAGAAACCAATAGCATTTTTCATCCAGGTGTTATGGGATATTGAGATAAAGTATAACATTCTAGAGAAGCAAGCCTATGCCTTGGTCAAAGCCATAAATACCTTTAGAATATGTGTCCTGAAATTAACCATATCAGCTTATGTTCCTACAGTTGTTGTGAAAGACATTATGGTACAAGGGGACAGTGAGGAAAAAATATGTATATATGGATTACTAAAATCCAAGAATATGACCTAGAGATCAAACCCACGAAGTTGATTAATGGGAAGAGATTAGCTAAAATCTTGTATGAATCAAACTTCCAAGCCTTGGGTATAAATGTGTTGACAAAGGAAGGAAAGTCAAAGAGAAGAAGAGCAGAATAAGGTCAAGACCACAAAATAGGAAATCCAAACAATGTACCTCATGTCACACTGGTATAAACATATAATCCACCATTTACTTTTTCTGAGTTGGACAATCAATTTTGATAAAGTTAAATATATGGCTTTAATGTTACAAGCGCATAAGTTTTTCATTTCAAATGGTCAACTGTATTGGAAAGACCCAGTGGGGATTTTTTATTTTATGCTTGGTTGAAGGAGAGATCCATAAAGTGATGGATGAGTTCCATAATTGTGTGTGTGTGGGAGGGGGATTATAGTTTGAGAGATATAACCCATAAAATTATCAAATTAGGCTTTTATTGGCACCAGTTGTTTGATGAGTTACATGCATATGTTTGGGCCCATGAGAAGTTCCAAATGTTTGTTGAAAAGAAGAAATTAGCTCATTTTCCTTTCATCCTTGTGTTTCTTGAATAACATTTCAGAAAATGGGGATTAGACTTCATTGGTGAAATAAACCAACCCTCCATCAGTCAGCACAAATGGATTCTTACAGCCACTGATTACTTCACTAAGTTGGTGGAATTAGTCCCAGCTATAAATGCAGCCAATGTTATGGTTATAAAATTCATGGAGGAGAATATCCTTGCTAGGTTCAGTTTCCAAAGGAAGATTATCACTGATAATGTTCAAGTTTTAAAATCTACCAAGTTTTTGAGCTTCTGCTAGAAGTATAACATCATTGTGGGTCACTCCATTAGCTATTATTCACGGGGAAATGCATTGCTTAAATCATCAAATTAAACCCTGGTAAGGATTCTTAAGAAGAAAATATCAGAAAATAAAAAAAACTACAGCTCACAACTGAAATTTTCTTTATTGGCCAATAGAGTTCCTACCAAGAGGTCAACTAGGAAATCTCCTTTTGAATTAGTGTATGGGAAAGATGTAATTTTCCCTATACAACTAGTAATTCCAGTGGCGAAAATTCTATAGGATGTTGATGAAGAGCCAAATTCTCTAACCAGAAGGATCAATCAGCAGGTAGAACTTCAAGAAACTATTGGGGAGGTAATAGTGAATTTATGCAATATAAAGAAAATATGAAGGTTATGTTTGACTGAAAGGAAAAAGACAAAACCTTATAGCTAGGGGATTTGGTGCCTAGGTGGGATGTTAGATGAGAGGATAAAGGAAAATATGGAAAATTCAATCCCTTATGGTTTGAACCTTTCAGGATTGTTAAGGCGAAGGGAAACAATACTTTCTTACTAGAAAACTTGGATGGTGGAGTGCTTCAGCTGCCCATGAATGGGCAATTTCTCAAACTTTTCTTCTAGCACTAAAGAGGTCAATTTTCACCCACTGTATATATCGGTAAACCATTGTATCTACCAGTAACATCTTAACTTCTTAATGTTTCTATTTATTTTTTGCTTTTCATATACTTTAATAAAATGACTCTGTGCCCAATGGATATAAGGCTAGGTTCTCAATGCATTTCTTGCAATACATTGTCCCTAATTGGATTCAATGTTATCAACTACTACACCTTTTTGCAAATGTGCCAAATGATGTCAAATGGTGGCCAAAAAGGGGTGCCAAACTGAAAAAAGGCCAAGGAGGAGGGAAAATAGCATAGCTCGTGAGGAGGAAGCCAAAATAAAAAGCTTAATAGCTTGACTCCAAAAGGAAAGTTAAAATCCAATGAGAGGTCGAACTTTCAAAGGTCGAAACCTAAAGAAGCATGTTGAAATTTTGGACCAGATCTCATTGGAACCTAATATCAGGAAGATCGAAAAGAAGGCATATCTGGATATGGTTTATTGTAGGTTGGTGGCATAAAAACCTTTTTAAATTCCTTTTCAATTTTTTTTTGATGAGACGGGCTCTGATATAGGCTCACACTTGGTAACAAGCATTCCAAAGGATCAAGATCATAGAATAAGATGGGAATTTGGAGCATATGCCATCAAAACATCGGGATATCTGAACTCCTTAAAAAATAGTTCTCTTTGGAAGGTGCTGAAATCATGGGGGAAGGGGAAATACAAAGGAAATTTTTAAAAATCCAAAGACCTTAGGGATGTTTTCTTTCTCTTCTAAAGAAGGCTCATGGAAATTGATATTTCGTTTCAAGAAGCTGGCAAGGAAGATTACATCACCATGATGTGGCCGTAGAAGGACACGTGGCATTCCATTTTGGAATTTTGAGGGCCTAACGGGATCAATTTGGGTGACACTGTCACCACTCAAGAGCCACTACATGATGGTGATGATGTTGACATGGCATCACTTTGGATGTCAGAATTTTGGAGGAAGAGGCCATCAAAACTCAGCTTTAATTAGAATATGAAACTATTTCAATGAGTGGAGATTTGATATTATATGGTGCCCAGTCATGGGAACTCGAGAGAACCGAGGGTATAGAGCTAGGGTTGAGAACTAATATTTATGAGCTCATTGGAAGTGGGAGTTTTCATGTCTCTAATATTAATTCTTAATTTGAAAACATTGGATGAAGAGGGCTTCCGATGTAGACTGACACATGGTCATGAGAGATCCACATAACCCATAGAGAAGGTACGATTTAATACCTAAGTGTTATGGGGCATATCGGGGATGTCAATATCATAACTCCTCTATAAATTCTAATTTGCAAAAGTTTTTAGGCTAAAGGGGCTCCAATATGTCATGTTTCTTGGCCATGACCATCCAAATAACCAAGGTTGAAGAAAAAATTACAAAGAGAGACAGGCCCCTAACAAGAACCCAAAGGCTTTAGCACCCAAGTGCTAAACCTGAGGTCAGGGCACTTGGTCCCATGGAATAAAAAAGAAGAGGGCTAATAGAAGAGGAGCTTGAAGGCATCATAACTTTATGTTTTCTAAATGTTATTTCAAATGAAGCTATGAGGATAGAAGGCTCTGATGTTGCATCACCTATGGGTTAATCCTTTGGTCATAGGAAGTGGTCCCATGGTTGATAAGTGATAAAGGAGCTTAAGCAAGAGGAGCCAAGGGTGATCAGAACTTTGTGTTTTCGTAAAGTTCTTTCATAAGAATTATGATATGATAAGGCCCAATACTACAACACGAGGATAACCAAATATGGATGGGTCGACAACTATGTTATAGAGCACCGCTAATGCCACCATAGTTGATTGCTTCTAGCTCTAGAAAGGGGGAATTCAAATAGTTAAGGGGAGAATGTGACAGGAATATTAGTTGGTAACGACAAAGGAACACGATGGCAGAGATGTGGCCTGATCAGAGGCGATCACAGGAATTGCAATGGAGATAGTTTTTTATGGCCATCATTCAATTTTCCCATGATTTTTTTTGTAATTTGTTACATTTTAAAGAAGGAATCAAAATATATTATGTAATAATTTGAATATTTGCATGTTGATACAGCTAGTCAATCAGACAGTTGCAGAATTTAGATATATTTTGTAAGATGTTTTGCTGAGGTTTTCTCTCTAAAAAGAGGGAATACTCTCATTTGAAAGGTTCCAAAATCCTATTCCAAGAGGTCTGAAATTTGTCTTTGCAAGTATTTTGAGTTCTGTGTACAAAAATAGGTTCCAAATATTGGTTTAATGGGTTGTTCATGAAGTGATAATTCTTATATAAATGAAAAATGTGTTGAACCTATGATATGATCTCCATTTTCAAAGACTAATGAAGCAGATCTAGAGATTCCAAGTGGAGTAATGTGTAGTATGTTTTCGTGTTTGTTTTTAATTTCATGTATGTTTATATTCCTTTGAAATTGTGTAAAGAAGCTACTAGTTTCACTCTCAAATTATTGATTTACTTATGTTATTGGGTGGCAATGATACCTATGCAATTAAAAATTTACTAGTGTTATATTCCAGCCAACAGTACCTATCAGATCATATATTTATGAATGTTATTTTGTGATAGAATGCACCCATGAAAATATAGAGCTAGAAATTTTAAAAGCACTCCGCAATTTTTGCACTTTCATCTCCTTATTCTTCCATATATCTATTGGGATTCATTGCTTAGTATTATTTATTATCCACCCTCTGCATTGAATTGCTTCCTTACTTTCTCTCTCTCCATCTTTACTACAATGATAAATATTAAGCTACATTTTACTATGTCAGCCACCATATGAGGACATTTATCCTTGGGATTAGCAATATCTTCATATATATATATATATATAGATACTTGTGTGTGTGTGTATGTTTAAGCCTACCTTTGTGAAGGGTAATTTAACCAAGTTATTAATCAATATAATTCCAATTATATTAAATACATGATGCAACATGAATCTTAGAAAATCCTCAAAGAACTCCTCTAACATTTCATAGGCACTGACCCTTTCCTCAATCTGGGGGTTGTCTCTAGGAGATACAACATGCTCGAATGAATTTCCATAGGATGACCCATGTTTACCTAGAAAACAATTTGTTGATATTGATGACAACATGCAACAACTATTGAGGAAGGTCAAGGAATGTATCTCTTTGGAACATGACTTGGAGGGAGGTAGGTTCCCTTTTCTATAAAGCTAGTAATATTCATGCTATTAAACATATGTTTTTTTTTCAACCAACCATTTCTTATACTCTTCCTCCATTTACCAACCCCGCCCCATTCTCCCATTTCCAGCCCTGTAAAAGTAGAAAACTAACCACGTCCTCATAGAGGAGGGTACTATAGTTATCACTGAGCCCACCATCCTCGTCACTGAAGAGCAACCCTATTCATCGGATTCTACCCATAATGTGTCACCAACAACTTTTGAGGAAACCATTTTTGGTAGGCCCGATTCTAATGCAGTTTTTCATGAAACTACTAAAATGGATACAAAATAGATATTGTCACTTCTATAATCCCACTTTCATCTATCGTGACAACTCTGCCTCCACTTCTGCTAGTTTTTGAGCTGCCTATTCCCACATCGTCCATTCCCTCATCACCACTCAGTTCAATCATCTCTCTTGAGAAGGTCCCTACATTCGTCAGTGACCCTAAGCACTATTGGCAATTCCTTTCCCTTGTTTCACAACAAAACAACATCATTCCTCTTCTGCTAGCACCCATTATGTTAAATCTTCACTAAGATATTTATAAGGAGCATGACCATGAGTAGGAATCTTCTGCCCAAGATTAGTTAGAAAAATTGGTTGCTAGTGGGCAACCACTGTAGGCAAGGTTTCCACTATTGGATACCTTGATGGAAGATAAGTTTCATACATGGTCAAGCCCTTCACTCTTCCAATTGATTCGTGCCTCTACCACATAGTTTTAAGACCTCCTAGTTCACATGGAATCATGGTGCACATACCTTTCTACCACATGTGTTGGGAAAAATACTAGCGGTGGGCGTGAATCAATATTTTAAAAAAAGTTCAATTTTTCTTTCCTTATTGAGATTTATGTTAGCTTTTTTCATTCAGTAAACTAGTGTAAGTGCTGGCCTAGTGGGTCTTGACCTAGGTTCAGAGTTAAGTTTTCCAAGCAAATCCCTACACTATTGGCACTTTTGGCATCAAACCACCGAGCGCGGACTGAAGTCTCACCCGAAGTAATATGGCGAGATGCTGGAACTAAGTTTCTACACCCAGAGATGAGCGTGATGTCATTTTGTGCCCTAAACCCACCTTCGTACAGATTGATAATCCTTGAGGGATTATCAGTATAACTTCTCTTAATCATATTATATACCCCCATGAAGGTCTACTATTATCTTTCACGGACCCTAAATAGGTGAACCAACCCTTTATGTGCCTTTGTAACTACCATTAAGTCTGTATTTGCCCATATCTACTTAATTGTTTGATAATATTTAAATGTAATAAGATATTCTTCATGTAAACATATATTAGTAGTTGTGTTCATATCACAATCTAAACCGTGCAGAATCATTAATCAATACGGTATTAAATCATAAACCTATCATTCATTATAACATAATAACACAGTTACTCATAAGAGAAATGGATAGGCCAAGCACAAGAATTGTTGGAATAATCACTTTATTAATGTTTTTGTTCTTCTTATAGACTCAAGACTTCCATGTGCACTCAGCTGCAGGGTTCCATGCACTCAATTGTAGACTCTACCCTAGGCCTCTATGCACAGAGCTGCATTGCCTCTCTTCTACTCTAAGACTTCTTCACTCTTCCTTCTAATGACCCATTACATCTTCATTCTTCGTTACTATCTATCTATGCCTTAGACTCTCATTTTTATACAATCCCATGCTCTGCGGACCATGGGTAGCTCTATACAAGCTGACACAACTTATATAATAGTAGGGTAAACCCGTTATCACATCTTACCATCTTCACGCACCTCGACCACATTTTGTGGAGACTTTACATTATTTTCAACAAAAATTCGGCTTTTGACCCAAATATTGGGGTTTTGCCCCAAAACTAACCCTACGGGACCCTATCCCAACTGGCCTCAAGCAAAAATATTATGACTTGCCCTCGAGTCACTCTACTCATGTGGAGATCTTACTGCAGAGACCTTCCAGTTTGACCTGTACCACTGCTACCTCAACCGCACTCTTCATGGTTGCTTTCTTGATCTATGCCACTAGCTACTCTATTGTTGGTCCTGCACTATCTTCCTTTATCTTGTATTATGTCCTCGCCATCCTCTCCTCAATGGTGGTAGAGATAACATAGGCCTCATCTAGCCAAGGCCCCAATTTGGCATTGAGGAACACCTATTTCCTTTGCACTGCCTCCACCTATTTAAGCAACTTCTTTGCCTCATGCAGCTTGGCCATTCGCTCTGAGATAGTGATGATGCATGTCATCGCTCTTGCTTCATCATACTGTTTCTACAATTCACAGGCTTCTGTATTCAACCTCTGCAGTTGAGGATCGTCCTAGAGCGTTGTGACTACCTCCATGGACTACTCAAAGAGCGCGGTGCAATCCACCACCGTCGTATCTACTATCGCGACTCCATCCTTTATAGCTACCTCGTGCTATTCTCTGACATGTGGTGGAGTTGAAGGTTGTGACTTCAAATCAAGCTCAGTTATCTTTATATTTAGCCCAAACTGAACCCTAGCCACTTTCGTCATTACTTCGTGCAACCCTGTAGCCAACTTCCTAATCTTGGCGTCAAACTCCAAGCGAACCTTTTCCTCGTACTTAGGATTAAGGTGATAAGGCCGCTGCTTAACAGGCTTCACATTTGGGTTCAATGTGATTTTCATCCCTCCTAAATCATCTATTATCCCCTTTAGGACCAAAAACTTTGTAGGGAACAAATCCTGGTACTTGCGGAGAAACTCAAAAACCTTATCGACCGTAGCATCATCCCAATAGTCCCTTATCTTCACAAAATTTTTCTCAACTTTTGTTGCAATATTCATTTGTCTCGTTTTCAAAGGCGTGGTGATATCAGGATTCTCTATATACAGCCCCTCAAGTTCACAGTGACCTTCTACCTTTGGGATATTAATGTTCCTTGCTTACTCCTCTTCTTCTTCAGCTGTCACATTGTAGCACTCCAACGCAGTGTGCAATTGGGTGGTCCAATTGGTTGAATCAAATCGAAGGGATCCTGTGGGATTCTGAAGATTGTTTCCTTGACCCCCTGTAGCGCTTCATCGACGCACTCGAATCCATCCTCAAAGTAGAATGTCATCAAGAATTCCTATCTCAAAATATCCCATTTGTCCGTGCTGTGGCAGAGCTCTGTCTCCAAGTACCAATTCATTGGTATTACATCCAAAGTGTGACACAACAAATGCACCAACTGTGGTTGTGGCTCTACTCCATAAGCATCAGTCCATTTTGCTAAGTGATCATGCAGATCACTCCTTGAATCATATTTCTCTGTCAGTTGCACCTTTGGGTAACAAAATCACACCCACATATTTCTTTTGTATTCATGCCATACATCAAAATTTTCTTTATGCATACCCCACCATCTTTCACACGTAGCACGCAACACCAAATCTAGTGCTTGGAAGCGATGCTTCTCGTACACTTCCATTTCAAATGCATCCAAAAGTTTATCTACATCAGTAAGACCATCATATTAAGGAAAGCTTCTTACCTCTGATGATACATGGTGCATCGATTTAGTCATCATGTTACATCACTCTGTAGATACTTCATGCAACCTATTCTTCTAGTGTTCCAACTCTTCAGTCGAATCTCATGTGTAGGAACTTTTGTGGTCCCATGCAATGCATCCATCTGCTGTCGAATTCACCCAATCTTGGTATCGTGTTGTTATTTTGTAAATTTGGTCGAAATCATCATTACTTTCATTATCGCGGATCGGTTCAATATAAATTGATCCTTGTGCAGGGTCTAGAGTTACTACTATGCATAGTGATTTCCTCTCAAATGACATTGTCCGCTTCCTCAAATTGATTACCCATTCATGTAAATAGCCTAGTTGATCCCAAGGAGCGCGGGGTAGGGATTGTTGTCATCAACAATCTCTACTTCTAAATAAGCCAGCGCACTCGCTCCTTCAATATATACTGTCACTCCTTACAATCTTTCCATGGGGATAATATTTTGCTGATTCGCCATCCTCATTTGAATCGGATACCATTGCGGTGTAGGTTTCCCCATTCTATCCCATGTTTTTTTAGTAAAAACATTTGCATATGAACAAAGATCCAAAATAACTTGGTCCATTTCATACTCTCCTATTTCTGCAATGAGCCTCATCTCACACCCTGTTCTTACCTTATTTTTACCAATTTTCATGACCACGCATCGTCACTCAGGAGAATTTTCTTTACTTGCAAATTTATTGATCAACTCTTGTAATCCTTTCATGGCCTTGCTATCACATAGCAGCTTTAAATAGGTCTCCGGAAAGGTACTGAGCATTGATGGATCCATTTCTTCAGATTGATTATCTTGACTTCATGAGGTAGAAGCCTTAGCGAAGCTTTTCATCACTTCCATGAAGGTTTCTTTCATGTTCTCTAAATCAAACCACACGTATTTTTCTGGAGCCTTACAAACCCATTTGTTTCCTTCAGGTTCATTTCCCTTATCTTCACCTGTCATCATTCCACTAGGTAGCACAATATTCATATTAGGATCCACTTCATGGGGTTCATCCCTCATCATCTGCAGGTTCTGGGTAGGCTGTTGAGGTTGCGTCCCCTTTTCACACATCTTCGCTATTAATACATGGCAGTCTTCTGTCACATTGTCAAACTGAGTACAATATCGGCATGATAGGTGCATTGGGTTCATACACTCTCATGCGTAGTGTCCTTGTTAAGCTATGGTATGTTCTATGCTTATAACAGTTTACTTCTTTTTCTTATTATATTCCACAAATTAGCAATCACATGTACATAAAGTAAAGTTCAGATAGAAAATTAAACGATCGACAGAAAACAAGCCAAGAAAAGAGACACAAAATGTGGTGGCTAGCCAGGGACAAACCCCACAATGTGTGGGGAAACCCTGTGATCAAATATTCTTTTATCTTCAATAATTTAGCAGAGAGAAATAGCATAATAAATCTGATTTATATTAGTAGTAGCAAACCCTAGATCAACAACATCAACATTAGCAGCTTCATCATTAAAACTGGGGCAGTTGATATCTCACAAACCGACCGTCGGATCAGCATAATTCCACCACCAAAAGTTTCAACCTTCAGAGGAGGTTCAAATGAACCTATAGTGCAATTCATATGAGGAGATCTTCTGGTCCATGCAGGTCAAACTTTACTTCTACAGTTGCAGCTTCCGTTTCAGCAGCTTCCTTCAAACTAGGGCAATCGATTTCTCGCAAACCGTCTGTTGGATCGACTTGATTCCACCACCAAAAATTGCAGCCTTCAGAGGAGGTTCAGATGAACCTACAATGCAGATCAGATGAGGAGATATTCTGGTCCACATAGGTCAAACTTTACTTCTGTAGTTGCAGCTTCAGTTTCAGCAGCTTCCTTCAAACTAGGGCAGTTGATATCTCGCAAACCATTCGTCAAATCGACTTGATTGCAACACCAAAAGTTGCAGCCTTTAGAGGAGGCTTAGGTGAACCTGCAACACAAATCATAAGAGGTGGTTTGATGGTCCATGCTAGTCAGAGTTTGGATCTACAGTTGCAGCTTTAGTTTCAGTAGCTTCTGGCGTCACATGTGTGAGAGAGAGACCCTTTTCTGCACAATAGAGAAGAGACTCTTTTCTGCACAGTAGAGAGAGATGTGATGAGATCAGTTAATGAAAATGAGGAAAATTCATCCTGTATTTATACACAACTATTGATGTTTGAATAGATGTGATTGTTGGGCTTCTGAGCCTACATGTGTTGTAGGTTGGCTTGATAATAATTCCATTATCAAAATAAATTCATATCTCCATGAATACTTATTGGAATCGGATGATATTTAGATCAATCCTACACCTCTCGAATAGAGGAATATAATGAACATATTATTAGCCATGAATAAGATGAACCACATGAAGTTTGGCCCTAGTTTCCAATTTTAACACTCGCTCTCAACTAGGGAGAACTTCATCTACAATCTATCTATCAGTCGCTACTATTCATCCATCAAATGCACTACCCTATACAACCTAACCCTTACCCTGCTCTACTCTATTCTACCTATTCTGCTTTGTCTTGTTCTGTCTTGTACTGATCTGTACGGCTCTGCTCTGTTATGCTCTGCCTGATTTGTTTTGTTCTTCTCTACTTTTGTCCAAATTATGAAGAAGAAGAAATGATCGAGGATGTATCATACTAGCTCAAAGTCAGTCTCAGAGTATGTCCCACTGTTCCCAGACCAGTCTCAACCAACCCGAAGTCAGCGTCATAGTGAGTACAACTACTACCACTGGTCCCAGACCAGTAACATCCTCCATTGACTCAAAGTCAGTCTCAAAGTGCATGCCATTGGTACCAGACTAGTAACAACCAACCCGAAGTTAGTGTCATAGAATGTACCACTCCTACCACTGGTCCCAGACCAGTATCATTGAGCCCAAATCAATGGAGGTCATCCTAGTGTAGGGAGTAAAGTAGATACAATGATGCGTCCATCAGTACTACTATGGTCCCTAACTTCATTTCCCTACTCATTAATCAGATGATAGGTACTTCCCATGAGTCCCAGACTGCATGGGTAGGATCTCTCGATAGGAGAACTTAATCAGTCCCATCCTCATAGGAGAACACATCAATCCTACTACAATTTCCATGGATAACACATCAATCCAAGCTACCATGGATAACACATCAATCCAGGCCTCACAGGAGAACACATCAATCCTGCTACAATCACCATGGTTAACACATCAATCTTGCTACAATGTCACCATGGGCTATACATGTATACCACCAAGGGATAGTGAATCATCCTGTGGTCATGTGCTACTCCAAGAAGTACCCTACACCCCACTAGAGCTCCCAAAGCTCAATGCATCATACAGGACTCTCATTGGAGGGTTTTTGAACAACTCCAAGTTGTTCTTGGAAAATCAGGAATTTTACATTCCCAAGGGGATTTGTTAGAATGTCAACGACCTATTCATCTGTACTGATATGTTTGGAGTGTTCATGAAATACGAGATTCTCTTACAAACGAATCCCACTGTAGTTTTCATAAAGGATCACGGTGGTATCCAATGTAAATCCACACAACTCACTAAAGTTCTTTCGCAACCAAGCTGCCTCACAGGAGGCCATGCTAGTAGCAATATACTTTACTTCAATGGTGCTCAAGGCCACCGACTTCTACTTCCTACTCATCCAGGATATCGAAGCAGATCCCAACGAGAAAAAACACCTTGAAGTGCTCTTACAGTCCTCCATATTGCCTGCCCAATCAACATCTATGTATCCAAATAGTCTCACATCTCTGGCAGTGTATCTTAACCCATAAGTGATTGTGCCACGAAGATATCTCAATAGATTCGTGGCACAAATCCAATGCATGTGGTGGGGTTCAAGCATATGTTGACTCAACTATTGACTGCGAAGCATATATCTGGACGGGAGTTCACTAAGAACATTAGTTCTCCGACAAGTTGCCGATACTCAGTAGCATTTCGTAAAACAGGTCCAGTAGCACTACTTCTTAACTTCTTGAATTAAAGCTCCATCGAGGTAGTTACAGGCTTGCAGTCCACCATACCAAATCTTTCCAATATCTTCACCACATATTTTCCTTGAGATAGGAAAGTTTCCCCTAGCTTCTGCCACACTTCAAGTCCTAGGAAATAGTTCATCAATCATAGGTCCTTAATTTCAAATTCAGAAGCCAACTCCCTCTTACATTTGAGAATGACAGGGTCTACACCTGTTAGAAAGAGGTCATCCACATACAGCACTAGTATGAGGGGTTTTTCATCTTCAACCTTAAATTAAAGGTTAGGATCAACTTCACTACTAGTGAATCCTAGCTTCATCAAGTAGCTATCGATCCTCTCATACCATGCTTGGGGTGCTTGCTTCAGCCCATAGATAGCCTGCTTCAACTTGCATACATGGGATTTTCGATCATAAATTTCAAATCCTTCTGGTTGCTCCACATAGACCTCTTCTTTGATCGAACCGTGCAAGAACGTGGTCTTGACATCCATCTGAGGTAGGTTCCATCTCTGTGAAGCCACAAGGGATATGATCATGTGGATGGTGGTATATCTGGCAACAAGTGCAACTATCACATCATAGTCTATACCTTCCTTTTGGGAGAAACCACGAGCAACAAAACGAGCCTTATATTATTCTGTACTTCCATCTATTGTAGCTTTATCTTATAATCCATTTTGACGTAACAATTGTCTTGTCTTGGGATCTGGGAACTACTTCCTAAACATCATTCTCCATAATAGACTCATATTCTTTGGTCATAGCATCCTTCCATAATTTATGCTTGATGGCATCTCAGAATGATGAAGGCTCATTTTGTATGATCATGCTCATGATGGTCAAGTATCTTGGATACCTGTTAGGTTTCTTACTTTCACAGAAGATTCCTCGGGGTGCAACATGTCCTTCAGCATCATCAAGTATCCCCCTAAGCCATGAAGGCCTCTTCCTAGAAGAGGAAGGCTCAGGTGGATATATAGGATACATGGGTTCCTCCACATCAGGCATTGTTACATCATCTACCTATAGAGATAACTTCCACAATCATATGGTTCTTACTTTCTGCCACACTATTCTGCTCAGGAGTATGTGGTGTAGTAGTCTCCCTCTTAATTCCAACCTCAGATATGCCTGAGTGAACCAACTGTAATATATTGGAGGTCTTGCTTTGGCTTGAGGGGAATGGTCCTCTTTTGAGATTTCCTTCGGCACATCCTGGACATACATCTTCTTTCTCTACTTGGAATTCAGGCATCCTTGTCACCATTTTTCTTACACCAAATAGAGCTATATAACTAAGGGGGGAAAAACTCTGATGCCAAAGCTTGGAATGAAAAGATGTGTCATAAGACATGACACCTAGAAGACTTCCATCGATCTAATATAATGAATCAACATGAAACCCAAGAGTAAAGGCATCTTTAACATTATTTTTCCATATACTTACCTTGCCATTGTTGAAGGTTACCTTGTAGCCTTTGTCTTCCATTGCCAAGATGGACACCAGGTTCATTTTGAGGTCAGGTGCATTTAATACATCCTATAATTTCTAGCCTTCTTGAATGGTTGTCCTCTTCCTTGATTCCCAGCTCTCCTCTTACCTTTGCTATTTAATTTGTCACTCCTTTGATTTCCATCAGAGGGATTTTGATCATCATCCCAATGTGAGTCCTTTCTATCAGGGCACTCCCTTACATAGTGACCTGCTTTATCGCAGATGTAACATCGTCCTTTTCTTCCACCCTTAGGTCCAACCTTTCCTTTTGATTTAGTTGTGAAATTATTTCTTTTCTTAGCATGACAAGAAAAGGCAGCAGGAGGACCTTTAGGCATGGGCATTTCGTGCTCTTCTACCCTTGTTTCTTGTTGAATGCATCTAGCCATTAATTCCTCGAAACCAAGAATTATATTATTATTCAGAAGAGTAGTCTTGAAAACATACCATTCGGATGGTAATCGTCCAAGAGTTGTGAGTGCCACCTCTCTATCAGTAATAGTCTCCCCAATAGATAGGAGATCGTTCTTGATCTCAATGATTCTTAGAAGTATGCTTGCATACTCTCATCTTTACCCTTCTTGATTTCCCTCATCTTATTTCTAAGAAATAAAACTTTATTTGCATCATTAAATTTAAATAAACTCACCAGTCTATCGTAGATTTCCTTGGAGGTTTCTAATTCAGAGATGTAGGCCACCAAGTGCTTATTGATAGAGTCCCAGATGATATTCTTTGTTTTGACTTCTCCACATTTTCCATTTGTTCCAGGCAGCAATGGATGCATTTGAAGGAGGCTCAACAATATTGCCTCTTCCATGGTCCAGCACTCCTTGATCTTCTAGGGTTAGATCAATAGACATCTTCGATCCATGATAGTCAACTTTCTTATGGAGCTTGTCCTCAGTAGGAAAGAGTGTTGAAAATCCCATAGTTCTTTTAGGATAGCCTTGCCAATCTTCTCGTCGGTGATTACTCTTGCTCTTGCTCAGGCTTTGTCTTCACCTTAGCTCTGATCCCATGTTAAGTTATGGTATGTTCTATTCTTATAACAATTTACTTATTTTTCTTATTATATTCCACAGATTATCAATCACATGTACATAAAGTAAAGTGCAAATAAAACATTAGACGATCGATAGAAAACAAGCCAAGACAAGAGACAGAAGATGTGGTGGCTAACCAAGGACAAACCCCACAATGTGTGCGGAAACCATTTGATCAAATATTCTTTTATCTTCAATAATTTAGCAGAGAGAAATAGTACAATAAATCTGATTTATATCAGCAGTAGCAAACCCTAGATCAACAACATCACCATTAGCGGCTTCATCATCAAAGCTAGGGTAGTTGATATCTCACAAACCAACCTTTGGATCGGCTTGATTCCACCACCAAAAGTTGCAGCCTTTAGAGGAGGCTTAGATGAACCTGCAATGTAGTTCAGATGAGGAGATCTTTAGGTCCACGCAGGTCAAACTTTACGTCTGTAGTCGCAGCTTTAGTTTTAGCAAAATCCTTCATACTAGGGCAGTTGAAATCTCACAAACCGTCTGTCGGATCGACTTGATTCCACCACAAAAAGTTTCCGCCTTCAAAGGAGGTTCAGATGAACGTACAACATAGATCTGATGAGGAGATCTTCTAGTCCACACAGGTCAAACTTTACTTCTGCAGTTGCAGCTTCAGTTTCAACAGCTTCCTTCAAACTAGGGCAGTCGATATCTCGTAAACCGTCTGTCGGATTGAATTGATTCCACCACCAAAAGTTGTAGCTTTCAGAGGAGGTTAAATGAACCTACAACGCAAATCAGAAGAGGAGGTTTGATGGTCCATACTAGTAAGAGTTTTGATCTGCAGTTGCAACTTCAGTTTCAGCAGTTTCCACCTTCACATGTGTGAGAGAGAGACCCTTTTCTGCGTAGTAGAGAAGACACTCTTTTCTGCACAGTAGAGAGAGATATGTGATGATATGAGTGAGTGAAAATGAGGAAAATTCCTCCTATATTTATACACAACTGTTGATGTTTGAATAGATGCGACTATTGGGCTTCTGAGCCTACATGAGTTGTAGGTCGGCTTGATAATAATTCCATAATCAAAATAAATTCATATCTCCATGAATACTTATCGAAAATCGGATGATCTTTATATCAGTCCTACACCTCTCAATGAGAGGAATCTAATGGACATATTATCAGCCATGAATAAGATGATCCACATGAATTTTGGCCCTAGTTTCCATTTTTAATAGTCCTGACACTCCATAATTGTAGCAAATAAATTATGTCTGACCTCTCGCATGTCCTCCTGCACCTTGACCTCATCCTCACCCCTAATATCCACCTCATGCACCCCCAGCGCCTTGATCCAAAGATTGATTTTCTATCCGCATCTAATACGTAGGGGTTCTCTCCATCATTAACTCACAGCTACAATAGTTGCACTCATCGTGACCCGCCGATTTACGTAAGTTACATAATAGATGTTGTGGTGTTTCTACAAATTTCTGCAGCAAGTGACAATTATTTGTCATATGTTTTCCAGATACATGATAGATAGCACACCATAGTGCGGGCCCTGTACTTGGTCCGACTTGAGCTTCCAGTCTTAGAGGCATCATCCCTCCTCCTGCAACATAATTCATGAAGATTGGGCAATGATCTTTATCATGCCCCTAGCTCTTACATTTCAGACACCAAACTTATTCACACACCTCTGGCCGAGCCGCTCTATCTCTCTTCAGAATTTAGAACTCTAGGAAAAGGTTCTGCAACTCCATGTGAATCTGCTGAACCCCCAAAGAAACATATTGAATTAGTGTCTCATGCAGTCTCATCGCAATCTCCAAGGATTCCACCTAGGTCCCAGTCTTTTGCTGTGATAAAGAAACCCTTAGGTGAGGCAAGAGTGAACCCACAAACCATTCATGATGTTGCCCATCTGTAAGATTCATGTTAGCTTCTCAGATCTTGCATTTCAATACATGATCTAGTTCCCATGGTGTCTCACCGGCTTCATCATGATTTCCTTGAATCCAACGATTCATTGCACTTTAGACTTTGGTCTATTGAATTCCTTATTCAGTGTAGTCTGAATTTTTACCAACACAAACATTGGGTTATCAGTGTAGTACTTAATATACCACGTTAATGTTGGATCCTGTTAAGAAATAAGAAATTCTTATTTCTTCACATCATCATGTGTAATGTTTTGGGTTGTCCATATGACCTTCGCAATGAACCAAAACTGGTCTGGGTCCTCATTTCCCAAACCCTTGAAAACGAGAAACTTCACTACATTTGCCATATTGAACGATGGTGGAGTTGGTGGTAGTGTGGGTGAAGGTGTATGATGTGGAGGTGAAGATGGAGGTGGTGTGGGCAGATCTAGTATTCGTGGGAACCGTTACCTTATTAACTGGACAATGCTCTATGGTGAAGCCTGTGCTCCTCCTTCGTTGTCACTTAGAGGAGGCTCAATCTATAGGCTATATTCAAGACCGGTTCTCCTTCTATCCCTGAATAAATTTTCACTTCACATAGCTCCAAACATCAAGTTAATTGCATAATCCACTTTTCACACAAGAGCATTTTAATCCAAGTATTCAAAGATATTAGATACCTACCTCATGGTCCCTTGAAGAAGTGCCACTCTGCTTCACTATAGCTAACCAATGTATCAACGACGAACTCTGTCACAAACCCTCTGATGGCATGATCAAGCCAGTGATCGACAAGGTGCATGATCCTATTCTTAGAGGCTAGCAATCTCCGCACTAACTACAGGGTCCACACTATTGGACCCTGAAGCCTCCACCTTCCCTGGGCATCTACCAATTTATTGATCCACTCGTACAGTTTGATCGGGAAGGAATAGAAGAAAATTCCTTGTATCTCTATGTATAGATACCTGTCCAACTAATGTTATTTCGTCAATCATGGATTTTAGTTTTCTTGCGCCGTGAATTCATGGATATTTCTATCCAACCACTCCTCAATTTATTTCATTTTTAGATTCTGGTGATATGACATCACACATCTATTTATGCAGATCCTGGTCCTGACAACGGAACCATTTGTTGGCTCAATGGGTCTCGACCCAGGTTCAGAGTTAAGTTTTTCAAACAAATCCTTACACTACTGGCCCTTTCGGCATAAACCCACGGAGTGGGGATTGAAGTCTCACGCGAAGTAGTATGGGGGGATGCTGGAACCACGTTTCCACACCTAGAGATGAGTGTGATGTCGTTTTCTCCCTTAAACCTGCCTTCGCATAGATCGATACGCCCCAAGTGCTTATCGATATAGCTTCTCTTAATTAGATTGTATACCTCTACGAAGGTCTATGATTGTCTTTCACGGACACTAAATAGGTGAATCAACCCTTTATGTGCCTCTATAGCTACCCTTAACTCTCTATTTACCCACACCACCTTAAGTATTAGATATCTTTAACACACATTAAGATATTCTTCGCGTAAATAGATATTAGTACTTGCATTCATATAACAATGTAAACCATATGGATTCACGCATCAATACAGTGTTAAATCATAGACCCATCATTCATCATAATATAATGGCATAATCATTCATAACAGAAATAGATAGGAAAAACAAAGATATTTCTAGAATAATCTCTTTATTAATACTTACGTTCTTCTAACAGACTCAAGACCTCGCTGCGCACTCAACTACAACGTTCCATGAACTTAGCTGTGAACTCTACTCTAGGCCTCTACACACATAGCTACAAAGCCCCTCTTCTACTCTAAGACTTCTTCGCTCTTTCTCTTAATGACCCATTACATCTTTATTCTTCGTTACTATATATCTATGGCTTAGGCTCTCTAAGACTCTCCTTTCTATACAATCCCATGGTCCATGGAGCATGGGTAGGTATATAGAAGCTGACACAACTTATATAAAAAAATGGTAAACCTTTATGAAATTTTACGATATACGCACTCCATTACCACATTTTTCGTAGACTTTACATTCTTTAGAACAAAACCTGGGCTTTTTTCCCCAAAACACAAGCTTTTTCCCCAAAACTTACCCGAGGGGACCATGTCCCAATTGGTGGTCAAGGTAGGAGGTCAAGTGCATTGATGAAGCACTGCAAGAGGTCAAGATAATGATCTTTAGAATCCCGTAGGGTCCCTTGGATTTGATTCAACAATATTAGACCACCCAGCTATGCCATGCACTGGAGTGCTACAATGTGACTACTAAAGAAGAAGAGGACGATCCAAGGAACATTAATATCCGAGAGGTAGAAGGTCACCACAAAGTTGAGGGGTCACAAATAGAGAATCCAAATATCATTGCACGACTAAAAATGAGACAATTGAACATTGGAATAGAATTAGAGCCAAAGTTTATGATGATAGCAGACTATTGGGATGATCCTACAGTTGATAATGTTGTTGAGTTCTTCCGCGAGTACCAGGATTTGTTCCCTACATATTTTTTAGACCTAAAGGGAAAACCGTGGGATAAAAGGCTAACAACTAAAGGTGGGAACCGCTCCAAAACCGGCCGTATTGATCGGGGGCTCTACAGCTGTGTGCATAGAGGCCTAGAATAAAGTCCATAGCTGAGTGCATGGATCCCTGTAGCTGAGCATGCACGGAGGTCTTGAGTTTGTAAGAAGAACAAAAGTATTAATAAAGATATTATTCCCTTAAATATGTGCTTTTCCTATCTATTTCTATTATGAATGAATGTGCCATTATGTTATGATGAATGATGGGTTTATGATTTAATATTGTATTGATGTGCGAATTTGTATGGTTTACATTTTTATATGAACATAAGTACTAATATCTTTTTACGCGAAGAATATCTTAATGCGTCTTAAATATAATTGATAATTAAGCTGATCTAGGTAAATAGAGACTTTAGGGTAGTTACAGAGGTGCGTAAAGGGTTCATTCACCTGTTTAGGGTCTGCAAAAGACAATCATAGACCTTTGTTGAGGTATACAATCTGATTAAGAGAAGTTATATCGATAATCCCTTGGGGCTTATCGATTTGCGCGAAGGCAAGTTTAATGCATAAAATGACATCATGCTCATCTCTGGGTGCAGAAACTTTGTTCCAGCATCCCCCCATGCTGCTTCGGGTGAGACTTCACTCCGCGCTATGCGGGTTGACGCCAAAAGGGTCGGTAGTGTAAGGATTTGTTTGGAAAGCTTAACTTTGTACCTTGGTCAGGACCCACTAAGCCAACAGTATGTACACGACTATGGTGAATACAAATAACATATATCTAGTTAACTTATTTTTCATTCATTTCATCATTTTTCAACTTTAACTAGTGTATCATTACTTCATTAGCCTTTAATTAAACAGAAACCATGAGTAGTAAGAATAGAATAAATGATCACACATAAGAAACACAACAACACATGAAGACACGAGTATTTTTAGGTGGAAACCAAATGTGGGAGAAAACCACTGATTTCGTCATCTCTATCTTGATCTTTTATTATAAAGGAAAATGTCTTACAATTTTGTACCGATGTAGACTCACACTAGTACACAGGAACCCACCTGCAAAGGGGTGAAAACTTCTATTGTTCTCTATCGCCCACTGGAAGGGAGTTGCAACCCCCTAATTTCATTTACCGGCACCCATTAGAAGGCAACTCCTACCCCTTGTATAAATTTTCCAACTACAACTCGAAGAAAGCTTTCATTCTGTCATTGAAGGCTCCAACTCTCAACACCTTTGTGGACCACATTTCATAATATTTCATACTGGATCCACCTGACTAAAAACATCAAACCTATAGGCAAATTTTCATCATACTTTTAAACTGGAACCACTTCCATCATTTAAGCCCAATATCAAATAAAAATTTGGAAACCAATCATTGAATCAAATTACTCACTTATTGAACCAACTAAATCATGAAATCAATCACTCACAAATAATTAACCAATGAAACTAGATCAAACCAATTCATATAAGATCATATTACTACACAACCACTCATAGGTATACGAGACAATATATTGTTCATCACAGAGATTAGATCTTGTCACTGCAAATCTTGATCAATCATATATGATAAGGTATAGTGATTGTTATGAATCACACCCATGTGTGTACATGATTCTCTTGAAGACTATTTATGTGTGTATCTCAAAACACTAATAATTGAGCTTGAATCATTGTACCACTAAACTACATACTGAAACCATCACAGATAACTAGACCACATACAAATCATCACATAGTAGAATCATCACTAGTGAACATTCTATTTCATAATGAATTCAACCCAATTAGTAATGTCAAACATAGATTATCATGATAAAGACTTCATTAAAAGACAACAAAAAGCATAAAAATATTGATGAAACATCATCAACAATTAATAATGAAAAATACTATCATGTATATGTGACTCTTAAAAAGAATATGTATGTATGTATATATGTATGTACTCATGCGTATAGATTATGAACTTTTGCAAAATTTATACACAGCTACCTAAAAGCATATATGCATATGTATGTGACTTCTCAGTGAAAAACCATTGTATAGATCTATAATCACTAAATCATTATTTCATTGCAACCACAACATTCACTCCACAAACCTTACTGTCACACATTCATTTCATAGTATCATTACCACTTTAGATCTATCATAGTTAGACATAATCATAAAATATCAAGAAAACATATTCCTTAGTCTCTACTATACTTTCAAATATATCATATCTGAGACTCCTCCAATATCCTTGGCACACACCTATATTAGATCAAGTCATTCATAAATAACCCACCACTTTCGCACTCAATGCCTTGATCTCCATCCCTTTATATGGTATTTTTCTTAGCCAATAGCCTAGGTAAATACCTTGGTTGTGTTGTAAGTATTATTTGACGAGATCAAATATCTATTGTTGCACTCATTACGATGGGCCAATACCATGGTAAATACCCCTAGTTTTCATAATAATGTGGTGTGGATTATGCATGTGACTTCTCCTCACCAAACCTTGGTATGCATGCGATCTTGCTTGACAGGAACCGTGTATACTTTCTCACACTTGCTCTTTACCATCCTTCTATCTCGGAGCTGATATTCCTTTGTTCATATAACCCATAGCATCTTCATAACTATCATGTTGACATCTCTATCAAGTAGGTTTCCATCAAGGAAAAAGCTTTAGCTATAATGCCAACAACATGTGATCAACATCAGTAGGAGCTCGCCATGGTTACAAGTGAGCGTGATTAGTTACGGGTAGATAAAGCCTAGTTAGAGGAGTAGATTTTAGATCTAAGTGCCAAATTTTAGTCTATGTGGCTAAAGCTTGTCGATTTTGTTGTTGAACATCTTGAAGACTTTGCCACTTCTTCCCTTCCCGAATGTTGTGAATTTGTTGAAGAGTCTTTTTTGAAGTTGGTTTCACAAAACCAAGAATTAAAAGATACTACCCATAAAATTTCCCAAGCACTCCCAGATCACTCGATCAAGTATTGTGAGTAGATTGATCAAGATATCATTGTAACATTGGTATTCAAAGAGACCCTTCTGCAATTATGAATGGATATCATGATAATTTTAGTCAAGACTCTAATTGGAGTGATGTTCTTTCTAGGAAAAATGAGCCTGTATATGTGCTCTAGGAGAATTTCAAACAATGTTTTCCTCAAGCTATGAGCACCTATGATTTGGAAGAACATAAAGAACTATTGGCGTAAGCATATGCATTATATGCTTACATCAACCAATAAGAAGAAACCTCTCAAGTGACCAAGTGAGTGCTCGGTGACCTTCATCCTATTATGGAACGTCACTTTGTCACCTTGAAGGCTCTCACTCTGAATGTTGATGGAAAATTTAGGAAACTATTGAATCCCAATCCATTGATCCTAATGTTGATATCATTATACAATTTTTGGATCAAATCTCTACTATGTTAGACACATGGAAGGATTTTTTTCCACCTATAAAAGTTTTAAATATGGTGTGATAAATATGGTACCAGAGTTGGGTCCTTCATTTGAGGGAGAAAGAGCTACAAGTAATGAAACATGGACAAATCAAGGGCTAGATACGCTAATGACACATTGACTTGAGGGCGAGTTAATATATTATGCTCATGACCTCTTGGGTCATTTATTTTTTGAAGAAATATGGAAAGTAGGCTTGCAAAAAAGTTGTGGAAGATGAATGGATAAAGGTACTGGAAGCAAGTCACCATAAACATGAATGCGACAGAGAATTCAATATTGGTATCTTGCTAGCCCGAAAACCAAGAATGTGCACTCACAAAAATATGGTTAATTTTGAATGAATTAAGAGGAAAAGGGAAAAGGCACTAGGATTTTGTCAAAAAGGGATCATATGAAAGGTGGGAGCAAGTAACCTTTGCAAGGACTATATCAATCAAGCGAGGCTATAAAATGAGATGTGGAGGGACAAATCAGGTGTCTCCCAAATATACAACCTATGATCCATATGTTTTTCATTGTTGCTAATAAATTCGTATAGAACTCTAAATATACCCATAAGTTTTGATTCATGTATTGTAAGGTCCAAAGTAATATTTGATCAAAGAAGAACACGCAAGTCTTTCTGATCCTTGATGTAATGGTTGGCCAATATTAATAACAAAAGGAGTTCTAGAAAATTATGTGTTTCTTGATTCAATTATTGCATGGCCAATTTTAAAATTTCTTGTCTCTTTTAAGTAATTGATGTCTCTATGTATATTTTATGAATTCATTTCTTGATTGTAATGTAGTTTCATGGAGTAATAAGATGGTTAATGGTGAAAATTATATCATGAAAAAAGCGGTTTTCTAATACTAATTTGGTTCCCCTATCTATTTTAATGGTTTTGGCTTGCCTCTAGTGACACATTCCTTTTCATAAAGGGAGTGAAAATTCTAGTGAAAAGCTAGACTAAAAAAACCTCGATTGTTGGAAAACTTAGGCTCAATGTTGGGTCTTCATTGCTCTAATTGTTTCTCCAATGCATAGCTGACACAAGATATGACCTCAGAAACCCTTTCGGGAGAAAAACCTAGTTGGAACGTGAGGCTACTTTCCTCTCTTTCTATGAATAATTTTTTTTTGAGTACAATGAAGTATGGCATGTGGCTTAGGGGATAATATAATGTAAATATCGTCTATAATTCCATCTCTCTCAGGAATTTTTTATCAGCTATAAAAAAAATGCACTCAAAAGAATAGAACCCATTTTCCTCCTAGCGGCCGAATTATAACACAACTTGATAGACTACAAGTGGTGAGTATTGATTACCTCAACTCTTAATCAATGTTACAATATAGAATCTTCTAGACTGTTCTTCATCATTGGGCTTCATATGGAATACTCTCGAATTATGGTGGTAAAAATAGGAATATCAACTTCTGAATGGTGTAACTTTCACTTTTGAACTCTTATTGACAAAATTATTGTGTCGTTGGAAATGTGTTTGTGTGTCAAATAGGAAAAATTTTGTTTGGAACTAAACAAACAAATATTTAATCCAAAAAAATCATTCTATACCTTAAAAGACCCTTATACAGTTTTAGACCACAATTTGCCAAACTAGGTCCCACTATTGAAAAATGTCCTAAGAGGTGATCCCTCCACTTTTTCCAATATGGAAGCATAAATATATACGGAAAACAATATGATGATCCAATATGGATCACACCTCCACATTTTGGGAATATTATTGTCCCCAAAGTATTCTACTGAATGAGGTGAGGAAAGTTTTCATCCATCTTCTCTCGAGTGTACCATTTAGCTTTACCTGGAGGTTATCCTTTCAACCTAATCTACAAAAGGTCTTGTTTCCCTAATTGTAGATTTCTGATAAAAAATCGTATCTTTTGTAAACTATACCTGAGCATTTGGTGTCAAACCCTTCACAGAAGGCATAGTCAATTCCTCTTCTTGACCTAACATGGAAGGCTCATAGAGTTTCAAATTATCTACATTCACAGCTAAGTAAATGCACATGTATGGTGGTAAAATGACTTGATATGCATTATCACCCACCATTTATATTATCTCAAAGGGGCCATACTTTATAACCTTCATTTTATTACCATTCCTATGCATCCTCTCATAGTTCAATTGTAGCCATCCTTTGTCTCGCAACTTGAACAATTTTTCTATTTTGTGTTGACACTTTCCCTTATAATTCTCCTATGAAATTTATAGTGTCTCTTGTACTTGTAGATGAATTTGATTTAACTTCTCTATAATTTTTTCAGCCCTCAACATGTCACCCATAAAATATTCCATCACTCATGTTTGTTTCCCATATGCAATCTCCAAAGGTTAAGTCAACAAATATCCAATGCAAGTTTTAAATGGGGACTTTCTCATAGAAGTGTGGACTGCATTGTCATGATAATGTTGTATATATACCATATTTTCATCCTAGGGCTTGAGATGCCTTTGATTGTATCCCCTCATAAACCACACTTAATTCATGTTGACTACTTTGGCCTTTCCATCTATTCGGGATGAAATATTGTAGATCTCTTTAACTTTGGTTCCATCTTATCCAACAATGTAGTTTATAATGCATTGAAAAATGTTCTATCGCTATTTTAAATGATGTTCCTTCATATGCCAAACGGCACCCAGACCTATCCAAAGAACATGTTTTCTACCTCTTTCCCACTGATGGTAATTTTATAGCGAATTAAAACACACATCTTGCTGAACCTGACAATTACCACAAACATTTAGTCATGTCCTCCATATTTGTTGGTAAACCTCCCACAAATTCCATGGAAATGATTTCCCAAGGATGAGTAGATATAGGTACGTGATGATATAGACCCTATTTATTATTTCTAGGATTGTAGCTACACCAAAGAATGCATTCTCTTATGAACCTAGCTACATTCTCTTGCATCTTGGGCCAATAGACATACCTCTACATGTTTTCTGTAGTATTCCTGACACTAGAGTTCCCATCAACCTTGTAGGTGTGAGCCTCTTTAATTAGCTTAAATCACTTACCTTAAGGGACGCATATCTCACCACTCGTACAAAACTTTCCTAGTTTTGAAGGAATCCTTCATGATATCTTCTTGTCTTACGTGAACATGGTGATATCCAGACTTTAAGTCTGTCTTGGGGATGTATTGTGCTTATTCTAACTAATCCAATAGATCATATATCATGGGAAAAGGTATCTATTCTTAAGCATGATTTTTTTCAACGACCTGTAATATATGCACATCTGACATGTCCCATCCTTTTTCGGTATAACGATGATGGGTGACCCACATGGTGATGTACTCGATTGAATGAAACCTTGTTCTAGTAGCTACTACAACTATTTCTTCATGTCACTTGCTTCCATAACAAACTACCTATACAACCCAATGTTTGGCAATAAGGAGTTTAGAAATAGCTAGATTTTATGCTCAACTTCCCTCGTAGGTGGCAGCCGTTTATGCTCTAGGAACAAATCCCTATATTATTTTACAAACACTTCCAATTTTTGTTTTTTTTATTAGTACACCCATCTAGGGATGCCTTTCCTCTTAAGGACTCTTCTATAGAAAAACTTTCTCTTAAAAACAATAATACATACTTCTTGTTCAAAGTGATCAATTCCTTGGCTTTGTTGGCACTTACCAAAGAAACTTTTGACTTATCCTTATGTGCATTGATGGTGAATGATTTTCCATCCTTAACAAGATGGCACTAGTTGGCTATTGGTATGAATATTTCATCTTCCATGTACATGTAGGCACTCCCAAACACAACTTCACATACATCAAGGGTAACCACATCTACCTCTACCCCATCAATAAAATCAACACTGATAGAAAATATATTTTTTCACAGTTTCATTACCTTCAAGTCTCCATCCTTATTTACCCATCCAAATGGATATGGGCTTGGATTATTATGAGTTTCAAACCAAAATTCTTTACCATCCCTTTTGCAATTAAATTTTCATGTGATCCTAAGTTAAATACAACATCAATCTTGGTCATTTCTTTCTCTTCATTTTTCTAAAGGCCACTTAGATTCACATAATTTTTCACCGGCGTATAGACAATCTTGTCATCCAGAACCAAGCTTCTTCCAACTTGGTTTCTTGAATCAATGGCCATGAGATTCTTCATCTTATTGTTTTTACTTTTGTTATTTGCGTTCATCTCTAAATGAAACTTCCAACACTTCTCCTCTATATGGACATGGATGTTTCAGTGGCTGTTAGGATATTTTCACTGATGTGCCATGGCTATCATATTTTTTTATTTCCCCCCTTTCTTATTCTTCTTCATCTCTTTAGAGGCACCCCATTTCTCCTTCTTCTTTGGTCCACTTTATTGTTCCTTCTTTAGGCCTATGTTCCATAGGTACTATGTCTATGCACAATCCATGTCTATATATCTAGGCTTGAACATCATCACCTGCTTGCACGTATGGTAGTATAGAAACCCTAGATACTTGAGGAGTACATATGGGTTCTTTGGTGGCATACCCAACATTATGGCATCTTTCTAAAATGTGTGGTGTACTCTTACATGATTATCCCCAACTTTTCCCTCAAGTAGTGATATTGGATCCATTGTTCCTATACATAGCCAATAAGGTAGAATTGCCAGTTAATGAGGGTTTCAAGGTCCTCCCACTTAATCATTGGAGGCCCTCCCTTTAACATCAGGATATATATGTGTCTTTCCCACTAAGTCAGGGCATGGACCTCTCATTTCATCCATGCAAATGATATATTTTGTTCTTGGCCAATTCAATGGATACTAAAATACACTTCTGGTTACTGCAGCTAGTGATTTAAATTTAGAGCATCAATATCGCCATGGTATGGATTTATATAAAAATTTTCATCCATTTTGAACAAGGGTTTTGATTTATTCGTGGTGCTTGAATTGTGTTGATCTTTTTAGGGTTATTTATTCAACTAGTTCTTTATTTCTTCTTGAACTCCTAATCCCCCCTCTGATTTGTCCTCTACATTAGAACCCCATATTTTCCAAACATCCCAATAATATTTCTGAGGACCTCCGCGAGGGGATTTACATTATGATTTGTATCCACAACTTGTTGTTCCAACCAAAAAAAGTTCTCCTTTGCAGAATCATGAGGGTTATTCAGAGATTTGTTAGCCATGATTTGGGTTTTACGACTTTTATCCCAAATAATATAGATCCCTTGAAAATATCAATAATATACCTAAATAATCATTCCCTACTACCAATATTATTCATAAACGTCCATGGATATTCCACTCCATAGATCATGAGAACATATCTGATAAAATTATATTTAAAATATGAAATTCTACATTATTAAAATTTTATTTTTATTTAGATCCATAGATATACAGATTATTATTAATAACATATGCATGGAAATTAAAATAATGCATAAAATAGAGAACAAAAAATTAAAATCTGACACACACATGACACAAGATACGACCTAGGAAACCCTTTTAGGAGAAAAGCCCAGTTGGAAGGTGAGGCTACTCTACTCTGTTTCTATGAATAAAAAATGTATGTGAGTACAAAGAACTATGACCTATGGCCTATGAGCTACTACAATGCACAAAGCCTATTTTATTTCTCTATCTCTTGTCCCTCTCAGTTATTTTTCTTAGCGTGGAATAAATGCACTCGAAATAATGGAACCCCTTTCCTTCTAGTGGCATGATTATAACACAATACGATAACCTAATAATGGTTAGGTTTGACTACCTCAAGACATAACCACAGTTACAACATAAAATTTTCTAGTGTTTTCTTTATCATTATCATATGGATATCCCATTTTCCATTGATAATGGGGTTTGACGCTGCATCCCCTTGAATTATGGTGGTAAAAACAGCTTGTTCAACCTCCAAGTTGGATAAATTTCAGATACAAATTCTGTTTGATGTGATTCTTATGCTTTTGGAAAGGTATCTATGTGTAGAATATGTAATAAATGTGTAGTTCTAAGAAGAAGAAAAAATTGCCCCTAGAAAATGCCATTTGATGCCTCAAAATGCTACCAGAAGGTTTCAAACTTGAATTTCCCAAAATGGGTCCCACTGGTAAAAATGGTCCTAAGAGCTGATTCGTCCACTTTTTTGACCCTAGAGGAATTTATATGGATGCAAAATAATAAAATCATCCGATCTGGATTAGTAGTAATGAGAACAAGCACCTTAATTTCTTATTGAAATTTCTCAATATGAGAAGCTTCAAAAGAGTACTCAAATAAACACATGGGAACTTTATAGGTGATACTTCACATACGAGCAATACATAGGCACCAAGAGTATGTTTTTTTACTATAACTTTGTCTCTAGGAATAATAGTGGTTAGTGGCAAAATAATCACCTTAATTTCTATTGGACCTTATTAAGTGAAATCATAATGAACGTCACATAAAAACTATGACATGATATCTGGCTAGGAAATTATTAACACCCGAGTTGAATATGGGATCCATTATGAGGTATTAAGAAAAATGGATAGATCTCCATTATGTAACCATATCTATGGGAGGGGAATATTATTCTATATTCCTCAAAATCGTATTATGAGTAGGTGCCATGGACGAATCTATGAATCTCCATATTTCACCTATGTTGCTTATGGATAATCCCCAATGGCATTGTGAGTTCCATCATTAGCTTTTCTGTGAAATAATAATGTATCTAAAGCCCTGAACAAGGCCATGAGATGATAACAACATGACTCATATCTGAATGATCCTTCTATAGCACAATATCAATGCATAATTCCTACTTCCCATAAAAATTCAAAGTGAATTGCGTTAAGAATTTCTTTCAATAACCATGTGAGACCCATGTATGATATGTTTAAGCTACTAACATGTTAATCAAAGGTTTTTATTTATTTTTATTAACTTATGGTTATTCGTTATCTTTAATACACGTTTTACACCCAATGACAATACAAGTGTTAAGAGGTGAATACTCTTTCATTATAAATTTATTCACTATCAATTTTAGATACTTTACTTAGGAGATGAACATGCCTTTTGAAGTTTTTGTAATATATAAACCAAGGAAAATGAGAGTTATCCAAGCCTATAAATTACAAACTTAGATTGCATTTCAGTTGTAAACTCTTGGATTAGTGAATTTGTATTTGTGGAGTACTAAAAAGGTATGTTTTTAATGATCATTTTAGTGGCTTTTCAGTAGGACTTATGAATCTTTTACATCATGAATGAGGAAAACAATAGAGAATTGTGGTAGAATACGTGGAATTAGTATGCAAAGAATTATCCGCTGATAGTTGTCATTCTCCTATGCAGGAAAGGGTAAAAACAAGGAGCTGCTGTTCCAAAGAAGAAGATAAGAACAGGGTAACTACCGTCCCTTTGACGAAGGACCGAGTGCAGACGAGGCAAAGCAAGCTGAAGCAAACTGGTCCGGAAAAGGAGGGATCGCTGCTTTATTTATCTTATCACTTAGACATCTCCGCCGTTACCCTTATATAAAGGGACGACATTGTTAGTCTGGGAGGAGATGCTTTTATGTAACTTTTTGTTAAAGACTTAACTTTGATCATCGAGTCTCGTTGAACTTGGCTCATTGTACTTTCTGTTTTATGCATTAATATAAACTTGGTGATTATCTCATCTTCGTGTCTGGATTAGCTTAAAGCGGTGTACCCTTGAGGCTAAGGGCCCGGCCCCGGAGGAAACTTGCTTCTATATCACTATGATTTGATTTCTGCGTGGTTTGCTTATCGTCACTAGTTCGTAATCTAATATGCTTTATAAGTTACATCACATGCTCTGCTAAGATTCGTTCATTAATGTTCTTTCCATTGACTCTGCATTACATTATCAATACTTTCAGACTGGATGAAATCTTATTAGACTTAACTGAAGAGTGTTATCCTTGTGTTATGAAGATTCTATGCTAAGTATGTGTGTTGAGGTAATTATCTGAAAGGTGTGTTCTTTATGATTCAGAATTCATGTTGTTCCATTTTGAAACACAATTATAATTCCTGTTGATGATTGGTATTAAATCAGATTACTTCCTTAGAGTGTTACATGTGTATGATTTTCACATGCTGTTCCATAATTGAGAGTTATTGTTGTTCCTTTCGTTGGTTGTGTGATTTGCTTGGAGATTGGAGTTTTGATTACAATAAGAGCTTTTGAGTTGATAGGATAAAGTTTGATTGTTACTCGCGAGGTTTAGTGATTGCTGTTCCATTTTAGAATTGTTGTTCCATTTTAAGCATTGCTGTTCCTTTCTAGATTTACTGTTTAATTTCCTATTTGCCATTCCATTTTTATCTGCCGTTTCATTTACTTGCATTTGGTGTGAGAGACGATCTGTGGCTGTAGTGAGCCTCTGCATTTACTGCCTTGCTACTAGACCCGTGATCCATGCTCTAGTTTCCTTTCCATCAGTTTCCAAAGCGATGGACTACTGCTGTCGGACCCTTGACTGATAAAGTTGCTTAATTTTAAGAGTGTGTTCTTTAGTCATTTGGAGGAACTTAGATATAGACAAGCATCAGTTTACTCTTATGTTTTGTAGGACGCTGTACTACTAGCATTACTCTAACAAATAGCCTCGGATTGAGTCACTCTTTGAAATAACCAAACGTTCCCGGATTGACATATTAATGTGAGGTAATTAGAGGTGAAAGAGACCCTTTTTATAGCTCTACAGTATTATTGCCAAAAAATATATTTTCAACATAAACAACAACAACCACAATATCATCATTATCACATTTTATATATAAATCTCTATCAATTGTCTCTCTTTTGAAGCCTTTCTTTTGTATATATTTCTCTAATCAAGAGTACCATTCCCTTGGTGATTTCTTTAGTCCATATAGTGATTTTTCAGCCAGCATACATGATTAGGATTGTCTGATAGTCAAAAATATTTAGGATGTTCTATATGCACCTCTTCTTCATGTTATCCATTCAAGAATGTTGATATCATATCCATCTAGTATAATTTGAAACTTTTATGATATGAAAATATTAGGAAAATTATTATTGCTTCTAGTCTTGTTGTAGAAGAAAAGTTTCTTCAAAATCCAATCCTTTAACATGGGCATCACCTTTTCACAATGATCTAGATTTGTTTTGATAATATTCCCATATTCATTTAAATTCTTCTTGAAGACCCATTTTGTACCTATTACATTATTATATATTAGTCTTTGAGTCAATTATCAAGTGTTGCTCCTTCCAATTTGGTCTAATTCCTCATTCATGGAACCTATCAAAAACATTTTTTTCACTTGCTAGAGAGAAATGTTTATTTCTAATCATTGAAAACATGGAAATTTGTTCTTGACTAGAAGTGCCTACTAGTCTTCTCTTGTTTCAACTCTTTCTTATTACCAAGGATTTTACTTTTAAGGTAGTTATTTTGTTGGTCGTGTTGTGTTAGTATCGATGTCAACCTAGGATGTCTACCTAAGGAGTCAACCATGGATTTAATTATGTTGGCATTGATGTCAACAAAGTTAGAGAATTTGTGATGATCATTAGTGGCTTAATGATATGTTACTCAAGTGTTCTTGATGTCTGTAGAGGTTTTATAGGTGTTGGCGAAGGATTGAAGACCAATGGAAAAGTTTTGGGCAGAGAGGAGGTGATTTGCCCTAAATGAGAGAAACTCCTTTAGGGTGATAACTAGCATAGAATGGGGATCTCATTAATGCCACTACTATCCCCATGATGATCATATTTGGTGCTAGTAATATCCTTGTGATGATTTTTTGTATGTGAATTTTTGAGTTCCTATCTGTGCACATAAAATACCATGATCATTTCCTAAAGTATTTTCCCATGGTTTTCCATGGAATAGAGTCAACTTGAGTTATTCTTAACTCTAGAAGGTGATCAAGTCAAAGATACGTCTCTCATTGAATGAAGTTAGTGTTGGATCAAGTTAAGGAGAAATATACCAGAGTATGAACATGAGTGTTTGTCTCTCCATGTATTTGAGCTATTATTGTTAATCTCGTCAGATATTTTATATATAGGAGTAAGCTTGAAGTCAGATTTTTTTTTCTCCTTTGTGATACTAAGTCAACAAGTGTTTTATGTATGCCTATTAAGGCTTTTGATTATGAATACTTCTACTACAATGGAAAATAGGATGTTGGCATGTTTTCTATGAGACCTTTGTATTGCTAACATTGTGTATGTAGGAGATCATAGTCAAGAAAATTATGCTTTATTATTGGACATATTTTATATGGTTGCAACTCTATTATATGTATTATGTGTGGTTTCTATTATTTAGACATGGTTGAGTTTCAATGATCAAAATATATATGATGCTAATGGATTTGTGTTGAGACAATGTATGATGGAGGTTTTTTGTTTGGTATATTGTATCTCAAATTTGTCATGGTATTGCAAATTTATGTATATGTTCTTAATTGTGTTGCTCGATGACGTATTAATTATGGTGGAGATTATGTTGGGGGGAATGTATTCAATGTCTAATCTTGTTTTCAATGTGGGTCTAATATGAAAATGGATGAAACAAGAGTCACAAGTGTTTAATTTGAGTTGTAGTGGGCCACAATTTGTAAATAGATGAAATCAGGTCCACGGGAGTTTGAAGGTTATGGCCTTCATTGTTGCAGGTAGAGGTTTGCAGGAAAGTGGTGGATTTCCAAGGGATTTGTAGCTTCCTTTCGATGGTTTCCATAGAGCTTTCTTAGGGAGTAGAGGCTTCCTTATAGTGGTGGCTAGAAAACTAGTGAAGGTGGTTTCCTTAAGTAGGTGGTGGTCGATGTAGTTTTGGGAGCAATGGATTTAAAGAGAGCATTGACTCAAATTTCTTATGAGTAGAAGCTTGCATACTAGTGGTGGCGAGTTCATGCATATGCAAAGAAGAATTTTATTAATAATAAAGAAGTAGAAGAAGAAAGTAGAAACAATGTTTTTCCTAGTTCGGTTTGCAACCTAACATCTGTTGTCCACCTACGTGATTTTTGGTATGTGTTGATTATTTATTATATCATGGTTGACATGTTTATGTGGTGTTGATGGTTACATGCTAATTTTTATTATTTCACATATGTTTTACATGATTATGGTACTAATGAATGTGTGATCTGTTAATGCGAAAGAAATTTGAGAAGAGACTAATACTAATTCATTTCTACACTACTGACCTAGCACCACCCAATAGTGTAAATTGTCGAAAAATTGTTATTAGATTGGAGCTCTTAGTAGCAGTTTAATTAGTAGAGAGTAGATCTGGGAATATTAGGTGAATTTAAAAAAAAAATATTAGGATGAATCCTTAAGAAGTTTCTTGGCTTACAATGACAAAGTTCAAGGTATAGAAGGAAAGGCTAAATCTCTATTATTATCTCATGGATCTGACATTTGGTATTTTTTTGTGAAGGGTGTGTAGATAGTTATAAGGTTTACAACTTATGAAAGTCGCCATTATATAGATCTTGAGAAGATAGCAAATATGAAATCTACTAAAGAGATTTGGGACAAATTGGAGGTCCTATTTGGAGGTGATAGTAGAAGAAACAATGGAGTTAGATAAGATCAATAAAAAGAGAAAAGAAATAACAAGGGCCCAAAGAAGGAGGAAAATAATATGAAAGAAATAAATCTACCTCGTGTGAATGGTGCAACAGACCATAAAGACAAATAAAAAACTGAAGCCTAATCGAACCACATATCTTACAAGAGAAAAAATGTGAATGTAAAAATAAAGATGACTTAATTTTGAGTTATAATTTTGATGGATCTAATGAATTACATAGTGAGGAATAGAATGATATCATCGTTCTTAAGGTATAATATCAGTAGAGAATGATATTAATTGAAAAATAGTATGTTGAAGTGAGTATGATCACCACTGCATGTAGGGATCATGGAAATCATTTGTATATGTTTCATCAGAAGAAGAATGGGCCTAAGAAGAGATCCTTACATTGAATATCGAGTAGTAGGAGGCCAAAACGAATAGAGGATGTGTCGACCAGTTAGTAAAAGGAGAAATAAGGTTGAATTGGAGAGTTGGAGGTTGAAGCAGTCTTTATGAGGAAACCATTAGAGAATAAAGATGATCATCCAAATAAATTAAAGAGCACCATGCTCCTATAAAAGATGCTTCAGAGCTAAAGATATGCTATGATCTTATTTTGTCGTGGATTTGTGTTGGGTAATTTAATTGTGCTTTAAATTAGTTTACATTAAATTGTCAATCTGGGATCATAAACTTCTGAAGTATACAACACAGTATATGCAACCTACAACCAGACCTTCCTTTTATATTATCCAACAAAATGAAGAGATGCAACCTACAACATATTCACTATAATTTCATTTTCACTCTCACACAGTTTCCTCTTTCTTTCTCACTCAAAATAATAATACACAACTACAATATAATTCCCTCGTATAGACCGAGGCTTACCTTCTAGGGAAAAATACCATAAATTAACATAACTTCTACCATCAAATCATCTACCTAATGAATGACCCATATTGACTATGAAATTACAATAATTTCCAAGGAAATTTTAATCTATTTTTAAAGCTCGACGGCGCTACCCTCGAACCCCTGCTGGGGGGCTCATTAAATTCTTCGTCGCTCCCCTGGACCCCCATGATGACGATTAAATGGGTGGTGTTTCTATCCTGTTAGGAACATGGATCCAATGTGGCTGAAACAAAAAACCTCTGAACAATCAGGAAGATAATCAGGCTCCACACCCAATAAATCATTGAAAAAATAATCTATGAAAGCATGTAAATTTAATATATGAAAACAATGAACCTTAATATATGAAAACATGTAAACATAATCTATGAAAACATGAGAATCTCTAATATATAAAAGTGACAGAATTTAATCTTTGAAAGCTTGTAGACTTAATCTAGAAAGAATTTGAAATCTATTTCTATGAAAGTAAGAAACTCTAATCACAAATGAGAATGCTTTAGAATTTAAATGTTTTTGTATTTTTATATTTCTCAAGTGCTTGATTTCAATATGGAAAAGAATGAAGTGACAATTAGAAACTTGAAAATAAAGCATCTAAGATAAGTAAATAAATCAAATACTAAGCCATAATTTTAATGTAAATTATTTATTAATTGAAAAGATTAGAGAATTGTGATGGATTCAAAAAATCGATTGGTTTAGGTTCAAAGTCAGTGATCTCTTTCTTAGTTTGATGGACAATTCAAATTATTTTTTCTATTGATATAGTTGTTGGCCACAACATGAAATTTGAAAATTTACATTTGAAAGATCCACGAATATCTACAAAACCAAACAATTTATTGAATAATTTCAGAGATTGTAACTAAGTTGGTTCATTCTACACAAAGCCCACGTTTTAATTTTTTAATATCTATTTTAGTTTGGCCAGAAACTACGTCAAAAGTTCACTTCTTGAAAATTATTGTTAATCTAAATCACCATCTTTGATCAAGTTGAAAGCTCACACTTGTAACATTAAACAAAGTTCTACTATTTATTTGCAAAATAAACTTATTTAAAACACAAGAAAACTAATATAAACTACATATATTATGAAACTACATGAATTATAAAACTACATCTTACAACAAAATAAGAATATAAAAAAATAAAATAAATAACACAAGAACTTATCAAATTTATTCTTCTCCATCATAGTTTGAAATTATGCTCTAAGATTTTTGAATGGATAAGACACACATATTTATACAAAAACCAATATAGTTTATTAATAAACATAGATCCACAAATCTCTCCTAGATCCAAAAATATCTCATGTGGTTACAACCATGTGTTAACATCTAATATGTAACATCGCTACTCTCACGAAACTCTAAAATATTTGGTAAGAAATATTATAAACACATTCATGATTTTTCTCCATAAAATTTGTTTCAATTATTATCTAAAATATTCCTCCAACCTTCAAGAGTTTGAAGAGGAAATTTGAATTTGAGAATTATATTCCAAATATGACTTTTCTAGAATATTCAAATATTCCTACACATACCACAAAACACATCCAAATTTTATGTATAAGTGAATACATGTTATTTTTCTATTATTTAACCACAAACTCACTCAAAATACTAAAATAATTCTTTCGAAAATAATAACGATAAGCCCATATATGATCATGAAAATGGCCTTACTATAAGGTTATAATGTAGTGGAATATGGTTCAAAGTGTATGAAGAATGATGGAAAATACAACAATTTGGAGACCCAACATTTCCCCCCAACTAAAGGTGTTGCATGTCCTCATGAAATCTTGCATTGATTCTCATGAACTCAATTCATCTCATTTTGTGTAGCCTTTTTAGAGTGAAATATTATGTTTTATCAAGAAGTTTTTTTGTGACTTGAGATACATTTCCAAGATTTCCATCTTTTGCAAAGTCTTCTTCAATTACTTATTTTTCTCCAAATTTTTTTATTGTGGAGTCTTCTTTGAAAGTTATCTAAGTTATAGCTCTTGTGGTTGGTTCTTGCATGGAAACCAAAAGTATTGTGAGAATTGGTTCTTATGTAGAAACACATTCAATTTACTTTTCTTCTTGCTGCAACAAATAATACTTGAAAATACATTCAAAATGAAGACCCAATTATATACATATAAATTGATCTTTGTGCATAAGCTGAATCATTCCAAAACATATTCATATTTCAATTCAAGAGCAACAACAATCAGTTGGGAGAAACATGTTGGTTAATAATATATGAGGTTATGGAATATGGAATTGAAAAATGGAAATGAATATCCCCCTCCCTCCAAATAAAGTTGTTTCATATCTTTGAAGAATGAGGAAATAAATGTCATATGGGAAAATTTCAAAATACATTTCTTTTAGCATTCAAGGAGTTATTGATTAATGATTAGAAGATAGCATACCATCACCTACCTAAAAATTCCATAGGTTGTGCTTCTTGAAGATCTTGATTGTTATTCTCGATCATGGAATGTGAAGTGAAATAATTTTATATGCCCAATCCTTTCTCTTGGTTGTATGAATAATGGATGAAATTTGAAATTGGAGCCTTTGTGCCTTCTTATTACTGGAACTAGGAACTGAATCTTGATTTATAATGAACATTGTTATAAGTCGTTGTTTATATCATAAACCATATAGTCTTTAGATATAACCTCAATTAGTACAATATAATCTATGTGAAGGGATTTAGTTGAAGTCCAACATAGCAAGAATTCATTGGATTACTAACCACTAATATAAAAAATTAACCAATGTGAGAAAACCCATGAATAATATATATGAGTGTCAAGCTACAAGAGTTCATCTTGACAAGTATGAATAAATGTGTTGAAGTTGAGTCACCAACAAGATCTGACAATCAATAGACATTGTTGTATTCCCGTTGCTCCTAGTGAAGAGGTTTGTCATTGATGTATGTAAGCTCCAAGGTAGTCAAATGAATCTGTAATATTGGTCCCATATAATGTGTTGAAGTTTATGGGACAAGATTAGTTGGAAGGTGGGCCTTCAGGAATCCCACATTAGCCAACTCAAGCATAGAAGAAAATTGATTTGAAGAACCATGATGAAATATTGAAATCAACATGAAATTACAAAAGTTATTATGAACATTTCTCGTCAGTTGCCTTATTTTCATGAAAAACTCATGTCCAATTTCACTAATAAACTGGTTTTCACAACAAGAAATTTTTTTCTTTTATCTTTACTTTACTTTTTAATATATATTTTCTTTTTTATTTTTATTTCTTTTATTCATATTTTATTATTTTATCCTAATCTACTTTAAAAAAAAAATATATCTTTCAAGTATAAGAATACTTCCAATGGAGCCATATACGTAACATGATGATAAATGAACTCATATACAAGTTTAAAAGATATGTTTTGATATATACCATAATATGAGAGACTAAATGCTTTGATTAAGATGATGTTAAGAACTGTTGAAGAATTGAGTGGTGCTCCAGCTTAATGATGTCTGCAACTAAAGTTCAATATAGCTATGATGGCCTTGGTTAACATGCTCATCTGGATTATTCTACATTTCTTTTTCGATGCTATTCAAATATTCTAGTATGGGATGGTCAATCTCTTGGATGCATAATGGATCTGATGATAGGCACAATATAAATTCCTTCATCTTAGGTTCTAAGGGCTACTATCCATCAGATGTGGTCCATGATTCTTTATTTTTCTTTAGAGATTCTTTTTCTTGATGTTGTTATTCAATGACAACATAGTATTTTTTTTTTTGCAATACACTTCCTGATCTAAGATGAATATCATTTAGATAAAAATGATATGTCTGAAACTTTTTTACCTCAACATTGTTAGTGGATTGATGTATTTTATTGTTGGGGGTCTGAAACGGTTGTTCTGGTAATTGAGCAAGAATGGGCCTTTGGAGTAGTTGAGTAGGTGGTAATCAAATATACTGAGTAGAAGTCAACTAAGGATGAAATTGAGATTGTGAAGGTTGTGCTGGTGGTGAATGTTATGGATAGCATTGAGATTGGTATTGCGGATGATGGGGAAAATATAGAGGATACCAAGGATTTATTTTGTAAGGACAGTGCCAACCTTCTTGTAAATATTTGTTTTGAGGTTGAGATTGAGATGGCCAATGTTTCAAAGACAAGGATGTACTCAAATTACTTTCATTGTGCATAAGCTTGAAATTGTGAACTAGGATCTTGCATCACACCAAGTTCACAAGGCTACCAAGGCCTTCTTGGATCTACATAACAAAGATGGTCTGGTGTTTTATTTGCTCCATTATGTTTTTGGAAAACTACCTTGAACCATGGTAATGATGGGTAATCCTTACTAGCATGTGATTCTACAAATATGACACAAATTTCAATGTTATCAATTGGACATTCAATCAAATCATGCTTCTTTCTACATTTGGGGAAACTATATAAAAGAAAACATCCTCAACCTTTTTATTCCTTTTCATTCATATCATATCAATTCGTTCATTTAAATTACCAAGAATGTCTATTTTTAAATTAGATAACAAACTTTCAAGTTCAACTTCCCTTACAAAACCTGATGCCAACTTCCCTACTCGATCACAAGGGAATCTACCATACTTTTTTTTTCCTCTTGAAACGTTCTTACATAATTCACAATTTTTTCTTCAAATGATAATAGAGAAAAGTATCATTTACCCATGGGATTAATAAGATCAATCCATTCATCTCTAATTACTCTAAGTAAGAGGTTTTTTAATGTATCAATTCTAGAATTATGCAATTTTTCTATCATAGAATTATACATAAATCTCTCTACTAGATCCTCATGTCTCTCATCTTCTTTTTTATTCATTTTAAATATTTCCTCTTTAAGATCATTATGTATACAATAGTATTTAATTTTTTCTGGAAATATCATTTTCATATCATCTCGTGATCTTAATGAATTACTCCCTAAACACATGGACCATTTAAGGGTTCTATCCTTCAATGTAGCTGGAAAAATATTCAATGTTTGAGAATTTAATAATTAAACATAAGATATACAAAGTATTTCAATCTAAAAAAGAAATATTTTTGGGCCTTCTTGTTATGCAACCAACTCACGAAATAGAAGAATAGATAGATCAATGCCTTCAAAATCAGCCTCTTCGAGGGGGCAACCTCCTTTACATTACACAAATGAACAATTCCTCGATGATACAAATGAAGAAAACCTCCTTTCTATATATAGGAGTCTAATGGGTCACAATATAATCAAGGCCAACATAACAATAATAATATAAGGGCACAACAATAACAATAGTGGGCTTCTATGTGGCACAATAATAACAATATGAGGACAATAGGGGCATAACAATCACAATAAGGGCTACAATGATAATAGTAATGGGGGAATTACTAGTATTATACGGACCTAACATACCGCTCTCCTTCAAAAAAGTGTTGTCCTCAACTCTTGAGTAGTTTTGGATGATTCTGTATAAAATTCTCACCCTCCCATGTGGAATCTTCAGTGGGTAAGTTCTTCCACTTGATGAGATATTCTGAAATTGATCGATTTCATAGCTATCGAGTTCTTTTTTCTGTGACTACTTCAGGTTCCAATATGATTTTTCCTTCCTCACCAAGTTCTGGAAACATTGTTTGAACTGGGATTTTGTCACATATAACCTTCTTTAAGCATGAAACATGGAAAACTAGGTTCACTCAAGAAGTTGCAGGAAGCTCCAATTTGTATGCCATAGTACCAACCTTTTGCAACACCTTGTATGGACCATAATACTTTGGTGATAATTTATTTTTCTTCTTATCTTCCTTGAGGGGTATTTGTTTATATGTTTGTAGTATTAGGAATACCTAATCACCTACATAAAAGCTTCTTTCACTATGATGTTGTTATTCGTGTTGTTTCATTCTATTCTATGCCAAAGTGAGGTTATCCTTTAAGCATTGGAAAACTTGTTGTTGATGCTCGATGTGACCTTCCACTTCTTGAACCTTAGAATTTTCTCTTAAATATGATGTGATGGATGGTGGATGATATCCATAAAATGCCATAAATGGGGTCATTTTTGTTGCAGTATGGAAGGAAATGTTATACCACCATTCAGCTAGAGGTAACCATTTGACCCATTGTGTCTATTTATCCAATAAAAAGCAATGAAGATATCCTTCTAAACATTTGTTTACTATCTCAATTTTCCCATCAGATTGAGGATGATAAGATGACCTATGAGCTAATTGAGTAGCAAGATAAGAAAATATTTTTTTCCAAAAAATTATAGTGAAATTGGATCTATCTGACTTACAACAATCTTTGTGTTTCCATAAATGCAGTAAAAACTGTACTTTCTTTAAATGAATGTGATAATGCACAAAAGTGTGCATACTTGGTATGCTTGTCAACTACCACCATGATGACATTCCTTCCTTCAAACTTTGGCAAACCTGTGACAAAATCCATTGAAACATCCTCCCAACGTTGGCTTGGAATGGATAAAGGTTTTAATAGACCCGGGGTCTTGATTGTTTCAACTTTGTTTTGTTGGTAAACCAAACATTCCACCACAAACTTTTGAATATACAAATTAAGGCCATCCCAAAAAAAAAATATTCTTAACCTTGCGGTAAGTTTTTAAAAATCCTGAGTGCCCTACTAAGGGAGACATGTTCAATTCCATAAGAATATATTTTTTTTAGTTTGGAATTCTTTCATAGGTATAAGCAATCTTTGTACCAAAATGAATAATTTTTCTAGCTAAATGTATTACATGTACTGGGATCTTGTTGTAACTTTTGAATAAGTTCCCACACTTCTTAATCGTTCTCCCATTCATCCCTTGCTTCGTTTATCAAATGTAGTTCGATAATATAAATGGTGCAAAGTAATGCTTCCACGTCCTCATCCTTTCTTGGGAGTGCATCTGCAATAACATTTTTCTTCCTTTTTTTGTAGATGATTTCAAAGACATAACCCAACATTTTTGTGACCCATTTTCTCTACTCTTCTAAGGATAATATGTTTTCTAAAAATTATTTAAGACTATCATGATCCGTTTTTCCCTTGAAGTGTCTTCCCATTAGGTAGGGTCACCATTTCTTAAGTTCTTGTAGTATTGCCAACATTTCCTTCTCATAAATAGCTTTGTGTAATTACATTCCTTTGATTGGATGAATTTCGAAAGCAACGGGTCTTTCTTATTGCATTAAAACAACACCAATTCCATGTCTTGAGGCATCACATTCTAGAATAAAGGTTTTCGTGAAGTCCCATGTAGCTAAGACCGATGCTTGGCACATTGACTCTTTAAGATGTTCAAAGGCTTTCAGTGCTTCTGGAGTCCATGAAAATGCATATTTCTTGAATAATTTTGTTACAGGTGTTGTTATTCTCCAATAATTCTTAAAAAACATGTGATAATACATTGTCAACCTAAGAAATCCTCATAGTTGCTTTATGGATGTGGGGATTTTACTTAATGGCTTTAATTTTTCTAGGGTATACCTTAACACCTTCATGAGATACAATATGACCTATATATTCCTCCTCTTTTAGTCCAAAGAAAAATTTGTAGTTTTTTCAACATAATTGTTTCTCCTCCAATAGTTTGAGAACCCTATCAACATGTTGAACATGATCTTTCCAAGAATTTTTGTAGATTAGTATATCATCAAAAGATATTAATACAAATTTTCTAAGGAAGGGCTTGAAAATGGAATTCATTAAACCTTGAAATGTAGAAGGTGCACTGGTAAGGCCAAAAGACATGACCAAAAATTCATAATGACCCTCATGAGTTATAAATGTTTGTTTCAAAATGTCTTAAGTCTTCATTCTAATTTGATGATATCCTGAATGAAGATCCAACTTGGTGAAGTAAAGTGAGCCATGAAATTCATCCAATAATTCATCAATGACTAGGATGAGAAATTTATCTTTAGTAGTGAGCTTCTTGATCTCCCTATAATCTAGACACATGCACCATGAGTAGTCCTTCTTGTGCACTAATACTACTGGAACAAATAAAGAACTTTGACTGGGTTGAATTATACCAGCCGCTAGCATTTCTGCAACCATACGTTCAATTTCACTCTTTTGGACATAGTGATATCTGTCAGGGCTGATGTTTTGAGGAACACTTCCTGGAATCAAATGAATAGCATAATCATGATCATGAATAGGTTGGAGGCCTTTGGGATTCTCAAATACCTTGGAACAGATGTCCAAGACTTTTTGGAGATATGGAGAAATAGATGATTTCTATGTGGGAACCTCTATCAAACATAATTGTGCAATTACGCCTTGTTGCTCTTTATTTAGAATGATTTTCATTCTGTTAGAGCTAATTATCTTTCTTGGTTTCCCTGTGATACCCCTTAATTCAACTTCCTTTCCTTCAAAACAAAATTTCATGAAAGGTTCTTCAAAGGTAAAATATATTATACCTAAGGATTGTAGCCATTACACTCCTAGTACAACATCAACACCACCCATTGGAAAGGAGAGCATTGGGCTATTCAATACATATTCTCCCATGGATAGCTTAATATTATGGATCTTTCTAAAGAAACTTATGGTTCCTCCACTTGAAACCATCACTTGATACTCTAGTGCAAGATATAGGAAGCAATTCAATTCCTTCGTTATCTTACAATCAATAAAATTATGGGTACTGCCCGATAATTTTCTTATTGATATGTCCTTCTATCTTGATAGTTTAAGGAGTGGTCATTTCAGAAAATGAATTACAATATATGGTCAGATTCAATTCTTTTTTCTCTAAGGTTTCTTCTTGGTGTATACCCTCTTCTTTTGATGTTTCCTATTCTTTTTCCTCCTCCTCTTCACAATCTATGTAAAATAATTTCTTCTCAGCACACTTATGACCTTTAGTGTATTTTCTATCACAACTGTAACAAATACCTTTTGCTCTTTTCTCTTCCAATTGTTTTGGAGTCAACCTTGTAGGTTGTGGAAGGCTAGGAGCAACAACACTTCCATTTTTTTAGTTGTGAGTGGTAGGCTTCCTTGTTGCCATAATTTTTCTTTCCATTTTCCTTGCCAACTTGAATGCCTTCCCCAATGAATTCGGTTCCCAAAGGTGAACATCATGTTGGATGTTATCCTTTAAAGTCCCTATGAACACATCAATCCTATTATCCTATAGAATATCTTTTACCCTTATATTCAATTTTTGGAAGTCGTCAATGTGCTCCATTATAGAACCCTTTTGTTTGAGATTTATCAACTGGCTAAAAAGAGGTGTTGCTTTTTGTATCCTCATAATGTGTTATCATTTCTTCCGTAAAAATTTTCCAAGTGAAAATTTATTTACGAGATCAAAGCCATCGATACCATACAAACTAATTTGGTTCCAAATATAAAGTTCCAATGCATACCTTTTGTGTGTTTTTCACATTATGGAGATTGGAATATTGTTCCATCTGTAGTATCCATGTTATCGGATGCTTGCTGTCAAACTTCTTCATATCTATCTTTGGAACGTGGTGGGTCTTTGTTGCAATGTTATAGTCTATGAAATCATGATTAACATTTCTTTTGTTCTCATCATTAGTTTCCTCTACTACCTTTTTGCAATTAAGAGGCCTTTCTTGTAGCAACGTTTTCAAACCTTGCTTCAAACCTTGCACGTATTTCTTCAAATCTTCAATGTTGTCATTCTTTGAATCATGACTAACATTTCTTTTGCTCTCATTATGTGTTTCCTCTACTACCTTTTCACCATTAGGAATCCTTTCTTGTAGCAACTTTGTCAAACTTTTCTTCCAATCTTCAATGTTGTCTTTCATACCATCTATCTTAGCTTCCATGCTTTTCTTTAAATCATCCATCTTGGCTTCTGTTACATTTTGTGAAGTGAAATTTGTTGTACTTGGTCTCATAATTTAGATATATCATGTTGAATTTATTCCTCTTCTTCATGAGTCATGCTAGAGCTTTCAGGTTGCTTACTAGGTGTTTCAAATTTCCTTCTTCGGGGCATCAATTAATGATAATAATGCTTCACTATGCCCTTTGAATTCCTTGAAACCCATCTTTCAAACCAAACTTATGCAGAATTTAAGAAAAAACTACACATATTTTTTCACTTTGTAAGAGATCGATATTGAATCTACGTTTCTATGTAATTTTAGATCTGCAAGGTATGAAATTGCGTCATCAAGTAGCCTTCTGAGTCATATTTCTAACTCTGCAAGTCTGATCAAGATCTGATTCTCCACGGAAGAGTTATGTCAAATCTCCCATGATGAACTGATTATAGACTTGTTCCATAGAGCACACTTGTACAAAGTTGCATGTGTCACTGTTTCAACCTTAGTTCCTGAAATACATACAAAGAAAAATACAAGCCATCCTCTTTCTCAAACTTCAAACTAAATTTCAATCGGATGCTCAAACGAAAAGTTATGATGATTTTCCCCAGGTCACCTGTTTGAGATAAAATTCGGGCTCCTGCAAAAACCCTAACTTCCATGGATCATATCTCTAAAACTATAGCGAGAAAATATCTAAAATTTCGACCGGAGGTTCAAAGCGATTTCGGCTCAAATGGTTTTTTTTTCTAGATTCTGAAATGACATAGAAAATCAAATTATAGTGAAAATTCCACGATGACCTGTTTGGACCAAACAAAACCTAAAATCCAAGGCTTTGATACCAAATGTTATGCAACTAGATCACAAAATAGAAGAAAGGATAGATCAACGCCTGTAAAATTAGTCTCTTCGAGGGGAAAACTGCCTTTAAATTACACAAATGAATAATTCTTTGAGGATACAAATGATAAAACCTCCTTTCTATATATGGGAGTCTAATGGGTCAAAATATAATCAAGGTCGACATAAAAGTAATAATATAAGGGTACAACAATAACAATAGTGGGCTTGTATGGGGCATAATAATAACAATATGGGCGCAACTGGGGCACAACAATAAAAATAAGGGCTACAGTGACAATAGTAATGGGGGAATCAGTAGTATTATAGGGACCTAACACTTTTGATCTCATACCATGAAATTTTGGAAGTATAGATGGAGAGATGCTTTTAATTTTAATATTTATATCAATATTATGAATAGGAATTCCAAAGGGATATCCTAAATTGTCATCATTTCCACCCATTTATTCTACCTCCTTTGCCACCTCTTCCACCTCCAGGATGAAATTTATTGTACCTACAAAAGTAGGAATTTTTGATGCGGTTCTTACTACAACACATGATCTAGTGGGGATAGTAGGTGATTGTTAATTTGAATTTCTTGAAGCTTTTGCTCTAATGAATCTATCTCTAGAATACACTCTAAAATGAGTGAAATTAAACTTATGTAACTAAAAATGAATGTAACAAAAAATGAGATGCAATACAGTAACTGAATTTAAGAAATACCTCACAATGATGATGCTTTGGTTCTTACCTCTCATCTTACCATTTCTCCTTTCCAAAGTTGTATAAATTAATGAAAAAAGTAATTTGAAAGGTAAGTCATATTTATACTTCCCTAGGAATGATGCCAAAAATGTTGGGTAATTTAATTATGATTTAAATTACTTTAAATTAAATTGTCAATATAGGATTGTAAACTTGTGAAGTATTTGAAATTGTATATGCTAGGAGTTTAGCTTTCAATTCTAAAAGAAATAAATTGCAATGAAATAATTTTCTATATAAAAACAAATAAAATGAAAATAAATAATATAGGAAAGTATTGAAAAATTAATCTAGGAAAACATGTAAACTTAATATATGAAAGCATGGATTATTAATCTATGAATACATCTAAAAATAATCTGTTAACACATGAGAATATCTAATCTATAAAAGTGAGTAAATTTAATGTATGAAAATTTGTTAATTTAATCTATAAAGCATTTGAAATCTATTTCTATGAAAGTAAGAAACTCTAATCACAAATGATAATGCTTTACAATATAAATGTTTCTGTATTTTTATATTTCTCAAGCACTTGATTGAAATATGGAAAAGAATGGAGTGAAAATTAGAAACTTGAAAATAAAGCATCTAAAACAAGTAAATAAATCAAATACTATGTGATCATTATATTGTAAATTATTTTTTAATTAAAAGGATTAGATAATTGTAACGACTTAAAAAACTATATTTATTTCGCTTAAAAAGTGATATATTTATTAATTTAATGGAAAATCCATTCTTTTTCTTTGATATATTTATTTTTCATAAAACGAAATCTTAAAAAATACATTTAAAAGATCCATGAATATCTCCAAAACCATGGACGTTTTTGAAGAAATTCCCGCATCATAGCTAAATTGGCTCATTTTCAACAAAACCCATGTTTTAGTTTTTCAAGATCTATCTTAGTTTGGCCATAAAATCTATTAGAAGGAGGTTGCCTGAAATTTTTTGTTGATCTAAATCACCATCTTTGATCATGTGTTGAAAACTCACAATTGCAACATGAAACAAAGTGCTACTACTGATCTGCAAAAGAAACTAATTTAAAGCATAAGAAAGCTAATATAAACTACATATGTTATGAAACTACCCGAATTATAAAAAAACATCTTACAAAAAAATAAGAATATAAAACTATAAAATTAATAACATAAGAACTTATCAAATGTATTTTAGTCCATCATAGTTTGTAATCATGCTCCAAGATTTCCTCGTTTTGAATGGAGAAGAAAATCCTATTTATACAAAAATCAAGATAACTATTAATAAATGTCGATCCACATATATTCTCTACAAGATCCAAAAATATGTTATGTGGTTACAACCATGTGCTAACATATAGCAAGCAACATCTCTACATATTCTCTCACAAATATCTAAAATATTTCATCAAAAATATTATCAAAACTTTCGCAATTTTTCTCCATCAAATGTACTTGAAATATTATCTTAAATATTCCTAAAATATTCAAGAGTTTGAAGAGGAAATTCGAATTTGAGACTTAGATTCCTAATATGACTTTGTTCTAATCTTCAAATGTTCCTACGCACATCACAAAACTCATCCAAATTTTATATATAAGTGAATGCATGTTATTTTTCTAATATTAAATGATAAACTCACTCAAAGTACTAAAATAATGCTTCGGAAAATAACAATGATAAGCCAATATATGATCATTAAAATGATCTTAGTGAAAGGTATTAATATAGTGTAATATGGTTAAAAGTGAATGAAAAATGATGAGAAAAAGAGAATTTGGAGACCCAACACTTTGTGAAAGGAAAATCTAGCTCATAGAGAAATAACAAAAAGAATGAACTACCAAATAAGCCCGCAACAAAGATTCGAAATAGAAATGCCAGCAAAAATGGAAAGAGGAAGCAAACAAGAGGTAGACCTCAAGGAGTACCTAAACCTAGAAGATAATTCACTAATAGAAAAGGGTTTAGTATATTTAGCAAATTCGGAAGGAGGAGCAACAACTCCTTTTAACCCTTGATGGAAGAGATCGTATGCTACATTTTCCACAACTTTAGACACATGGTAGCTGACTATAGAAGAAGAATGTTCACATACTACCAACAAAATGTAAAACATCTTGGACAACAAATAAAAGGACCTACCTTCGAGTACACAATTTCTTTTAATGGTTATTGTTAGTCAATATGTCTGGACATAAGGAAATTGAATTCATATCTATTACATGAATATGAGGCACACATAATCCAAGAAAAATATCTAGCACATGAGAAACAAAATATTAGATCCCTTGACCTCATATCTTGGTCATGTAAGGTGTTATGTGTGCCACAGTCTTTGGTACATGGCCAAAGATTGTAAATTATATATATTATTTAGGCCATCAAGTCAAAAGGAGTAGCAAATTCCAAATAATCCTTAAAGAAATATGAGGGAGAGTGTTCATATGAAGAAGCATCCTAGTATCGTGTGGAAGAAGAAGAAGGAGAAGTAGGAAAATCGTGGGATCGCTCTATGCACATTTGTTCATGATGTTCGATGGTATATACATAGTGGATGTTCCGATCACATGTGAGGGGAAAAGATTGGTTTTATCTCTTTGACGAAGAAAAAATATGGCCACATCATTCTTGGAGGCAATACACCTACTAAGGTGTTGGGAAAAGGACGGGCTAGTATTGGTGATCATAATTTTAGTGCAACTGTTGCATTGCTAGTTGTGGGATTTAAAGTTAATATATTGAGTGTTTGTTACATGATTGATGGAGGGAAATAAGCGATCTTCAACTCGGAATGATGTTGTATAAAAAAAGGTAAATGAGAGTAGTTCCAAGAGAAATCAGGACCTTGGATAATGTTTACATGTTGAAGGGGGGAGTGAGAAAAAGAAAAAAACCAAGAGTAGATTCTTTTTCTTCGGATTCTGAGTAGAGGAGGGAGCCCCACTACATCGCATTGATATATGTGTATTCATACAAGAATGTAGAAGATATACGAGAGGCATGCATGGTCTCAAGGGGAGAATATGGTAACAATATGGTAGCACGGTGAAGGCTTGATTATGAGTTGCAACAACATGTTTTATTGAGAGCCTTAGGAACATTCAGTTCCACTAGATTAACCATTCATTGAAGGTATAATGAGCTCAGGGGGAGTTATGCAACATATACATATTTCATGGATTACATGTTATTTATTTCATTTCCTCAACACAGTTTCTTGTAATAGAATTGCATATGTTTCCTTGAGTGAAAGGAGTACTTTTTCAGCCATATATATATATATATATATATATATATATATATATATATTTCCCTTAAGGAAAAATCGTAATTTTATTAATAATAACAAAATTACATTTTGTAGATGTTGAGGTGCATATGCATAAAGCAGATCAAAAGACTGTTGTCAAAAGAAAAACCAGAAAGAAAGTAACCAGAAGAAATATAATGTACATATGGGGAGGAAATTATGCTTTTCTCCCTTTTTTCTTCTCAACCTTTCGCCACTCCCCTTGAGTCGGTGAGGACGAAAAAAGTATGAGAGAAGTGTCCTCCACAGGGCAAGGATTATCCTTGTCTGAATCAGAGTGATTTGGAGAATGATGTCTTTTGGCTCCACTAGTGTCCGTTGTATCTGGTATCTTCTTCGGAAAAGAGTCCATCAGTTCCTGTGCTACAAATTCCTAAGTTTCTGGCATCTTGTGTGTCTGATTTTTTGCTTTGGGGATGGTTTCCATAGCTTCCTCCTCAATAGGAACGTCATCAGGATTTAGTGGAGGGATAGTTTCCTCCTCATCCTCTGCAACTTCATATGGGTTCACCGTCCATTATCAGCCTCTTGGTTTCTGTGATTGTTTCTTGTTTCTTCTGCTTTCTTTTTTGGCTTGTGGGCAGTTACTGAGAAGGTGACCTGTTTGTTGACAACCATGACACCTGAAGGTCGTGTTCTCATAATCTAGTGGTTTTGTCCACTGTGTGTTGTTATGGATCAAAATTATGCTATCAAGTAAATCTTGACTAAGATCTACCTCTACACAAATTCTGGTAAAAGTATGTATGCCTCTTGTAATTCTTTCCACGTCTTGCTTGAGGTATTTTCCTATCGCATTCCCCATTGCTTCGAAGACTTTGGGTAGCCAGAAGTGTAGCGGGAGGTTGTGTAACCTGACCCATACCAACATTTTGGAAACCACCATATATATATATATATATATATATATATATATATATATATATATATATATATATTATATATATATATATATATATATATATATATATATATATATATATATATATATATATATATATATATATATATATATATATATATATATATCTTATTATCATTAAAAAATTCATTGAAAAAAATTTGTAGTAGCCATGCTTGAGTCTCGGTGATAGCTATGCATGAGATAAAATCATATTTCAAGTATATATAAGCTCCATCATGTCATTATATTAGTCATTGTATTTCATTAATGTAGCTATGTCTTAGGCTTATGAATTCTTGTAATCATTGTCAAATCATTTAGTCATATATGTGTTGAGTCCTTCATGGATAATGAGTAGCCTCTTGTATGTGACATGGAGGCATTGACAACAGTGGATAGAATTGAAAACAACATGAAGAATATGGTTACAGCCCCATTACATCTTTAGGTGGATCATGTTTATCTTGGAGAAGGCATGGTATTGGCATAGAATAATTTGGATTGAAGAAGGAAATAATTTCTTTGTCTTTTTCATGATTATTTTTAGCCAACATTTTCCACCCTTTACCATTGATGTCAAATGGGGAGAGTGACATATACACAAGAGGATAATGAGTTCAACTAGTTTTAGGAGTTTGTGCATATTAGTTTTGTATTGTGGCTATAGGTTGACATCAACACCAAAGCGGAAGAATGTTAGCCACATCTTGTTGGAATTGATGTCAACTTAGGATGTCTACCTAAGGAGTCAACCATTAAGTCAATTGCATTGTAATTATTGTCAACAAGCTTGTAAAATTTGTCATGATGATTAGATGCTTGATGATACGATACCTAGGTGTGCCTAATGTTTGCAATGGTTCTATAGGCGTTGGAGAAGGAATGAAGACAAATGGAAAAGTTATGGGTGGAGAGGATGTAATTTTTGCTAAGTTAGAGAAAATTATTTGGGACAATAAATAACAAAAGATGAGGATCTGTGGGAGCGAGATCTATCCCAACAATGATGTTCTGTAGGTGAATTTTTAAGTTCTTATGCATGCACATAAATTACCATGAGAATTTTGTAGAGTATTTTTCCAATGTTTTTCATGGTATGGAGTTGACTTGAGTTAGTATTCATTCTAGAAGGTGATCAAGTTAAAGATAACTATCTCATTGAATGAAGTTAATGTTGGATCAAGTCAAGGATCCAAATAAAAAAGTATGACCATAAGTGTTTGTCTCTCCATATCTTTGACCTATTATTGTTAATCTCTTTATATATATATATATATATCTATATATATATATATATATATATATATATATATATATATATATATATATATATATATATATATATATATATATATATATATATATATATATATATATAGATATAGGAGTAAACTTCATGTTGGAGTGGTTGGTTCCTTTGTGAAAGTAAGTCATTATAGAGCATTAAGAACATTGAGAGCCACTTGAGACGAGATTCATCACTATATAAAATCATTGAGGGAAACCATCTTCATTGTAGAATTTTATGTGCATCCTTCGACAAGTGTCTAATGCAGGTCTATAAAGGATTTTTATTGAGAAGACTACTACTATAATCGAGAATAGGATGCTAGCATGGTTTCTATGACACCTTTGTATTGTTAACCTTGTGTATGCAAGGGATCATAACAAAGTAGGTCATGTTTAATTATTGAGGATATTTGATATTCTTGTAGCTATATTGTAAATATTTTTGGTGGTTGCTACCATTGAGAAATGGTTCAGTTTTAATGATCATAATATGTATGTTGCTAATGAAATTGTGTTGAGAATGTGCATGCTAGAGGTTTGATGTTTGGTACATTGTATATCATATTTTCCATGGTATTGCAGATTTATATCTATGATGTCTATCATGTTGAGGTGATTTATTCATTGTGGTTGAGATTGTGTTAGGGGGAACATATTCAGTGTTTGAGATTATTGCCAGTGTGGGTGAAGAATGAAAATGGATGAAACGAGAGTCACAAGGTTTGTTTTGAGTTGTAGTCGGTCATACTTTAAAACTAGATGAAATTAAGTACATAAGGGTTTCAAGGTTATGGCCTTCAATTTTGTAGGTAGAGGCTTATAGTCTAGTGGTGGCTTCACAAGGAATATGTGGCTTCCTTCTAGTGGTTATTCAAGAAATTTCTCCGGCAGTACAAGTTTCCTTCTAGTAGTGGCTAGAATACTACTAAAGGTAGTGGCCATCAGCAGGTAATGGCCTACATAGTTTTGGGAGTGGTGGCTTTCATAAGTAGTGCCTCACATTTCTTGTGATTATAGCCTTGCACATTAGTGGTGGCTAGTGCATGCATATGTAAGGAATAGTTTTGGTGACAACAATGAAGTAGAAGAAGACAACAACAATGATGGTTTTTTCCTAATTGGGGTCTGCACCTAACATTGTTCCCTTGTGTGATGTTTTTTATGTGTTGATAATTGACACTCTCATGGTTTACATGTTTATGTGTTATTGATGGTTACATGATCATTTGAATTATTTCATATTTTTTTTACATGCTTATGGTAATAATTAATGCGTGATATGTTAATGTGAAAGAAAAGTAAAAAGAGATTGAAAGAGATTCATTTCTACACTATTGATTTGTCACCCCCTCTCAGTAGTGTCAAATTTCCAACATATTTTGTCCATACCTTGATGGAGGTTTTGGATGAGTGTATTTTGTCTATTTTTCTTCTTCATTTTCTAATTCTTTGGGTTTTTCTTGTTTCTCTTCACTAATGGTCTAATCGGGTGCGTTAATCGATCTTGATTTATTGGTTTTGAAAGGTAATAATTCCTCATCAACTTTTACATTAATACAAATATTTGTTTTCTTTAATCTTATATTTTAGAGCTTGTAGCCCTTGCTCTTTGTTGAAAATCCTAAGAATATTCCTTCATTAGCTATAGCATCAATGTTACCCATTTTTTGATCATCAATTTTGATGTAACATTTGATGACGAAAAAATTGAAGTGCTTTATTGATTTTAGTTTTCCATGGCACAATTTGTAAGGTGTCTTATCACTATTTCACCTAAGATGTGCTCTTATTAAAATATGGGATGCTCAATGAATAAATTCAACATAAAATTTCTGTGGAATATTTCTTTCATCCACCATTTTTCTTACCATTTTCTTACTTATGTATTATTCCTATCATCTACTACATTTTATCAAGCAATGCTTGTAATTTTAAAATGTATTTTTATGTGATTTTCTTCACAGAAGTCACCAAAGTAATTTTAGTTGAACTCATATCTTTGTCTAATATCAAACAGTTTATTTTGGAGTCAGATTGATTATCATTCAGGTGATGATTGCCCAAAATGACATCATTAACATTTGGGAAACCTCCCTATCAAAGCCTCATTTTGACTCTTTTCCATTTGCGCTGGTGGATCCAATTGGTTTAAAATGGGCCCAATTACCGCGATGAATATTTTTCCAATAAATGGAGACTTTAGGATAGGGGAACTAAATGAAAAGTTGAGAGATGTTTCTAAGTTATTACAATAAAAGAAAATATCATATAACTAAACTATATCTTATAATAATTATAACCGATGAAATCCTGTCTATGTGAAAGTGAAATAAAACTTTAAAAACTAGAAATTTCGATCTCAAGTTATTTTCTTGTTAAGATAAAATTGTAAGTGAAATGTTTAATTCAATTAAATAGTTAATTATGTTAACACCTAAACAAAATTAACCCCAAGGGATAGATTAATTGGCCGAGTTGTCGTTGATAAGTAACTTTCCAATTGGGAGGTCATGGGGTCAAATATTCTCGACTCCCTTGGGGTTAGGCTTGACCAAATAAGCCGACGAGTATATCCCTTCAGGTGGATCTACCCAGACTATTACCCGTGGATGTAGTGGCCACTCAGTGACTATGAATTTTCAAATTTTTCAATCATAAACATAAATAACAGTTCAATTATTCCAATGAAAATTTGAGAAAAAAATTCAATAGTAGTGTCGAATCTACTCTGGTTCATTGAAACATGAAATAAAAATGGTTTAGTGCTTGTATTTGAAAGGAATAAAGTACAATAGTGTAATTATTCCTTTCCCTTACAAAATTAGAAACCACTTGCATTGGGACTATGTGTTATTTAAATAGTTTACAAACGTGAAGCGGGAGTAGTTTCATCTCTGAAATACTCTCAACAAAATAGAAACAGACTTAGAAAAATAGAAACTCATTACAACCTTCAAACTCAAAGGAAATTTTTCATTCAAAGGAGAAAATGTTGATGAAAAATGACTAGGTGATTACCATTCATCATAGACTTCTAGAAGAGGTGGTAACTTAGGGAGTGAGTGAGGTGTAATGTTCACTTGACAATTATACACCTAAGTTTACAAGACTGGTAGTAGCTAAGTGATCATTTAATTAATTATTTTAGTTACTTGAAGATAACTATGAGGTTTAATGAGAAACTCCTATATTACCCCAAAATTCACCTTTTACAACTACTCAAATTTATCATGTACCTTTGTTTTTTCACCTTGTACTTTTGATTTCAATACCTCTACCTCTAGGAGATATTCCTTTGCATCAAATGATAACATTTGCATCTCTTTAAGAGATCGAGCAATATATTGGATTGGGAAATCAGATAGCCTTTTTGCATCTTTAATAAACTCTTTTATTGAGAGTATATGGGCCTTCCAAACATGTATAACTTTATATTTTTTAATTTCATTAATTCTAGGCAGGTTTCGAAAGTACCTCTTTGGATCTTCCTAGAATTTCAAACTCTCATTAAGCTTACACTTTTCTTCATCATACAAATTTTCAATATCAACTAAATCATTAAGGAAATAGTCAACCAGCATCTCCTGAGTGTACACTATGTCTAACTTATCATAGAATAGATGTTTCACATGATGTAGCTATTGCTTTATGTCATGGAATTCATTCTTAAATTTGGCAAGATTTATAATAGTTTCCTCAACTAGCGTTACCTTTTCCTAACATTCATTCATATGGATACCCTTCTGCTTGATCTTAGATTCAAATTTTCTTTTAACCAAAGAAATATGAGCTTTCATCTAAGTTTCAGTTTTTGGAGAATCGTTCTCTAGCTAATGAATCCATTCATCTTTTTGTCTAATGAATTGCATAAATGTAGTATCCATGTCAATGTTTGAATTTTCATAAGCCCCTACATACTGAGCTAATCCCTTGAATACTTCATATGAGGCTTTTGATGATCCTTCCCAAATCACCTCCAAAGTTATTGGTAATAGAGAAGTTGTTGTTACTAAAGCCTAAGTTTCCTTATCTTTCTTTTCTTTATGCTTCTCCTTAAAGTGTTTAGTCGAAACTTAAGGGTAATCTACAAGAGTTATACTTTTTATTTGTAGCTATTCTATCAATCCATAATTTCCTTCTGATCATAATTTTTTTGTTTTCAAGGTTGTGGCCTGAAGCAACTGGATGATTTCCTTATTATTATAGGCATTGTTGCTCCTAGTTGGTTGTGGCCAATAGATTTCATTATGAATGAGTAGTCACTCCTTGCTAGTAGTGGATAAGTGAATATTGTAAACGAGAACATTATTGAATTAATAGAGAAGAACAATCAAGAAAAAAGTTGTGTTGGTTTTCTACCCTAGGATTTTTTCACCCTAAAACATTAATGTCTCCATGTGATGTTGTTTGTGTTTGATTTTTGGCATGTATTTTTAAGTTCTCAATTCTAAAATGTTCATCTCTTGAAATTTTTTTGTAAAACTTGTGAAATACCAATTCATCGCCCATTATTTTTTCTAGATTATAACAAGTGGTATCAAAGCCAATTCCTTTGGTTGCCACTTAATTACTAAAAGGATAATTCAAAGAGGATCATGGGTACTCAAGATGTTAAAATTCGTATTATTAATGGAGAGAATTTTGGATTATGAAAGATGAGGATGCAAGGACATTTCATGAGGCTAGGTGTTCATTTTTATGCTAGTGTGGTGTGAGGATACATTATTTCCCAGACTCTTCCTACATGTCATGATCGGAAGACAGTTTATCAACACAATGCTATGACCAAAAATGTTACCTTGGATGGACTTAGTGTGAATGAACTCGTTAAGGTGATGCACTGCTAGTCAGTGAAGGATGTTTGGGACAAGATATAGAAAAACTACGAAGGAAATGGCAAGGTGAAGAAGGAAAGGGTCCAAACCTACATAATGAGGTTTGAGAGCCTAAAGATGAAAGAAGAAGAAAGAACTGGTGAATAACTTTGTAGGGTCAAGGAAGTCACTAAATAGCTCAAGAGTATAGATGAGAAGCTTGAATATGAGATTATTATTCAAAAATGTTTGAGGTCCTTTCCATCATGGTCCAATCCAAAGATCGCCGCAATTGAGGAAATGGAGGATGTTGTGCCTTATTTTTATCATAGTTGTTTCCTATTTTTGTTGAAAAAAGAAAAATGAAAAAATAAGAAAAATAAAATAAAATAAATACAGAAAAATAAAGGAAAGAAAATTACAAAAATAAATAAAGGAAAAAATGTCAAAAGAAAAGAATAAAAGGGGATATAAAAGAAAATACAATAAAAATCCCCAAAGTCACGAGCTAGTCAAAATTCAGTACCATTTTCATATATTATTATTTAAATCCTTTCACATTTTCCAAAAGGATATGGTTTAATTTCTAAATAAAGTAGATTTTACTTTTTGTCGCGTTACAATAAAACGTGATTGGAAATCTATGAAATAGATCATCCAAACCCACATCAATGGGGAGGAATGAGTTCAGGACCCCCCTACACCATCAAAATTTAGTGGGCAAGGGGGGTCCAAAATGTTGTATTATATTTATTGTCGGTTGATACATGGCATGTTCTCAACTACTTTGGGACCCTCCTCTCCTAAACCACTGACCACCCACACCCCCCTCTGAAAACCACTTTCCACTCCTGCTTCGCTCCTACGCCTATTCACACCTTGCCACATGTTTTCATCGTATTCACCCCCACCAGTTAGCGATTAAATATTTAATTTCTCTCGCCAAACTTTCATATACCTTTTCCAACATTAAATTTTCATGCCAACATTCCATTCTTTACTTGGACATGCCTAAAAATGGTTATCACCCCTTGACCTATTTGAATTACCTCTTTTAAAAAGAGACATGTCCCTCTGCTCATACCATTTCACCATTCTACCTCCCACAATTACGAGTCCAAACTATGAATTCTACTAAGTATGCAACCGTTGATATTTATACACTAGTAATCAACAATTCTTTTGTAATTTAGCAACCTTAGCATGCAATTTCCTATTTTACAATATCTTCATCAAAAGGAAAATAAAAAATAGTGGTAGAAATCAATACATTACCTTTTGTATTTAACTTAGATTATCTTCCCCTAGTAGATACATAGTATAAAATCTCAGAAACCCAATGTCAGCTCAACCTCTATGGACTCCACAATTTGTAAAACCAAAAGTTTCTTCTTCTCAATGATGAATTGATAATTTGGGAGTCTTTCCTTTCTCAATTAATCTTTCCCCGGACCCATAACTTCCCTAAATTTGTTACATGATGTCATCTAAGATGTCTTCCTAGTCAGAGGGTTATAATTGCCCAAAACAATGAATTTGTATTTCCTAGTACTCTTCAGTCTAAATGTCAAGAACTTTAAATTTTTGGCATTATGGTACAAGTGTTTTCCTTGATGGAAACTCACTCACATGTCAGTTCAAATTTTATAAAGAGAAACTCGCATTGTTACAGGTCAATTCATAGGTAACAGGGCATTGGTACAGAAGAAAAGGAAGTTGAAACAAACGTCTACTGATCAGAAACAAGAAGTTGAAGGAAAAGGACGTTGTAAGGTATTTTAGGATGTATACATAGGTTCACCCTTCCAAAGCAGTGTATACACGTGGGTTCACAAAAGAAAAATAGCGTATACATACGCACACACTTTCACAATAGGAAAAGTGTGTATGGGTTGGAAAATCAAGGAAATACAAGATTAAAGAATACCAAGGGTCAATACCATGGTATTATCCCATAATATTGAGCAGAGTAATGACTATTTGATCTCATCCAAGAATACCACACATTCTAAGTGTTGTTTCAGTTTTAGGTATTAAGAAAGGCCAAAACAATATAAGGAGGAGAAGATGAAATGGCCAAGTGTGCAAGTTAAAGGGTTTCTCAAATATACTTCTATCTGAAGTATATTTTGTGTTGCAGGGGTTATAATTATGATATAGTCTGAAATATTTTGTGCACCTTGAATTCAATGTTGGATAAGGATCATGGGCCCTGAAATGAATTATCATTGAATGACCTGATATTGGTTGGGCTAGATATGATTCCTTACACATGTTTTATTCTTTAAATGTCATGATATGGGTAGGTCTAAAGTCTGGAATAGCAGCAAAGTTGTAATTTTATATTTAGAGATATATACATTGGTTTGCCTTGTTAAAGGAGCATATACACGCTGGTTCAAATCTTCCAAGTAGTGTACGCAAAAGAAAAACCTATTATTCAAAAACCGTTGATCTACTTGATCAGTGTTATTGATCTACTTTTGTCTGTCAATGATGTCTTCTTCGATCTAAAAGTAGAACTTAATGCATAAGGAGATTGAGTCTGACTGATTGATTGATTAAGTTATAAGGGTGATCTTTGTTGCTGACAGTAGATGTTCATAATATTACTGGTTGGTACATATTTGATTAAGAAGTTTTTATGATTCAGTGCTTTTGGAGGTATATGTAGGTTTGGTTGAAGGAAGTAGCGTATACATGCAATTTAGGTGAATTAAAGTAGCATATGCATTATGATGTATGATTGTTAAGGTTGCAACTGGTTTTGAATGATGATGCAGTTTTTCTGGGTTCAACACAATGTTCTGGTGACAGTGATCTGACTGTTCAAATTGATTGATTATTGGTTGATTGAGTTATTATTATATAGTTTGAGGTTCAGAGTTTCTGATGGGTCCAGTATAAAAATTTGATGAAACAAGGCCTTCATATTGTGTTGATGTGTACTAGGGGCATCTAATCTGAAAATTTATGAAATGTGGTCCCTGGAGGAAGAGAGGTCATAGCTTTTTGTAGGCCAGCGCCTATGTACCAGTAAACATATCGGCTAGTACAAGTGCTAGGGGGTTGTAGCTCCCTTCTAGTAGAAGCTAGAGAGTGAGAGAAGGTTTTATTCTTCTACAGGTGGGTGCCTACGTATTGGTATGAGTTTGTACCAATACAATATTGTAAACATATTTTCTTTTTATTAAAAATAAGACAGAGATAACAATAGCAGGTGATGGTTGACATAGGGTTACTGTCGCTTGCCTCCACAGTATGCATAAAAATGCATAAACAAATCTATCCCAGGTATTTAACTCTCAAAGGAGACAAATCTTGTACCATAAATGGTTAAGGCCCCATTCATCAGTTCCTTTGTATCAGAACTCAATCACCCCACCTAAACCTCCTATTGGGACTATTTATCTCCTTGTAACCTTCCTTATCCCTTTTATTAAAGCCTTCCATTAATTCTTCCTTCTTAAGACTTTAAAACCCTTCGTAACCTTTATACAACCCTTTAAGCCACATATATATAACCTTTCCATTTAGTACATTGGTTACATATGTTTTAATGTATAAAACACTATTTTCCTTTATAAACCATTTACAAAGAAAAACCCCGCAAAACATACCTTTCTCCTGCTCGGTAAGATCTTTGCACACTTCTCAAGGATTTCTGTTATCGAAATTGGCTATCAACTCCTCCAAGGGTCATACATCCATGCCTCATCACCCGTCTGACTCTGATATGTGACTATCAGAATCATTAATATATGTTTTAGCCTTAAAAAGGATTGGCACAAGACTTCCACGAATACAAAGGAAATGCTTTGAAACCTTTCTCTGAAACATATAAGCGGATCCCAAATACTTTTCACCCGCATCTATAACTTCATCGGGTTTGCACCTTTAGTCGCTCCACATCGTTGTTTCTCCAAACTCCGATAAGCCGGATCTTCGTTCATCGAAGCCTCCGATCAAATCTTTACCATCTATTATATCGTCTGATCCAATGGTTGACATTACTCCCGACTATTTAAACTTGCGCGCATATTCCCCCCCATTGATTTGCACCCAATAGATCCAACGATTATTGTTGATATCAGGTAGATAACAAGCGCGAGGTTTAATGACCCGATAAAGTGGTTTCCTCTCACCTCTGCTACCACACATCATTTGATGAGCGGAATTAGCACTCGTCCTTCAATACCACTTACGGTTTTGAGGCAGCTCGAAATCCACTTTCACTGTTACAAAACCGCCTTCCTTCATTAAAGTTTGCCGATGCGATATACTGCTACCTCCTCTGTGATTGGATCCTGGCCATTAATCTTCAAGATCCAATGGTTTTTTTTCATCCTTTCTTCACATCACTGTTCTTCCTTCCACTTGCATTTTTGTGCTATTTCTTCAGTTCTTTTATGGTTTTTCTCTTCTTCAAATGTTTTGGCCTTTCTACTGTTTTATTGTATGATCCCTGCTGAGATTTTTTTTAATCCCTCTAATGGATTCAATGAACCATTACGATCCTCCAAATTGCTCTTCTCTTGCGTAGTTCCTTAGAACTCCACCTTCAGCTTCCGCTGCTCAGCTGCCTCTGAGCTTTACTCTTCTGCAAAATCTCACTTCACTATTTCACCCAGAGATTCCCTCTGTTCCTTAATTAGATTCAAGGATCCATTCATGATTCCTCTAAATGATTATGTTCCTCTGCGTCCTTCAGTACTATGTCTGTGACCTGTTACAGAGTCTATGAATTCACAAGTAATTCATTCATGAAATACTCTTCAACACACTGAGACAGACGGCAATATATATATATATATATATATATATATATATATATATATATATATATCTATATATATATATATATATATACAAACAGTTAATTACATATTTGAGACTATATGTCTGACATAGGCTTTTTCTTCAATATCGTGGCCTCCCCCTCTGACTCTGCCCATAGGCTTACATATATGCCAATGAGTTCTATTGAACTCATCCTGGTTCGACTCCTCAATCTATTCAACTCACTTCTAAATCCTCTATCCACTTCTACTTCAATTAATTCCTAAAATCTATCCTTAGTTCCTCAAATCATGGAATGCTTAAAGAGTCCTAATTGACTTTAGACTCTTTTGTCATTATTACCCAATCATGCCCCTCTTATTCGAGAGTATTTACAGGATATCTCACAAATCTAATTTATTCCTATTCTATGCACTCAAAAGCCTAATATTACATTTATTCATCACTTAGGAATCCAACTTCCTAAAAATTCATGACCTCCTATGTCTAGTTAATTACAATTATTTTGTCTTGGGTTGAATGCTCCTGCATTAGACTCCCAAAGTAGAAAATATTCATGATCTCCTCGTCATGTGTCTTCTGATCTTTGTCTTCCTGGATCCCATACTTGGTTCTGTAACTGCCCAAATGTCTTGTTCCTTTGTTCATGTTGTACTTCTGTTGTCTTCTACTCCATTTTCTTCTCTTTGTCAATCAGGTTCAAGTTCTGATTGATCTTTCTTCCTGTTGCTACCATTTTCCTCCATTTGAACTGCTTCATCATCAATTGCAACATATCTTCAATCTCCATCTCTAGTATATCTTTAGCCTAGTCCATATTCGGCCATTCACTATTACCTCTTTCTCTCTGGTTCAGGTTGTTGCTGCTGTCTATTAATTCTTCAAATTGCTGCTGGATACTTCCACTTTGTAGCTTCTGGTTTACTTTTTCTTCTTCTTTTATTTTGCTTGCTCCAACTTTTTCTTTGCTTGCTATGCTTACTCCTATGTTGAATCTTATGTTGACTGCCTCCATATCATCCTTACCCTCTTTCATGATTATTTTCTGTCTGCACTGAATCATGACTTGCCAACGTTCTCTCCAGTACTTGAGAATTTCTGGTCCATGGATTAAATTCATCCATAGAATTTTCTTCTTTCATCTTTATTTGGTTGCTCATCTGAGGCAAATTTCCTTCAGCATATGCAATAAAACCTGCACTCACAAAACATTTGTTAAAATCAGAAACATAAGGCCTTAGTGCCTCATCTTCTTTCGGCAACATATCAGTATGTTGCTCTAATTTCTCCTCCTATGTCAACATATCAGTCTGTTGATTTGAATTCTCAAAGGAATTCATCAGACTGTCAACTAGTCTCTCCTCCACACCATCTGTTCTAATGATGTCTTCCTACTCTTGTCCAATATAGTGAACTCCTTCTTCTATAATCACACTATCATACTCTGAATTTTCCATCAAATATTCCAACAAAGCAATTTCTTTGTAACACTTTGTAAGTGTTTCATCATCACTTATGTTTCCTACAGTTATACACAAATTATTAGTTTGGAAATCATAAGGTTCAATAGTCTCAACTATTGCTTCGCATATAATCTCTTCAAACTGAATTTCATCTCCTTCTTTCACAAGAAATTGTTCTTGTGTTGTCACATCCTTACACATCCATGCATTATTAAGTTCTTTTTGCTGCAATAAATAATTGCTTCTCTCATTTAAGAGACATTCTCCACCCTATTTTACTTCAGAGTTTTTATCTTCTGAAAGATACTCTTCCATACTTCTGACAACTTCAAAATATTGTTCATCCTCTACAAAACACTCTTTTGTTAGTGCTCCTTCTCCCAAGGTTAAATCCTTTACATAGGGTTCTTCTTCCTTAACATATTTTAGTAGATGTCCTTCTCTTTTTCTCACTGTCTCAACAACTTCCATGGCTTCCTTTGTGCCTATCATGATGGTGAATTGACGATCCTTTACTATGTTTTTAGCTAACATAGCCTCTTCTTCAAGTTTTCCTTCAGTCTCTTGCTGTTTATCTTCCCCAAGAGCTATCCTTGTCTCACCATCTACATTAAAACTATCTTGTACTTGTTTTTTTATCAATAACATTAATCAAACTCATTTGATTAGCTTTCTGAGTAGTATTTTTTCATTCTTCATCAGAATAAGATCCTAATTCTTCATCTCCATGGTAGCTTGTTTTGACTCATCCATAGAATTTTCCTTCTATATGCAGTAAAATTCCTCTTCTTCTGAGAAGTTTTCCTTGTCGCCTTTTGATTCTATATCTTTATCTACTCTGAAGATATCTTCAAAAGGCTACTTTTCTCCTGAAATATCTGCCATCATACACAAACTATCAGTTTTAAAAATATAAGACTCTGTGGTCGCACTTGGGTTCAGTCATCATATCTACTTGCTATTCTAAATCGTTCATATGATTCAGAAATTCTTCGATGGTCTCTTCTTCAATCTCCTCAAGCTCTTCACTTGTCTGCTTGGTATCTTTCCCCATCTACATATGAGACCTATCTATCTCATATTCTTCCATAACAGAATTTCGATTTTGCTTGTCTTCTTTCTCCTTTATGACAATATCAGCAAATTGTCCTGCTTTACATGTTTCACCTACAAACATATACAAATTGTTAGATTTAAAATCATCAGATGTTTTGGTCTCACTTGAAGTTTCAGTCTTCAAGTCTTCATTTTCAGTTAACATCTCCTCATGTTGTTTTGAACTAACCCAATAGTCCATGAGATCTTCACTTGATCCCCATTCTTTATCTTCAGTGCAGTCTTCACTTTCTCCCAAAATTTCTCCCTGTTCTGGTTCACAAATGTACTCTTCCATTTCCAACTCAGTTTCCTTGAGTTTTTCCCTCAACCATTTTACTTGCTTTTTTTGTAGCCTTCTTTGCATCTCATGCCACTCCACTAGTTTCCTCCTCAAGACCCAACCTAGTCTCTGGCTTTCCTCTAGTATTCTCCTTAATGCATCTAGTTGTTCTTTTAACTCTACAATCTCCTTGTCAATCTCTCTTCACTCATCCTCTTGCCATTTGCCTTTCCATCCTCTTTCTTCAGCTTTCTTCTATTGTGGCTTCTCTTTGAACCTCTGATATGACTATCAGTAGTCATCTTCTTCTCCTCTTTCTTCATGAGATCCTAATTCATCTGCAACAAGCCTCTGCAACAACTAGTATTCCTCGCTGCAATATTACCTCACTAAGCTATCCTCACCCAGTCTCTTGGTAACCACGGTCCTCTGTCTGGAACCTCATCTTGAGCAACACCTTTGCTCCTTCTACGCTTCTGCAATCTCTTGAGAACACCTCAGTTGTCCTCTCCCTCTATCCAACCTCTTGTTGGATTTTTCAGGTTCACTGCCACTTCTCTTTCAGAGTATTTTCCTTACACTCCTTCAAGAACACATCTGGTTCTCCTCTCATAGCTTCTCTTGCTATCACTTGTGCATTAGTGTAAAAACACACATTCTCAATTTAAAACAAAACATATTACCTCACCTTCAATATCTTGGCATGATCTTGTTTGACCATTCCACCTGTACTTTGAATTGATTGTCCTCTATTTCTTGCGTCTGCAATTTCTACTACACATCACCTCTTTGTGCCTACGTCCTGTCAGATTAGAATTTGATTCTTCCTCTTGCCTACATAAACACCTTAACATAGAACTTTGTTCTCAATTATTTCAAAGAAATGTTCACAGAGGTCTTCTTTAACTTGGCTCCGATACCAAATGACATAGGGTTACCCCTGCTTACCCCCACAGTATGCATAAAAATGCATAAACACATATGTCCCAGGTATTTAACTCTCAAAGGAGTCAAATCGTCTACATAAATGGTTAAGGCCCCATTCATTAGTTCCTTTGTATAGAAACTCAATCACCCTGCTTAAACTTCCTATCAGCAGTTTAAAACCCTTCGTAACCTTTATACAACCCTTTAAGCCACATGTATATAACCTTTCCCTTTAATACATTGGTTACATATGTTTTAATGCATAAAAAACTCTTTTCCTTTATAAACCGTTTACAAAGGAAAACCCCGCAAAACATACCTTTTTTCTGGCTCGGTATAGTCTCTGCACTCTTCCCGAGAATTTCCTTTATTTCAATCAGCTATCGGCTCCTCTGGGGGTCATACATACATGCCTCATCACCCCTCAAATTCTGATATGCGACTATCAGAATCGTTGATATATGTTTTAGCCTTAAAAAGGCTCGGCACAACACTTCCACAAATACAAAGGAAATGCATTGAAATCCCACTCCAAAACATATAATAAGACCCCAAATACTTTCCACCCACATCTATAACTTCATCGAGTCTGCACCTTTAGTCGCTCCACAGTGTTGTTTCTCCAAACTCCGATAAGCTCGATATCGGATCACCGAAGCCTCCGATCAAATCTTGACCATCCGTTATATCCTCCGATACAATGGTTGACATTACTCCCAACTCTTTAAACTTATGCGCCTATTCCCCACTGTGGATCTGCTCCCAGCAGATCTGACATTTGTCATTGATATTGGGCAGATAACAAGCATGAGGTTTAACCACCCAATAAATTGGTTTCCTCTCACCTCTGCTACCATGCATCATTTGATGAGTGGACTCAACACTCATCCTTCAATACCGCTTATAGTTTTGAGGCCGCTTATATGTTTTGGTGTAAGATTTCAAAGCATTTCCTTTGTATTTGTGGAAGTCTTGTGCTGAGCCTTTTTTAGGCTAAAACATATATTAATGATTTTGATAGTTGCATATCAGAATCAGATGAGTGCTGAGGCATGTATGTATGACTCACCAAGGAGCTGATAACCAATTGCGATAAAGGAAATCCTTGATAAGTGTGCAGAGATCGTACCGAGACCAAGGAAGGTATGTTTTGCAGGGTTTTTCTTTGTAAATGGTTTATAAAGGAAACTAGTGTTTTATACGTTAAAACATATGTAACCAATGTACTAAATGGAAAGGTTCTTCTTCCTTAACATCTTCCAGTAGATGTCCTTGTCTTCTTTTGACTGTCTCAACAACTTCCATGGCTATATCCACTGTGCCTATCATCATGGTGAATTGATGATCCTTTAGTATGTTTTTAGCTAACACAGTCTCTTCTTCAAGTTTTCCTTTAGTCTCTTGTTGTTTATCTTCCCCAAGAGCTATCCTTGTTTCACCATCTGCATTAACATTCTCTTATATTTGTTTTTCATCAATAACATTAATCAAACTCATTTGATTACCTTTTTGAGACTATTTTTTCATTCTTCATCAAAATGAGATCTTGATTCTTCATCTCTATGACAACTATTAGAGTCGGTTTGGTCAGCCCTCTGTCAGAGATCAAAACTCTTTGTGCATTTCAATTTTAGGTGTCCCGCTCCATTCACTCAGCTGCATTTCACTAGGGACATGCTACAATCTGATGGATAAAGTCATGCTAGTCATTTTCCCTCATGTCTGGCCCCTGCTGGGTCAGGTCTTGGTCCATAATCACTGAAATTCATGATAGTCAAGGTCTGGTCATATTACAGGACAAAGTCATCTTTTATATTTGGGTTTAGGAAATCATCAATGTGGTCTTTGAAAAACATGTCCAAAACAAGCCATGTAGACCAGATGGAGACCTTATACAACTATGGTTCCGAAAGCTTCATCATCACCTGAAGAGACATCGAATCTTCTTCAAAACTCTGTTTTGAAGAAAAGTTAAACAAGGTCAACTATGACAAAATTTTCCAAAAAATCGCCAGTTGAATTTTTCAGATGCAGTCATGGTTTCCATGGCCAAATGCCCAGTCACACAATCCCCACAAAGAAATGCTGAAAATTTCATTATTTGAGCCAAAATTTCAAAGAAAAAATGAAAATCAGGGTGTTTTAAAGTCAATGAAAAAAGTGCAAAACACAAACATTAGAAAGTGGGTTTTCAAAGAAGAAAAAATCAAACCCATCTCTCCCAAGCCTATATATACTTGTTGTGGCCCAAAGCAAAGCCATTTGTGCTCTTGCAAGCTTGGGAGAGACATTGCTAAGGTAAGAGAGCGAAGTTTGAGGAAGTTGAGTGAGTGAGAGCCGGTTTCAAGGAGCGCGGCGCATACACCAGGGAGCGCGGCGCACACAGAGGGCGCGGCACACAGGCAGCCTGCCCACCATTCAGCTTTTGCAAGGGCGCGATGCACACCCAGTGTGCGGCGCACTGGGCTTGGCGTGCGACGCACACAGCCAGGGGCATAAAAACATTGCAAATCATTTCAAATCTCGGTGAAGGCCAGCAAATCAAGAGGTAGGCCCTGTTGACACCTCTTCTCCATCACTTTTGTCATTAATATGGGGTTTGTAAGATGTTTAAATGGTACCCAAAAGCACAATGGCCATCCATGGAAAAAATCACCAAGGAAAGCGAAAAATGGGGTTGCAAAAATGTGATGATAAGCACCAAGGTTCTGCTCCCCTCCCCTTGTCCCCTCACTCCTCATCATTCCCGCCTCCATTCCATCATGTTTCCTAAAGAAACCACCCTAAAACCACCCTAAAACCCTCTCCCCTATTTTTCAAGCAAGTCTAGGTGACTTTTATAGTGCGCGGCGCACACACGAGGTGGCGCAACGCACTCAGGGTGCGCGGCACACTGGGAGGCCAGCCACAGTGCAAAATCGCCACTGGCGCAGCGCATACCCGGCGTGTGGCACACTAGGTAGAGTGCGCAGCGCACAGACTTATAAGCCCAAAAATGTACTAAATTGCCCAAAATTTTCGTGAATAACCCTCAAGGTTGGAGAGGTAGCCCAACTACCTTCACCATTAGCATTTAAAACTTGAGGAGGAATGTGATTTCGATGCCCATGAATCAAATGTACTTTTTTTTAAAAAAGTAAAGCAAAGATGACACAAAGAAGGTCAAGATGATAGGGTTTTTCTACAATGACATTATTGCTAAAGTATGCTCCTACCCTACCTTTATCAGCTAATTCCCCTGTAGCAGTTTCCCCTAATAATCACCCTAGCTCCACTGTAATCATATCCTTTCGTTCCCTTTATTCCTATGGCTCAAAATACCCAAACCCTACCCCATCAAACATCATACCCAAAAAGATCCCAAATCCCTAATAAACTTCTCCTTTTAAACCCCTATTCCCCTTTTCATCATTCCCCTCCTAGCACTCCCTGTTTTATTGTCCCCTTGGTGACAGATTTTCAGAGCATCTATCAATTTCATTGGATTCAGAGGGCAGCATAAAACTTAGGGTACAAACAATAGTAATGGCATCAGAAAATTCATTAGAGTATGAGGAGGGGACCCACAGTGACACATCTTCAGGAGAGAGGGCCCATAGGAGACATCATCGGAGCGGAATACATCTTAGAGATGAGCCAAACACCCTCACTGAGCTGCAGGCATGCCCACTTGCCATGTCTTGTTTCTAGCACTTGGCATGTTATGAATTTTGTCAAGGGGTGGCGAATGTCAGAGTCCATCATGAGTTGGCCCACCTTTTTGCACTTCATCTACAGGGAGGTCAATCTGTCCTAGTTGGGGTCACTTTCACATTGACACCGGAAACCATATCAGTGGAAACAGGAATACCGAACATTGGGGAACAGTGGCATAAGAAAAAGAAGGTGGAGAGGCATCATTATGAGCCTTACATCAAGAACAGCTACTTGAGCTAGCTCACCAGAGCTTTTCCATTAAGATTTTTGAGAGATGAGTATGCCCCACTCATGAGATTGATCATGAAGTATTTCAGTTGCGAGGGGAGGTTTTCACGCCTTTATGCATATCACATCAGGTTTCTCATGCACTTCACCTGGGTGCGGATGATGAGCCTCCCATTTTTCATTTGTAACAACATTTTGAAAATGAAAAACTTTATGCAGCGCAAGACCCCTCGATCGCAACTAAACAATGTCTATCATTTTGCTCTCACCCGCATTTTGGTGGACCATCAGTTGGGATTGTAGGGTATTGCTTGGGAGGACTTCATCTCCCATGATTTTTTCAACTCTCCACTAGTGGTATCGGAGGCAGAGCATGAGGTGGGGGGTCCTTCACATCAGTTTGAGTGCCATGAGATTGCCACCATGGCAGTATACATCACATACGAGAAGGGCAGTAGACTGTTGTTCACAGCAGCAAAGCGAGTGTTATCTCTACCTGGGGTGGAAGGGGCCTCGCTTCTGACATCAGCACCACAGGAGCAGGGTCAGGGCAAGGAGCTAGTGCAGGAGGAAGGGCTATCAGGTGAGCAAGAGACCGAGTTTGTTCTCCTCCAGGATGATGAGACACATGCAGAACCTACTAATGCTGAGCTAGGAGAGATCATTCAGGAGGAGTCATCAGTGATTGAGAACTTATCCCTGGACTTGGAAAGGGCCAAGTGGAACGTGCAGTATCTGGAGTAGAGGAAAAAGAAACTTGAGGATCATCTAGCTGAGATAGATTTGCAAATGATCAAGGAAAACCGGCGACACATCCTGGCAGCACAAGGCAGACCTATGGAGCAAAGAGACAAGGACCGGGAGTATGTGTTAGAGAAAGTGAACGTTCACTTGGAGCAGCAGTTGGATAAGGATAACAGGGAGAAAGACATGCTAAGGCACATGACTCATCACTACCAGGCCCGAAACATGAGCTCCAAAGCAAGAATCAGGAGGCTAAAGGTAAAATTGAGCAAAGCGACAAAAGAGGCAAATGAGGCAAAGGAGGCAAAGGAGAAAGGTCAGCTTTGAATCTTGGTTGAGGCTTCCTTGGCATAGCATAGCACTTCATAGAGAACTTCCATCCCAAATTTCAAAAAATTTGGGAAAATTTCAAAAAATTTGGGAAAATTTCAAAAAATTTGGGCAAATTTTGGTCACAAGCAAATTTTTTGGACAAAAAACAGGAAATTCCTCACTATGCGCCACGCCACTAGCGCGATGCTAAAATTCTAGGGCGCTAATCGAGGAACGACTTGCATATTTGGATTCAACATCGAAAATTACGACTACTTGAGTCCAGGAAACAAATTTTGACAAGATTTGGGTCTCCTAAAGGTCAAAAAACACCCAAAAATGGCCTCTCTGCCACTTTTTTGACACACAGAAAGCAGTCTTAGGAGAATGAATATTTGGAGGGGAAAATGAGCACCAAATTGGGAAATTCCAGTGGGGTTAGAAAGTAGATAGGACAAGATTTCCAAAAATCCAACTTGGGCACATTTTGGACACCTGAAAGTGCCCCAAAACAGGCTCCAAATTGTCACAATGCATAGAGAATTTGGCGCGGCACACAGAGGAAGAAACTGCCAATTTGCTCCCGTTTCGCGAAATTTCGGGTTGTGACTTCTCCAAGTGGGCCTAGTCATCTACACTTCAGTTTTTGGCACCAAAGGTGGCATTTAAAGAGTTTTCTCTTCAGATGGGCATCTATCCAAGTGGCAAAGGAATGCAAAGGGTCACCCCAGCCAAATGTCATGCTTGAGAGCACTGCACCTATAGCTGATGGTTGGCTCTCCATCTCCTTTTCGTAATGATTTTAGTAACTTACCAACCCCTGGTCATTCTATCTCTTCCTTACACATTCTATATATTGTATGTAAGTTATTTGCGAAGGGTTTGCGGGCTTGTAACTTCAGGGAGACTGTGGGAAAGAAACTTTGTTTCTACGCTGTGTATTTTTTACAAAGAATTAATGAAAGGCAGTGGCTCTGTTTCATGAGATTCTTGTGGTTGTGAGTGTAGAAAATGTGTTCTTATGTTACATATGTATCTTTTTATGTTTCATAATTCAATTCACGTTTCATTTCAGTGAAATTTTCTAAGTGAGATTAGGTAGAATTCAATTTATATTGCTCTACGTGTGGGAAAATTTCATGTACAGTGTTATTCTTCTGTTGAAAAGGATTCATGTGACTATGCCCTTTTCACTTTCTTCAGCAATCTTTCCATTCTGCGTCACCTTAAACTGAAATTTCTGCTCTTTCCGCCTACCTTGCCTCACGGAATAATCTATGCCTTCATATTCAATTCTCTATTCTTTGATGAGCGCCAGTCCCATATACATCCCAGAAGCCCAGTCATTCATAAAATTGTTTTCAAAATCCCTTTTCACTTACTAGCCTAAGGTAAATATTGCATTGTAAGTCATCTCAGACCATTTTTCTTATCCATTCACTGAGCGTGACTCGGAGAGAGCCCTCTCCTGCTCTGGTAGGGCTAGCTACTAGACTAAGCGTGGTTTGTGGTTACCCTAATTTTTGCCTTCCTTTAGCCTGAGGCAGATTTAGGTGCTAACAACAACTTCTTTAGATTCATCCATGGACTTTGCCTTCTGTATGCAGTCAAATTATTCTTCTTCTGAGAAGTTTTCCTTGTCACCTTTTACTTCTAGATATTCATCTACTCTGAAGATGTCTTCAAAAGGTTGCTTTTCTCCTACAATATCTTCCATCATACACAAACTATCAGTTTTAAAAATATAGGACTTTGTGGTCTCACTTGATGGTTCAGTCATCATATCTCTTTGTTGTTCTAAATCCTTCATATGATTCAGAAATTTTTTTGTGGTCTCTTCTTCAATCTCCTCAAGCCCTCCATTTCTTTTCTTGATATCTTTCCCCGTCTGCATATGAGACCTATTTATCTCATCTTCTCCCAGAACAGAATTTAGATTCTTCTTGTTGACACCTAATCATCAGGATTGGGTGAATAACTGAAATTGATGTAAATAAACAATAGAAAATATGAATAGTCACGAGGAGATGAAATGAATAGTCTCTCCCTCATGTATATAATAAGGACCAGCCTGAATAAATATCAATGAATTGATTTGAGTAGTTACCTCCTGGTCTGACATGGTATCAGAGCCACCACTATTTTTGCCTTCTAGCTCCATTTTGTAACTCCCTTTTGCCATTTCTTCATAAGTTTTTCCTGCATTTTTTTTTCCAATTTTGTAACCTCCCACGCTCCTCTGACATAGTCTAATAACATTGCTCTGCTACGTTGCTCGATACCTGCACCCTTGTCAACAGTATGGCATTGCGTGCATTTCGTTTTGAAGATTTTTTCTCCGGCCTTACCATCACTTAGAGGAGCCTCTGAGAAGGTTTCCATTGATTAATGTCATTGATACTCGGTGTTACTATTAGCAATGGCATCCTCCTCCTCTCACTCAGTACTGTGTCATGCTTGTTCTGGTATTTTGCATTGAGTTATGTAATGATGGTCAAAACGTTGGTTCAAGTCGAATTGTGTTAAGATTGTGGTGCGCGTTATATGTTAAAACTCTAGTGTTGTTTATGAATTAAGACCACGATGCATCCTTGTATGTTAAAACTCTGGCATTGTCTGTGTCTTCTATGTATCTGGAGTGTTAAAACATCATTAATTAGTTATTACGTTGCCTCTATTGTTCATTTCACATATAATACCGTGCTGCTTCATACCGTGCTACTTTACATGTAATACTGCTTGACAATCATTGTTGTGCACATTATGCCCTTCTATCCATAGTGGTTTGGAGCTTGATGCTTGGCACTTAGTCATTGACTTCGATTGTGACTTGTGGTTGAATATATCATGTTGCATTGGCTGATAGCTCAAGGCCTAGTTTGAATACCCACTACGTTTTCATTCCTACACATACCACCAGTCCTCTGCCTCTATCTTGTCTTGTCCCACATATTCCGTAAAGGGAGATAGACAAAATATGCTAGCTAGAACCAAGACCTCGTTCTGGTGTATGTTGCACAGAAGAAGAGAGGAAGTAACATTCAAAACATTCGAGAGATATTTGGAGAAAAAGTAAAGTTGCATGATTCTGAGTCTGGTTCCTCAGATCTTGTTATTGAAATATCTGGGACACCAGAACAGACACACATAGCAAAGAGCTTGCTTCAAGCATTTATTACAACTGGTGGTTAAAGCCAGCCCACACATAGTGTAGGGCGGGGTTATTAGCATGGGACTAGTTTTGATGACTGGCAGCCACAATGTATGATGCGTATGAGGTATCTGAATAACAGTGCTTTTTTTAATACATCATTTTTAATACATGTGCTGACCTCCATCATTTTTTTTCAAAGTTAAACATAGTTTTCCACTAGAGGTACAATCTTTTACAGTTATTGCCAGAAGTATTTCTTTTACAGTACACAGATTGGGAATAGTTCTCACTGGAAAGGAGAACTATCGTGAGTGGTCCTGGATGATAAAACACACCCTCATTTTCAATGATTTGTGGAAAGGAGTGTGTGTTGGAGACGGAGACAAAGAGCTAGAACAACCTACCTCAGACAAGGAGTTCGCCATTTGGGAAAATAAGAATAGAAAAGTGTATGCATTAATTGCAGCATCTATAAGTGAAGGGGTGAGTCGACATATTTTTCCATTCTCAACTGGTTTCGAAGCCTTACAAAAGCTAAAAGATCTCTATGACTCACACTCTGGACTTGAATTTGTTCAACTCATGATTAAACTCTTCACTGTTGAATTACAAAACAATGATGCTCTTGCTCTTGCATGAGAAGTAAAATCTATAATGCATGATATCAAAGCCACTAAGGTTGAATTGGATATTCCTCTTATCGGTTTTCTCAAGGCACTTTATCCTACTTATGCCAATTATCTTGATTCATTGCAAGCAAATGGAAATCTCAAAGATATTACCTTTGAATCTCTTGTGAAAAGAAATTGTTGAAAGAGGGAAAGCTTTTGGAAACAAGACAACCCCTGAATCTTCTGAAGAGGTTGTGTGCCTTGCTCATAAAGAAAAGAATCTTTCCTAAGACTCTTGCATGGGGGGAGGTGGTCGAAGAGGAAGAGGAAGATATTTCAGAGGTAGGGGGGTAGACACTCTCAAGGAGAAAAGTCAGATTTGCACTGCATATGCTGCAAAAGAAATGGATCACATGATGCCTCCACATGAAAGTTACCTTGGGACAAAATTGAGGAGCACAGAAACCATCCCAAAGGTAAAACTAATGACAAAAACAAAGGTAAAGCACCTGAATCCACTCATTATGTTGTGGCACAATGTAATATTGGAGTAAATGAAGACTTATTTAATGCTTCACTTGCTTCTTGGAAAAATGATTGGTTGCTTGATTCAGGAGCAACTTGCCACATGACTCATAGAAAAGAATTTTATGAAGAATTTACTAATAATGTTGATGGAGCAGTATACTTTGCAGACCAATCAAAAATCAAGCCACCAGGGCTTGGAAAAATCAGGCTTAAATTTCCTGGTCCTCCAGACTTACTTCTACATCATGTTTTATATCTCCCACAGTTGAAGAGAAACTTATTGTCCTTGGTCCACTTCCACCAACAAGGTCACTCCATTAATATGTTTGATGGCAAGCTTGACGTGAGAAAAGCATCTGACCACTCACTTGGCATGAGGGGGATAGAAGAAGAAAGGCTTCTCAAGCTGTAGGGTACCTTTGCTCGTGCACAATATTTCGCATACAACTCTCATTATGAAGAAGGTAAAATTAGATCAAGTTTATTATGGCATGCTAGATTTGGACATTTGAACTATGACAACCTCTACTTGTTGAATAAAAATGGTGTTACTGGTTTGCCTACAATTCCTAGGAAACTTAAGCAATGTGATGCTTGCATTCTGGGAAAGCACAACAAACAGTCTTTTCATGATTTACATTCAAGAGCACATAGAAAACTTGAACTCATTCATTCTGATTTATGTGCTCCAACTCTTGTTCCTTCTGCAAATGGAAATAAATATATGATGACATTTATTGATGACTACATCAGAATGTGTTGGGTTTGTTTATTGAAGAAAAAATCTGATGCTTTTCAAACATTCAAGAACTTTCATACATGGATTGAAAATGATGCACAATCTCATATTGGCTCTATTAACACTGATAATGGAAAAGAATATACTTCAAATGGATTTGAAAACTATCTTTGCCAACATGGGATTAAACATCAAACAACTGTGCCTTATAATTCCCAACAGAACGATGTAGCTGAAAGAATGAATAGGACAATCTTAAATATGGTGTGCTCTATGATGTTTTTCAAAAATCTAAAATTGATGTTTTGGGCTGATGCAGTTCTATGTGTTGTATATATAAAGAATAGATGTCGATCTAATGCTATCAGAAACAATACTCCCTATGAAATGTGGTATGGGCACATTCCTTTGGTAAAGCATCTCAGGGTCTTTGGTTCCACCTGTTATGCCTTGATACCAAAGGTACATAGAAAAAAACTTGCTGCAAGAAGTCGTAAGTGTATCTTCCTGGGGTATTCAAACACCTCACAAGCATATTGTCTCTATGCTGAAGTCAATAAAAAGTTTGTTGTATCTAGAGATGTAATCTTTCTTGAAACACCCAAAACTAACACTGTTTCCGAGCAACAACTTGATCACTTGGATCGATTCGCAAATGCAAAATCATTTCAAGAATTTGATAATCAGATTCCACATCTTGAAGGGGGGATTCCTATACTAGATCAACCTATGGAATATTCTTCTGAAGCACTCTCTTCCCCACATGAAACTCTAACAACGAATGATACTTTAAGTGATGTGATTGATAGAATTGGGATACTCAATCTTGATTCAGTCCCAACTCAATCAACGGAGCAGCCTGGACCATCTGAGAAAGGTCCCCCAAAGTGGTTGACAAAGAAACTTGAAAGTGTTCATCAAGATGAGGTTGGAAAAATAGGAACTAGAAATTCAAACTGGTAAAATGGAGGTGATGTAGATGACTCTGATTCACCTGTTGATATGGATGTTTCTTATGATTCTGAATTGAATTTCTCTACATATTTTGAACCAAATTCCTTCAAAGAAGTTGCTTCTCATGATGAATGGAAAGAAGCGATGAAAAAGGAGTATGATGCCCTGATAAAGAATGGCACTTGGAAGCTGGTTGATCCTCCATTAGGAACCAAACCAATTGGCTGCAAGTGGGTATACAAGAACAAGTATAAAGATGATGACTCACTTGACCAGCACAAATCCAGGCTTATGGAAAAAGGTTTTGCATAGAAGGAAGGGGTCAATTATGAGGAGAATTTTTCCCCCATAGCAAAATGGGCTACCATCTGGACGATCTTTTCCCTAGTAGCTCAGAAAGGTTGGAAAGTCCATCAAATGGATGTAAAAACTGCTTTCTTGAATGGATATCTACGCGAAAATGTTTTTATGTCACAGCTTGAAGGATTGGCTGTGAAATGACATGAACATAAAATATGAAAACTTGTGAAATCCTTGTATGACCTCAAACAAGCACCGCGAGCCTAGTATGAAAAACTAACCAAGCATCTTCTGAAACTCAATTTCAAACATTATGATCTTGATGATGCAACTTTATTTGTCAAGGAAGTTGGCAAAACAGTTGTATATCTTGTGGTATATGTAGATGATCTTTTGATGACAGGGAACAATGAAAGCTACATTTCATCCATAAAGAAGGAATTGAAGAAAGGTTTTGAAATGACTTATTAGGGATATGTTCAATACTATCTTTGTATTGAAGTAACTCAACATCTGAAATCCATATTCCTTTCTCAAAAGAAGTACATTGGAGATCTGTTGAACAAGTTTTGCATGACATAATGCAATCCTCTTGCTACTCCAATGGAACAAAACATAAAGCTCACATCCATTGAAGGAGAAGAATTTGAGGATGAAACAAAATATAGATAGCTTGTAGGAAGTCTCAACTACCTAACTACTACCAGACCAGACATTTCATTTGTTTTTAGAATCCTCTCCAGGTTTATGCAAAAGCCTTGTGAGGGACATTGGTCCACTGCAAAAGGAGTTCTAAGGTACTTGAATGGAACTCAAGACTTTGGAATCAAGTTTATACAAGTGGATGACTTCAGCTTGATTGGATACTCTGATTCAGACTTCGATGGAGAAAAAGAAACTAGGGTATCTACTTCAGGTTATGCTATGAGTCATGGATTAGGTGTTGTCTCCTGGAGATCACGCAAACAATCAATTCTAGCAGATTCAATAACAGAGGAAAAATTTTTGGCAGAAGCTGAGGCAACAAAAGAAATTGTGTGACCCAGGAAAATTCTTGAAGATTTGCAGGTAAAACAAGTAAAATCTACTCCACTCATGATTGAAAATACCTCGGCAATAAAGTTGGCCAAGAACCCAAAGTTCCATGATCGAACAAAGGACATCAATACTAAATATCATCTGATTCGACATCATGTTGAGGCCAAAACAATCCATCTCCACCATTGTTCCACTGATGAAAAAATTGTAGATATCTTCACCAAAGTGCTTGGAAGAGAAAATCTTGAAATATTCAGAATGATGCTTGGACTCATCAACATCCCTTCAGATTAACGGGGAGAATGTTGGCACCTAATCATCAGGATTGGGTGAATAACTGAAATTGATTTAAATAAATAATAGAAAATATGAATAGTCACCAGGAGATGAAATGAACAGTCTCTCCCTCATGTATATAATAAATACCAACATGAATGAATATCAATCAATTGTTTTGAGGAGTTACCTCCTGGTCTGACACTTCTTGTCTTCTTTCTCCTTTATGAAAATTTCAGAAAATTGTCCTTCTTTACATTTTTCACCTGTAAACATACACAAATTGTCAGATTTAAAATAATCAGAACTTTTGTTCTGTCTTGAAGTTTCATTCTTCAAGTCTTCATCTTCAGTCAGCATCTCCTCATGCTATTTTGGACTATCCCAATAGTCCATGAGATCTTCACTTGATCCCCATTCTTTATCTTCAGAGTAGTCTTCACTTTCTCCTAGAATTTCTCCCTATTCTAGTTCACAAATGTACTCTTCCATTTCCAACTCAACTTACTTGAGTTTTTCCCTCAATCATTTTACTTGCTTCTTTTGTAGCCTTCTTTGCATCTCATGCCACTCCATTGGCTTCTTCCTCAAGACCCAACCGAGTCTCTGGCTTTCCTCTAGTATTCTCCTTAATGCATCGAGTTTTTCTTTTAACTTTGCAATCTCCTTTTCAATCTCCTCTTGACTCATCCTCTTGCCATTTTCCTTGGCATCCTCTTCCTCCATCTTTCCTATGTTGTGGCTTCTCTCTGAACCTCTGCTATGACTATCAGTAGTAATCTTCTTCTCCTCTTTCTTCATGAGCTCCTCACTCATCTGCAAGAATCCTCTGCAATAGCTAGTCTTCCTCGGTGCAATACTACCTCACTAAGCTCTCCTCACTCAGTCTTTTGGTAAGCACGGTCCTCTATCTGGAACCTCCTCTTGAGCAACAACTTTGCACATTCTAGGCTTCTGCAATCTCTTGAGAACACCTCAGTTTTCCTCTCTCTCTGTCAACCTATTGTTGGATTCTTCAGGTTCACTGCCACTTCTCCTTCAAAGTGTTTTCCTTACTTTGCCCTCAAGAACACATCTGGTTCTCCTCTCACAACTTCTCCTGTTGTCACTTATGCATTAGTGTAAAAATACACATTCCCAATTTAAAACAGAACATATTACCTCACCTTTAAGATCTCAGCATGATTTTGTTTCACCATTCCACTTGTACTTTGAATGGATTGTCCTCTGTTTCTTGCATCTACAAGTTTTGCTACACATCACCTCTGTGTGCCTACTTCCTCTCAGATTAGCTTCTGATCCTTCCTCTTACCTACATAAACACCTTAACACAGAACTGTGTTCTCAATTCTTCTAAATAAATGTTCACACATAGATTCTTTAACCTGGCTCCAATACCAAATGACGCAGTGTTACCCCTGCATACCCCCACAGTATGCATAAAGATGCATAAACACATATGTCCCAGGTATTTAACTCTCAAAGGATTCAAATATTCTAGCATAAATGGTTAAGGCCCCATTCATCAGTTCCTTTGTATCAGAACTCAATCACCCCACTTAAACCTCCTATTGAGACTATTTGTCTCCTTGTAACCTTGATTATCCCTTTTATTAAAGCCTTCCATTAATTCTTCCTTACCGGGACTTTAAAACCCTTCATAACCTTTATACAACCCTTTAGGCCGCATATATATAACCATTCCCTTTAATACATTGGTTACATATGTTTTAACGTATAAAACGCTCTTTTCCTTTATAAACCATTTACAAAGGAAAACTCCACAAAACATACCTTTTTCCAGCTCAGTACATTTTCTGCACACTTCCGGAGGATTACCTTTATCACATTCAGCTATCAGCTCCTCTGCAGGTCATACATACATGGCTCATCACCCCTCTAATCCTAATATGAGACTATCCAAATCGTTAATATATGTTTTAGCCTTAAAAATGCTCGGCATAACACTTCCACGAGTCCAAAGGAAATGCAGTGAAATTCCACTCTAAAACATATAAGCGGATCCCAAATACTTTCCACCCGCATCTATAACTTCATTGGGTCCACACCTTTAGTCACTCCATAGTGTTGTTTGTCCGAACTCCAATAAGCCCGATCTCTGATCACCGAAGCCTCCAATCAAATCTTGATTGTCTATCATATCCTCTGATCCAACAGTTGACATTACTCTTGACTGTTTAAACATGCGTGCCTATTCCCCATCGTTGATATGTGCCCAACAAATCTGACAGCATTCATTGATATCAGGTAGATAGCAAGTGCGAGGTTTAACCACCTGATAAAGTGGTTTCCTCTCACCTCCACTGCCAAGCATCATTTGATGACTGGAATCAGTGCTCGTCCTTCAATACCACTTACGGTTTTGAGGCCACCATAAATCCACCTTCACTGTTACAAAACCTTCATTAAAGTTCACCGATGTGATATTCCTCTATCTCCACTATGGTTGGATCTTGGCCATTAATCTTTAAGATCAAATAGTTGTTGTTCATCCTTTATTCACTTCACTATTCTTCCTTCCACTTGCATTTTTACGCTATTTCTTTAGTTCTTCTATGGTTTTTCTCTTCTTCAAAGGTTTCAGCCTTTCTGCTATTTTACTACGTGATTCCTCCTGAGCTTGGCTTCAATCCCTCTAATGGATTCAACGACCCATTATGGTCCTCCGAATAACTCTTCTCTTGCATAGTTCTTGAGAACCCCGCCTTATGCTTCCGCTACTCAGTTTCCTATGAGCTTTACTCTTCTATGAAATCTCACTTCATTATTTCACCCTAGAGCTTCCATCTCTTCCTAATTTTGATTCAAGGATCCATTCATGATTCCTCTGAATCATTTTGTTCCTCTCCGTCCTTCAAAATTTCATCTGCGACCTGTTACAAAGTCTATGAATTCACAAGTAGTTCATTCATGAAATACTCTTCAACACACTAACACAGTCAGGAATAAACATAGATATATATATATATATATATAGATATAGATATCTCTCTCTCTCTCTCTCTCTCTCTCTCTCTCTCTCTCTCTCTCTCTATATATATATATATATATATATATATATCTATATATCTATATATATATATATCTATATATCTATATATATATATATCTATATATATATCTATATATCTATATATATATATATATATATATATATATATATATATATATATATATATATATATATATATATATATATATATATATATAGTTAATTACATATCCAACACTCTGTGCCTCGCACAAGCCGGTTCTTCAATATCGTATCATCCCCCTCTGACTGTACCCATAGGCTTACATATATGCCAGTGAGTTCTCTTGAACTTATCCTGGTTCAACTCCTAAATCTATTGAACTGACTCATAAATCCTCTGTCCACTTCTACTTCAATTAATTCCTAAAAGCTCTCTTTAGTTCCTCAAATCATGGAATTCTTAAAGAGTCCTAATTGACTTTAGACTCTTTTGTCATTATTACCCACTCATGTCCCTCTTATTCGAGAGTATTTACATGATATCTCACACATCTAATTTATTCCTATTCTATGCACTCAAAAGCCTAATATTACATTTATTCATCACTTAGGAATCCAACTTCTTAAAAATTCGTGACCTCCTACGTCTACTTAATTACAAAGATTTTCTCTAGGGTTGAATGCTCCTACATTAATGGTTAATTATGTTGTTAATGCACATAATTACTATATAATAAACTATTGATGCACTAATTAAAGATCAACACATGATGAATTATCTAAATGATAAGTTCTATGGGTATACATTGGTTTCCTTAATCACAATTGCGTGCACACGCAAGTTCACTTCACTGAAGTAGCATATATAAATATGATTGTGAAATGAAAATTCATTGAATTTTAAATATTGATTTACACCCCCCCCCCCGCTTAGTGTTATTTCAAACAATTGGTTTTAGAGCAGGTCCTTCAGAAGAAGCTTGATCACTTGAAGGGAGATCTCTCAAGATGAACAATTACAAAGGCATGGGATTTATCATACCACCAATATTCAATGGAAGAAACTTAGTATATCGGAAGATAAGAACTAGAGCCTATCTTCAGTTTCTTGGAGCTGATGTTTGGGAAATTGTGGAAGGAGGATACCAATTTCTAGCAACAATACCATACGAAACCAATTCCAAAGTAGTCAATACTTTACTGGAAAGTTTATCATAATCAGAATTCGTCAAATTCAAGCAGCTCAAGACAACCAAAGAGATATGAGAGAAAATCATTCAGAGCTACAAAGAAGACTTCCAGGTAAAACATGCTAAGCTCCAAACGCTCAGAATATAGTATGAAACTCTCAAATTCATAGTGGTGAAAGTATTGCTAGTTAATTTTTACGAGTAAATGAGATTGTAAACTATATGAAAAATTTGGGTTAAGAAATAAAGGAGGCTACCTTAGTAGAGAAAATATTGAGATCTTTGTCTTCTAAATTTGTGTCAAAAGGATCTGCCATAGAAGAAAAGCAGGATTTTTAATCTATTATTGTTGTTCAACTTCATGGAATTTTAACTGCCTTTGAAATGAGGAAAGGAGGTTCGTCAGATATTAGGGAAACTACTTTCAAAGCTTCAACAAATGCAAAAGAAAAGTAAGATCTGAGTGAATCAAGATATATTTCAAAAGAAGAAGATGAGGTAAAATTTTTCAAGAAGGTTCAATAGGGTTCAGAAAGATTCAGAGGTAATATACCATTGAAATGCTTTTCTTGTGGTAGAGTTGGTTATTATGTTGCAAAATGTCCTCATAAAGATAATCATGAAAAAGGAAAGGAGTCCACAAAAGGCAATAGTAAATAGGTTTTTAATAGAAGAAGTTACTATACTCATGAAGATAGTGATGGATTATCTAATATTGATGAAGATGAAACTGAACAAGATTATAAACTACTCATGGCTAATGACAATGAGGATTTTTTGGATGCCTTAGAAGAGGAAGACATTCTTAAGGAAATCAGTAAAAACAAAATATGTTTGGAAGAAAAGAATATGATTATAGACACTTTGACACATCAACTCACTGAAAGAGAAAAGAACAATGAAAAACTAGAATGTGAACTTGTTGTGGGTCTAAGAAAAGAACTTAAGACAAATACCTTAACCTTAGATTTGCTAAAGGATTAGAAACATTAAATGAAATCATCAAGGTTCAGTTTTCTCCTCTTATAAAGATTGGTCTTGGATATACTTAATAATCATCCCAATCACAAAATTCGTTAGCCATCACGAGAATTTATCTTGACGCAACCAATACTAGTGAGTAGTATGTCAATCATCAGCAAAGGCCCAAAAGTACTCATCAAGTAAATCATGTTCAATTTACTAAAAGGATGAACATAGAAAAAAAAATCAATCAAAAGGTAAACAATACCAAAAGATTCTATGATCACATAAACTTCTTTAATGGAAAATGCTTTTCATGCCATAACTTTAAGCACAGGGTTGCTCAATGTGCTTCTTACAAAACTATCATGACTAGAGAAACACGAAATCAAAGAAGTGTAACAGGAATCAAGAAAAGTTATTATAATAACCTTTCTCCTCCTAAAGACAAAATTCAATATTCGTTTTTCAATAACTTTCGTCATGAAGAATCTGAATGTAGGAGAAAATTTCAGACAACAATTCAAAAGGAAAAAACATCATCAAATCCCAAGGTATGGAGAAAGAAGGAATAACAATGCCAAAAATTTGGCATAGCTCTGTTTGCAGGAGGATAAGAAAATTAATGGTACATTGACAACGGATTCTCTAAACACATGACAGGTGGTAAAGATAAACTTCATTCATATAATGCTTTATTGTTAAGTTTAGTTATGTTCTATGCTAGAGAAATTTATTTAAATTTTCACAGTTAGCAATCACATCAGCATTAAGATAAACTGCAGATCGAACATAAATATAAAACGCAGAAGACAAGCCAAGACAAGAGGACACAAGATATGGCACGAGCCAGGGACAAACCCCACAATGTGTGGGGAAACCCTTTGATCAAATCATCTTTTATCTTCAAAGTTTAGTAGAGAAAGAGAGAGAGAGAGAGAGTACATTTACAACAGAAGTCAACACTTTGACTTATCTAGATCTGAACACAGATCATTTCCTATAATGATGAGATCAGTTGAAGATATTCTGCTTCAACTGAATCTCTTAGGTGACGACTTCACCTATCTACTACACCTTACTGTGTAGCACCATGATGCTACATCATGCATCTTCATGCTTCATGCTGCTCATGCATCATCGTTATCATGTTCCTTGTGCATATGCTGCCCCTGCTAATATGAATCATAGTCATCATGCTGCCTACACATCATCATGCTGCAGCACTATAATACTGTTATCAGCCTTAGCTGCTTGCTATGGCTTGCAGCCTAGCAAAGCAGCTAGGCTATAGTTCCAAAATCCTCCATGCAGTCTCAAACTACACAATCATGTTATCGTCTACAGTAATCCGTTTTCATTACTGCGTATATATATATATATTTCCTGAATGAAGTTGTGCGTGTGTATATATATTGACTATGAGTATATATATACTACCTGAGATATATATATGCCTAAGTTGCGTTGAATACATATATACCTGAGTGACTGCGTGCCTATGTATATGTATCTATTGCTGTGGAAGGAGTCTCTGGATAGCATATGAGACCATATGTGACTGCATTCCAATTTCATATATCACTGCGATCCATATATAAAAACGGTTATGTTCCATATATAAATGCGAGTTATATATGATTGCATTCCTGTTCCATATATAAATGAGGGTTATATATGACTGTGTTCTTTTTCCAGATATAACTGAGAGTTATATATGATCCATATATAAATGTGGCTGCATTCCATATATAAATGTGACTGCGTTCACATTACAACGTGTTCCTTCTGCCTAGGCAGCATTCCATCATGTGACTGTGTTCCATGTATACTTCCTTCATAAATGCATGACTAACTTCATATGTACAACCTTCATTACTGAACTGCATTCATATGCATGTTAGGTTTTACAGCATCAGCGTACCATAAATATATTAGTGTATAAGCGTGTTAGGGTTCAGTTCGTAGATGAATACATCTCAGCGGATCCATGACTACATTGGATTATGACCTACGTAACCATGAAAATATCATGACTGCGTATATTATTTATAGCCATGAACAACGTATACTCTATAAGTTTTCCCATGTATCAGCATATAGAGATGAGCAACGTGTCTAGTCTCCTTGAACAACATATAGAGATTCATCATTTGGATAATTGTCTTCATGACCTACGCAGGATTAGAGCATCATTTTGCAACTAGGGCATCATCTCTTTGGGATCTCTCCTTCTCCAAAAACCCAAGATGTGGAGAGGAGATCACCTAAAGAGTGTGTGTAAATGACATCAAATCCTCTTATATTTATACTAAAATGAAGAGGTTTAATAGACAGGACGTTTGGGCTTCTAGAGCCTACATAAGATGTGGTCGGCTTGATAATAAATCCATAATGAAAATAAATTCATATCTCCATAAATACTTATCGGAATCGGATTATCTTTGGATCAATCCTACACCTCTCGACGAGAGGGATCCAATAAAAATATCAACTACCATAAATAAGCTGACCCACATGGATTTTGGCCCTAGTTTCCAAATTAACACTCCCTCTAAACTAGGGATAACTCCATCCATTGATCCATAAGTCCAACTGTACTGCTCTGCTCAACTCTGCTGGCTCTGCTCTACTCTGTTGGCTCTGTTATGGTCTAGTTAGCTCTACTGGCTGTACTAGCTCTGCTCTGCTCTGCTCAACTCTGCTAAGCTCTGCTGGCTCTGCTCAGCTCTGCTCTACTCAACTCTACTAGCTCTGCTCAGCTCTGCTAGCTCTACTCTGCTCTGCTCAGCTCTACACAGCTCTGTTGGCTCTGCTGGCTCTGCTCTACTCTACTGGCTCTCCTCAACTCTCCTAGCTCTGTTGGCTCTACTCTGCTCTACTCAGCTCTGCTGAACTATGAAAAAGAAGAATTGATCGAGAATGTCTCATACCATTCTCCACTAACTTGAAGTCAGTCTCAGAGTGCGTACCACTGGTCCCAGACCAGTCTCAACTGATCCAAAGTCAACGTCATAGAGAGTACCACTCCTACCACTAGTCCTAAACTAGTATTGCAGTCTCGGAGAGTGTGCCACTGGTCTCAGACTAGTCTCAACCAACCCGAAGTCAGTGTCATAGTATGTACCACTCTCACTGGTCCCAGAACAGTATTGCACTGGCACGAAGTCAGTCTCAGAGTATGTACCACTAGTCCCAGACCAGTCTCAACCGACCCAAAGTCAGTGTCATATTAGGTACAACTCCTACCACTAGTCCTAGACCAGTATTGCAGGCTCAGAGAGTGTACTACTAGTCCCACACCGGTCTCAACTGACCCGGAGTCAGCGTCATAGTATGTACGAATCTCACTGGTCCAAGACCAGTCCTGCACTGACACAAACTTAGTCTCGGAGTACGTACCACTGATCCCAGACTAGTCTCAGCCGACCCGAAGTCAGCGTCATAGTATGACAACTCCTACCATTGGTCCCAGACCAATATCATAGGCTCAGAGTGTGTACTACTAGTCCCAGACCAGTCCTGCACTAACACGAAGTTAGTCTTGGAGTATGTACCACTGATCATAGACTAGTCTCAGCCGACCCGAAGTCAACTTCATATTATGTACAACTCCTACCACTGGTCGCAGACCAGTATCATTGATCCCAGATCAATTGAGGTCATCCTAGCATAGGGAGTACAATAGATACAATGATGCATCCATTGGTACTACTATGGTCCCTAACTTCATTTCCCTGCTCATTGATCAGATGAGAGGTACTTCCCATGAGTCCCAGACTGCATGGGTAGGATGTCTCGATAGGAGAGCATATTCAATCTTGTCCTCATAGGAGAACACATCAATCCTGCTACGATCGCCATCGAGAACACATCAATCCAGGCCGCCATGGAGAACATATCAATCTAGGCCTCACAGGAGAACACATCAATCCTGCTACAATTGCCATGGAGAACACATCAATCCAGGCCTCACATGAGAACTAATCATCCTGCTACACAGGAGAGCGAATCATCCTGTTCCATAAGAGAGTGAATCATCTTGTCCCACAAGAGGGCGAATCATCTTGTTCTAGTGCGCACCACCAGGGGAGGGTGAGTCAGCCCATGGTCGTATGTTGCTCCAGTAAGAACCGCAAGCTCCCAGAGCTTAATGTATGCAACATGCAAGACCCTTCTACAAGCATTTCTTGATGACTCTAAGTCGTTTGGGAAAATCACATATTTGATCTTTCCATGGGGCTCCGACAAAGTGTATCGTCCTGTACATCATCTTAATGCGATGGAGCCTCCTTGCTCATTGACTTACCATATCCCAGATAAGGCAGTATCTGATTTCTACCTGCTGGAGCAATCGTCGAATACGAGATTTCTCAATAATCAAATCCCGCCTCTGGTTGTCACAGAGAATCACAGTGGTATTCAAAACAGCTCACTGAAGAGCTTCAGCAACCAGACTACCTCACAGAAGGCCATACTAGCAGCAATGTATTCTGCCTTGGTGGTGCTCAGAGTCATCGCCTTTTGCTTCCTGCTCATCTAGGATATCGAGGCAGATTCCAAAGAGAAACAACACTGAGAAGTGCTCTAGTGATCCTCCACACTACCTGCGCACTCATCATATCATGTGGTTTCATATTTTTGGCAATGTATCTCAATCCATGAGAGATTGTGCCCTGAAGATATCTCAGAACATTCTTGGCACCAATCCAGTGAGGCTCAACCAAATATGAGCTTACCATGCTAACTGCAACACATATGTCCGGACGGAGGTTATCCAAGAACATCAATGCGAATGAGTTTATGAAACTTAGAGGCATTTCCCAAATCAGGTCCGACATCACTACCGTATAACTTATTGAAAGTCAATATCCTCGAGGTAGTCATAGGCTTGCAACTTATCTTTCCACATTCAGAATCCAACTCCCTCTGTCTCCTATAAATGAGAGGGTCTGCACCTGTCAGACATAGGTGCCGGTACGAGAGGTTTATCATCCACAACCTTCGACTAATGGTTTGGATTGGTTTCACTCCTAGTGAATCTCAGCTGCATTAGACAACTATCAATCCTCTCATACTATGCCTGAGGTTTTTTTCTTCAAGCCATAGAGGGCTTTCTTCCACCTATATACATGAGATTCCCGGTCATGAGTCTCAAACTCTTGAGGTTGTTCCAAGCCTGTGGACCTGTTGCATGAGGGGAATGGTCCCCTTATAATATTTTCCTTCGGTACATTTCAGACATGTACCTTCATGCTCCTTTTTGAATTTAGGCATCCTAGTCACCATTTGACTCACAGACCTCTAGTGCTGAGTCAATGGACATGGTTCCCAGTGGACTTCCTGCAACTTGATACAACCCTAAACTCAGAAACATCTTTGAAAGATCTATTTTCGAACATGTACCTTTCCATCGTTAAGTGCAACCCTGTAACATTTGACTTCCATTTCTAAGATGGACACCAGGTTCTTCTTGCGATCAGGTACATAAAAGAGATTCAGGGGTTCCTTGCTTTTGTGGAAGAATCGACCATTTCCTTGATGACCTACATTAACAGTCATTCCTTTGATCATTGAAGATGTCCTAGGAATGATTTTTATCTTCATCAAGAGATGTGTCTCTGCCATTTGGACACTCCTTTGCATAACGGCCGAACTTATTTCAACAAGGCATCCACCTTTCCTTCCACCCTTAGATCTAAACTTCCCAATGAAGTGATCTTTAGATGGGCCATCAGAAAATTCCGCTACGCCATTCTGATAACATTCTCTACTTCGATTTCTCCCTTAGCGAATGAGAAGCGGGATAATGTTCCCATTGATCCTTTTGTCTTGTCCCAACTATCTTCGGTGATTGCTCTTTCACTCTTGCTTGGGCATTGTCTTCACCTCAGCTCTAATAGCATGCTAAGTTTAGGTATGTTCTATGCTAGAGAAATTTATTTAAATTTTCACAGTTAGCAATCACATCAGCTTTAAGATAAACTACAGATAGAACATAAATATAAAACGATGAAGAGTGGCCAAGACAAGAGGACACAAGATATGGCGTGAGCCAGGGACAAACCCCACAATGTGTGGGGAAACCCTTTGATCAAATCTTCTTTTTTCTTCAAAGTTTAGCAGAGAAAGAGAGAGAGAGAGAAAGTACATTTACAACAGAAGTCAACACTTTGACTTATCTGGATCTGGGCACAGATCATTTCCTATAATCATGAGATCAGTTGAAGATATTCTGCTTCAACTGAATCTCTTAGGTGACAACTTCACCTATCTGTTACACCTTACCGTGTAGCACCATCATGCTGCTCATGCATCATCGCTATCATGTTGCCTATGCATATGCTGCCCCTGCTAGTATGAATCATAGTCATCATGCTACCTGTGCATCATCATGTTGTAGCACTGTACAACTGTTATCAGCCTTAGCTGCTTGCCATGGCTTGCAGCCTAGCAAAGCAGCTAGTCTATAGTTCCGAAATCCTCCATGCAGTCTCAAACTACACAATCATGTTATCATCTACAGTAATCTTTTTTCATTATTGCATATATATATATATATATATATATATATATATATTGCCTGAATGAATTTGTGCATGTATATATATATATATATATATATATATATATATATATATATATATATATATATATATATATATATGTATATATATATATATATATATTGTTGGAAATAATACTGAGAGGGGGGGTGAATCAGTATTATCAAGTCAAATATTCCCTTTTTCAAATCCAGATAATATGCGCTACTTCAGTTAATTAAAACCGTGTATATACACAACTATGTAGAAGGAAACCCGCATATACATTGCAAACTTATAATTTAATTTATCTTTCAGAAGTTGATTATTAATCTGTGTATCAAAATCAAATAACCAGTAACCAGAGATAGTAAAACAGATATGAAGACTATCACACACACAAGAACACAAGCTATAAGGTGGAAACCCAACGTGGGTGAAAACCACCTGCTGAAATTTGTCTCTATCTTCTTTTAATTAGAAACTTCTTTTTACAATGTACTGGTGCAGTCCTTTACCAGTACACAGGCTGTAATTTGCAGAGAGCTACAACCCTCTCTTGTTCTCTAGCTTCTCCTAGAAGGGAGCTACAACCCCCTTAGCTCTTTTACTAGCCAAGATACTACTACGTAGGTGCTGGCCTACTGAAGGCTACAACCTTCTCTTTCTTCCAGGGACCTCGTTTCATAAATTTTCATACTCGATCCATGAAGATCAATCAATCATCAAGTATATCTGCATCAAACAATCTCCTTTTCCCCAATTAGCACTGAATCAAGTAAACACTTCTCTGACAGCTGTACCCAGAACACAGTAACCACACACCAAATTCTCAACCCACTATACTGCAACAATAAATAGAGGCAGCTAGATCATAATTTAAAAGATATACACTACTTGAACAACATGAAACCTACGTGCATACACTCCTGTGTTTGGACTAACCTGTGTATACGCCATTTTCATTCACTGAACCAGCGTGTATACGCTCCTTCGCTTTGCTGAACCTGCGTACAGATCTATAAAGAATAATTCATTCTTTCAAATATTGAGACACTAATTAACCCAGATTGTCAAATTTATAGATCAAATGTGCGCCTCATATAACAGATCAAAATCATACAAAGATACTATTATTCAAGCTTAAAGATTATGACCCATCAATAGAACTTATCCTTCTTTATGCACTAAGGTTCCTCCTTCATTCAGATCCAGATCTGCACCATAACCCCAACCACAAATATTTCAGATCTAGCACTTATTAGATATTCAATTCATTCAGATTGATTGCCTTTCCAAATGATCTCTTTCCTCTTTTATAGTCTTAGGCCTTTCACAATACCACGGTCCAAAACCATAATAACACAATACCATGAACCCAATACTTGGGGTCAACACTTTTGGAAGCAATACCAGGGACCAAAACCATAGGATCAAAAACTGTCAGACTAATACCATGAGCCAACCATGAAAGTGCGTGAACTTTTCTCCTCATGAAAGGAACTTTTCTCTGCATGAAAGTGCGTGAAATTTTCTCTATATGAAAGAAACTTTTCTCTGCATGAAAGTGCGTGAACTTTTCTCTACATGAAAGAAACTTTTCTCTTGCATGAAAGTGCGTGAACTTCTCTTTACATGAAAGAACCTTTTATCTTCATGAAAGTGCGTGAACTTTTCTCTACATGAAAGAAACCTTTATCTTCGTGAAAGTGCGTGAATTTTTCTCTACATGAAAGAAACTTTTATCTTCATGAAAGTGCATGAACTTTGCTACACTATAGTTTATCATCTGAGATGAGTGGGTTGCCATCAAGTACAAAATATGTATCATAATGCCAACAATCTCCCCCTTTGGACTTGATGGCAGCAACAACCAATTACTCTCCCCCTTTGTCATCAAGGGCAAAGGGCAGACCAAGATAATCTCTTTCCTAGATAAACTTTCTGCTGCCCATACTCCCCCTGAGTACCTGCTGAAATCTCTGAATGAGCTCCCCCTTTGTATATGCCAAGGTGTACCACTCTGTCCATGCTTCCTTTGAGTACATGTTGAAGTCTCTACTCTACTGAAGTGTGTTGTTCATGCTCCCCCTGACTATAAGCAAGGTCTGCAAAAAGATGTTTTACAAGAAGAACGATGACTTATACATCACAAAAGAACGTCTTATCACCAAAAGACTCAATACATACATCCATCACCCAATCAAGTGGGGATCAGCCACCCAACCAAGTGGGGATACATCAGAAATGTACATATGACAACCAAAAACATTACATATTCATCCCAGGCATAGTGGGGAAACCAAGATAGGCCGTTACATGACCTTGACACCATAGAGACGAAATATCTAGAGCAATACTTATGAAAGACACCAAAAACTGATAGCAGCAACATTTGTTAATCACCATTGAGATCAGCAACCATGATTTCCTTCTGTTCTTTCTCTTCATTTGTTCCACCTGAAACCAACAACAGCTGTGAACTACAACCAAAAGGTTCTAAGATAATGCCAACAATGCATCATTAGAAGTTTATCTACTCCCCCTGAACTTATGCTAGAAGGTCTCTGTCAAACCCAATTCAGATTATCTCCACCATAACCAGAGCCTATCCCTACTGATATCCATCAAGCGTCCATATAGACGACTATATCTGCACCAACCTCCGTATGTACACGGATCCTCCTCAGGAAACTTGCGTACACACATTTTTCTCTGAAATAGACAAGATTTAACAGCAAGATGATGCATCAGCTACCCCCAAATTCTGTCTGAGGTATTCAAATGTCTCCCAGGGCAGTGGTTTGGTGAGAATATCAGCAACTTGTTCTTTAGAAGGAACATGCTACAACTTGACCTTTTGTTCCAACACTTGTTCCCGGAGAAAGTGATACTTGATTGGTATGTGTTTGGTTTTTGAATGCATGACTGGGTTCTTAGAAATGCTGATTGCACTTGTATTATCCCATAAGATGGAGATAGGTGGTGTACAAGTGATTTGAAAGTCCTGCAAGGTTTGCATCATCCAAAGAAGTTGAGTGCAACAAGATGCAGCAACCACATATTTCGCTTCAGCTATAGATAAAGCAATCGAACTCTGTTTCTTGCTGAACCAAGATACTAATCTAGAACCCATAAAGAATGCTCCACCACTTGTGCTCTTTCTTTCATCCATGCTTCCAGCCCAATCTGCATCTGTATAGGCATGTAGAGTGAGATCTGTATCTCTAGGATACCATAAGCCATAGTTTTGAGTTCCTTGAAGATACTTGAAAATTCTCGTTACTGCCTGAAGATGGGTTTCTTTAGGATTTTCCTAAAATCTTCCAACTATTCCCACTGCATGCATGATGTCTGGTCGAGTACCTGTCAAATAAAGAAGACTTCCAATCATGGATCTATAGGTTGGTTGATGCACTGCTACAGATTCATCTTTTGCAGTGAGGCTGCATCCTATAACCATAGGGGTACATACTGGTTTTTCATCTTCCATGCCATATTTCTTCAAGATCTGCTTGAGATACTTGGTTTGAGACAAAAAGATACCGCCTTCATTTTGTTGGATTTTCAATCCAAGAAAATATGTCAGTTCTCCAAGCAAAGACATTTCGAATTCTTTCTGCATTACCAAAACAAAGCTTCGACTCATAGCTTCTTCATTGCTGCCAAAGATAATATCATCTACATACACAACAAGTATTAGAAATTTGTCATTTTCATTTTTTATATAAAGATTGCTATCTGCTGATCCTTTTTAAAAACCCTGTTGATGAAGATATTTGTCCAAACGGTAGTACCGAGCCCTTGGAGCCTATTTAAGACCATAGAGAGCCTTTTTTAGTCTGCATAAAAGATTTGGATCATTCCCAAGGATGAAGCCATCTGGTTGCTCAATGTACACTTCTTCTTCTAAGTCTCCATTTAGAAATGTTGATTTCACATCCATTTGAAATACTTTGAACTTCTGAAAGCTTGAGAGAGCAAGGAACATTCGGATGGCCTCAAGTCTAGCAATGGGAGCAAAAGTTTCTTCAAAGTCTATACCTTCTTGTTGAGCATACCCTTTACAAACAAGTCTAGCCTTGTTTCTAATCACTTACCCATTTTCATTCAACTTGTTTTTAAAGATCCATTTTGTCCCTATGACATTCTTATCTTTTGGTCTAGGAACCAACTCCCAAGTGTTATTCTTTTCGATCTGCTCAAGTTCTTCATCCATTGCCTTGACCCAGCATTCATCTTTGCATACCTCTTCCTTTTATGACTGCAGGGGTATCATTTCAAAAAGAAAATTTCTTTCCCTTTTCTATAACACTATATGATTCAAGTTTTTCTTTATCACCTGTCATATGCTTCGAACATCCACTGTCGATGTACCATAGATTTTCCTGTACTTCTGCATAAAAAGCTATCCCACATCTTTCTGGTTGTGGTTCCTTTATTCTCCATGTTCTGGTGCTTGAGGCTTGTTCCTTTGTCTGTCGAAACCTGCTCCTGCATTCAGAATCTTCATGACTGAAGTTATTACAAATAGAACATTCAATTTCATTTTCAAGGGCTGAAAAGTTTTTATAGGTCCTTTTCGTAATCCCAGTCATACTTCTTTCCTTTTGAGCTTCTCTAGTCATGATTGTCTTATAGGCAACACATTGAGCTACTTTGTGACCAAAGTTATGGCAAGAGAAACATTGGCCATTGAAGAAACTTCTGCGATTATCAAATCTACCAGCCAAATGATTGTAGTTTCTATTGTCATCCATTCTTGAAGAAAATTGAGAAGTTTTTACCTGTGGCTAGTTGTAGCTTTTGTTCACCCTTAAGATATATTTTCCTTGGTTTACCTGGTAGTCTTTGTTTATTCTTGATGTAATTCATCCCTGTTTTACTTGGTGATCTCCATTGGGCTTATGCTCATTCCTCCTTGCTGCATCAAGATAACTCTTTGAGGTGGATGCTTGAGATGCTTCTCGATTATACCCCAGACCTGTCTTGATTAGTGGAGAACATTGTACATTGATAATCTCATCCAGTGTTTCAGATCCTTTAACAAATTTAAGATTAATATCCTTTGTTTTCTCAATTTCTTTTCTAAGGCAAACAATTTCACATTCTAACTTCTCAAGAAATTTTTCTTTTTCATCAAGTTGGAATTGCAGAGTATCAATGATCATATCTTTTTCTTCTAAACATGTTTTGAGTCTAGAAATCTCTTCATAAAAACCATCTACATCTATAACATCCATGTAATCATCATCTTCAAAAGCCATTAAAAGTTTATAATCATTACCTCGTTAATCTTCGTCACTATTTGATTGGCCATCACTGTCTTCATGAGTGTAGTAACTTTTCTTAGTTGCATTCTGTTTCTTGTTCCATCTAACAGGTTCCTTCGCTTTGTCAATCTTGTCCTTATGAGGACACTTGGCAGCATAATGACCAACTCTTCCACAAGCAAAGCATTTGAAAGGTAACTTACCTCGGAATCTTCCAGCACCCCATTGAAGATTCTTGACAAAATTTGATTCTTCTTCTTCTTCTTCTGACACGTGCCCTGACTCATAGTAGTCTCCTTTGCCTGAAGCCTTGAAAGCAGCTTCTCTCTTGTCTGATGGTCCTCCTTTCCTCATTTCATAAGCAGTTAGAATCCCGTGCAGCTGTGACATGGTAAGGTTTCGTAGATTCTCTTTTTCTTCTATTGCAGAAACTTTAGATTCAAACCTAGGGGACAAAGATCTTAGAACTTTTTCAACCAAAACAACCTCTTTTATTTATTCACCCAAGTTTTTCATACAATTAACAATCTCATCTACACAAAGGAGATAGTTAGCCACATTTTCATCATTGTGCATTCTGAGATTTTCATACTGAATTCTGAGGGTTTGAAGTTTTGCTCGTTTTACCTGTTCATCTCCTTCATAGCTCAGAACAATCTTGTCCCATATTTCCTTTGCGGATTTATACTGCATAACCTTGATGAATTCTGGTTGAGATAGACATCCTAATAGGGTATTGACTACCTTTGCATTTGTTTCATATTTCTTCTTCTCAGCCGGATCTGTAGGAGTTGCCAATGGAAAAGTGTACCCTGTATCGATGATATCCCAAACTTCTATACCAAGAGATTGAAGATAGGCGGTAACTCTTACCTTCCAATATACGAAGTTTGTCCCATCAAAAATCAGTGGCCTGATAGATTCTTCTCTCTCGTAGTTGCTCATGATGATGGATCTTCCTCCAAGCGATCAAGCTTCTTCAGAAGGACCTTCTCTGATACCAATTGTTGGAAATAATACTGAGAGGGGGGGTGAATCAGTATTATCAAGTCAAATATTCCCTTTTTTAAATCCAGATAATATACGCTACTTCAGTTAATTAAAACCGTGTATATACACAACTATGTAGAAGGAAACCCGCGTATACAATGCAAACTTATAATTTACTTTATCTTTCAAAAGTTGATTACTAATCTATGTATTAAAATAAAATAACCAGTAACCAGAGACAGTAAAACAGATTTGAAGACTATCACACACACAAGAACACAAGATATAAGGTGGAAACCCAATGTGGGTGAAAACCACCTGCTGCGATTCGTCTCTATCTTCTTTTAATTAGAAGCTTCTTTTTACAATGTACTGGCGCAGTCCTTTACCAGTACGCAGGTTGCAACCTGCAGAGAGCTACAACCCTCTCTCATTCTCCAGCTTCTCCTGGAAGGGAGCTACAACCCCCTTAGCTCTTGTACTAGCCAAGATACTACTATGTAGGTGCTGGCCTACTGAAGGCTACAACCTTCTCTTTCTTCCAGGGACCTCGTTTCATAAATTTTCAGACTCGATCCATGAACATCAATCAATCATCACGTATATCTGCATCAAACAATCTCCTTTTCCCCAATTAGCACTAAATCAAGTAAACACTTCTCTGACAGCTGTACCCAGAACACAGTAACAGTAACCACACACCAAATTCTCAACCTAGAATACTGCAGCAATAAACAGAGGCAACTAGATCATAATTTAAAAGATATACACTACTTCAACAACCTGAAACCTGCGTGCATACGCCCCTGTGTTTGGACCAACCTGTGTATACGTCGTTTTCATTCACTGAACCATCGTGTATACGCTATTTCACTTCACTGAACCTGCGTACGGATCTACAAAGAATAATTCATTCTTTCAAATATTTAGACACTAATTAACCCAGATTGTCAGATTTATAGATCAAGCATGCGCCTCATATAACAGATCAAAATCATAGAAAGATACTATTACTCAAGCTTAAATATTATGACCCACCAATAGAACTTATCCTTGTTTATGTGCTAAGGTTCCTCCTTCATTCAGATCCATATCTGCACCATAACCCCAATCACAAATATTTTAGATCTAGCACTTATTAGATATTCAATTCATTCAGATTGATTGCCTTGCCAAATGATCTCCTTCCTCTTTTATAGTCTTAGGCCTTTCACAATACCACGGTCCAATACCATAATAACACAATACCATGAACCCAATACTTGGGGTCAACACTTATGGATGCAATACCACAGACCAAAACCATAGGATCAAAAACTGTCAGACTAATACCATGAGCCAACCATGAAAGTGCGTGAACTTTGCTGCACTGCGAGTATATATATACTGCCTGAGATATATATATGCCTGAGTTGCGTTGAATACATATATACCTGAGTGAATGCGTGCCTACGTATATGTATCTATTGCTATGGAAGGAGTATCTGGACAACGTATGAGACCATATGTGATTGCATTCCAATTTCATATATGATTGCGATCCATATATAAATGCGGCTGTGTTCCATATATAAATGCGAGTTATATATGATCACATTCCTATTCCATATATAAATGAGGGTTATATATGACTGCGTCCTATTCCAGATATAACTAAGAGTTATATATGATCCATATATAAATGTGGCTGCATTCCATATATAAATGTGATTGTGTTCACATTACAATGTGTTCCTTCTACCTAGACAACATTCCATCATGTGACTGCATTCCGTGTATACTACCTTCATAAATTCATGACTGCCTTGATATGTACAACCTTCATTACTGAACTGCGTTCATATGCGTGTTAGGGTTTACAACATCAGTGTACCATAAATATATCAGCATATCAGCATATACATCATATCAACGTGTTAGGGTTTAGTTCGTAGATGAATACATCTCATCGGATCCATGAATGTGTTGGATTATGACTTGCATAACCATGAACAGATCATGACTGCGTATATTATTTATAGCCATGAACAACGTATACTATATAAGGTTTCCCATGTATCAGCGTATAGAGATGAGCAATGTATTTGGTCTCGTTGAACAACATATAGAGATTCATCATTTGGATAGATGTCTTCTTGGCCTACACAGGATTAGAGCATCATTTTGCAACTAGGGCATCATCTCTTTGGGATCTCTCCTTCTCCAAAAACCCAAGACATGGAGAGGAGATCACCTAAAGAGTGTGTGTAAATGACATCAAGTCCTCTTATATTTATACTAAAATGACGAGGTTGATTAGACATGACGTTTGGGCTTCTAGAGCCTACATAAGATGTGGTCGGCTTGATAATAAATTTATAATAAAAATAAATTAATATCACCATGAATACTTATCGGAATCGAATGATCTTTGAATCAATCCTACACCTCTCGACGAGAGGGATCCAATAAAAATATCAGCTGCCATAAATACGTTGACCCACATGGAGTTTGGCCCTAGTTGCCAATTTAACATTTATAAAAGGAAAAGAATGTTGCTTGGAAATGAAATGAGAGTTGTCATTAAAGGTAAAGGTTCTGTTTATTTGAAATAAAATGTTAAATCTCGAAATGTCATGTATGTTGATGGTTTAAAACATAATTTGTTGAGTGTCAGTAAAATGTGTGATTAAAGAAATGAAGTTGTGTTTCAATCAAATGGATGTGTGGTTCGTGAGCTTGATACAGGAAAGAATGATGAGCCTCATCATTGGGTAATTATATAGGCCTTAATTCACATCCTAGCCTAGTCAAACCAACTATTCTCACAACTTATTGCATACTTTTGATTATATTTTGTTTATGAGATGAGTTAGAGTTGGATATTTTTCTTTGTGGTCTAATGTGCATTTAATGCAGGATTAAAGGATAAAAGGAAGGAGTTTTGGTAAACACCTTGGTCAAAACTCAAATGGGACAGGGGAGAGGAATTATAGGAGTTAAATCCTCCTCATTTACTACCCTTCCATTCAAATATTACTCTATCATCTTGGAGCGAAAATAGCCAAATCATGAGGACTAGAGGGTAGTCGAGAAAGTGAAAGACAAAGCACCAGTTTATCTCAAGTTTGGGAGCCCAGCCTCCCTAATTTTAACGAAGTCGTTGGAGACTTCAGATGTATAAGTGGAGAGGCCTAGGACCTTAGTAGAATTCAGATTTTTTATTGTAAAAATCTACTCTATTTTCGCGCTGCAAGACTTGTGATAGTTTTTGATGTAGTCCATTGTTTTGATAATAAGAATGATTTTTTTCTTTAGCCAACACTGAGTTTGCTCAAAGGGCTGAAGTTCTTGGGTTAGGTCCGAACCTTAGTAGCCAAGGTTCCTTTTTATTGTACATGTATGCTAGCATAGATTCATAGTTTAATTGTTCATTTTCTTAAGTAGTTGCATCTCTATTACAACAGTGTAGAGTATATTGGTTGTATGTTATTTCTCTTCCATTTGTGCCTTATTCCAATTAGCATGTTAGCAAGGAGAAAAATATCACCATTAGGTTTTCAACAGGTGGCTTGGCTTCACCTTTGTAGAAAATCTGTGATAGGCTATCCCCATAATCCAATATAAATCAAAGCAGAATACTATAACATAATTCTACTATCAATTTGCAGAAGCTTAAAGATCGAACTGAACAATATAACCAGAATAAGAAGAATCAATGCCAAAATACACATGAAAATACTTTGGGGAAAGCCTCAGCTAAAAAAAACCCTAGACTATTGTATTATCATACATGGTGGAAATACATAGGAATTATATAAAGCCTTAGCTCTCACAGCTAGCCAACTCTCAGTACAATCCTCATAGATGCTCACAGAAAATCTTGGCTTCTCTCCATCCTTCCTCTATGCCCTCCAAGCTCCTATTTCCTTGCATTTTTCCTTAAGGAGGATTAACCTATTACCAAGTGGAAAACCAATCCTTCAAAAATGGGCAATCTTCAAAGATGAATGCTTGACTACATGCACAAGTTTTCTCCCTGAGTAAACACGTGCAACTGATAGTACACTGTCCTTGAACATTAATCTCAACTGGGTCTTTCTTAGAATAGACATGCATGAGCTTCTATTGAGGGAATCTTCAGTTAACTAGAGTGGCACTAGTTGAGTGCATTAATGCATCAACTGACTGTTAACTCACTATTAGTTCCTCAAACAGTTTGGAAATAATTTAACTGGACTTAACTTAGTAAAATGAGTTAAATAATTAAAACTCAATCTTATCTCCTTAATTTAAGGGATAACTCTTGCATGACTTCACAAAGACTTCTAACTTCAATTTCTCCAAATAATTAATTTAAAATAAATTGATTAATTATTTCCAAGTAGCTGTTAAGACTAAATTCGATTTCAATTCACAATTTAATTCAAGGATAAATTAAATTGGAATACTCTTGTTGCCATATTTCAACACTCCCTCTCAACAAGAAAGGGATTATCTGCCACCCTGATCCTGTCTCTATGCAACTCGAATTTACACTTTGACAATGCCTTTGTCAAAATATAATACAACAACATGATCCTCTCGAACTGTGAAAAGCCACAGGCAAAAGATCTTTCCTTATGATTCTCCACACTACCATCGGCAGCTTGCTTTACCTTTTAAAGCCAACGGGGACTCACAACTGACTTGTTCTCTGGTCTTAGAACCACATCTTGAACATTGTTACGAACTATGGAGTCATACTCCTCCACCATAGCATCAGCCCAAATCGGCTGTTGCACTGCTTCCTCGAAGGAAGATGGCTCAGTATCAACACATTCCCTAGTAAGGGCCATGTACCTAGTGTACCTCTCAGGTGACCTCCTCTGCCTGCACTGAGAAGATGGTGATCACACATTCCCTCTCACATCCTCTAACAATTTGTCAACTTCTCTTGTGCACTTTCGTCCATCTCTGGAAGACTCTGCTTGAGTGGATGTCCCCACTCCTAGAACCTATACATGTGGTTGCTCCACATTAGTCTGAGGCTCCTCCTCCTTAGGATCCAATAGTTCCTCCACAACTTGTAGTTGGAGCACCCTCTCAAGGGAATCTCACATGGCCTTCTACTCATCAAACTTGATATCTTTGTGAACCACTGTCCTCCGAATGGTAGGCAAGTACACCTGATAGTTGTGAAGTGTATTAGTGTACCCCACAAATATCCCCAACTCTGTTGTCAACTCAAGATTCTTCCATCCATCCTTTGTCACATGGAAATATACCGATGAGCCAAAGATCCTGAAGTGACCCACATCTAGTCTCTTATCGGAGAAAGCTTCCTCTGGTCTCTTCATCCCAAGTATATGATGCAAGCTTCTATTATGCAAATAGACTACTGTGTTGCATGCTTCAGCCCACAAGTGAAGTGGTAGGCCTTGGTCATGTAGCATTTTCCATTCTTCCCTTACAATAGTTCTATTCTTCCTGTTGGCCACCCCATTATGCTTTGGGTTATGAGGTGCCGTCAACTTTCATTTAATTCCTTTCATTGCACAGAAGTCCTAAAACTCTTGAGAGACATATTCTCCACCACTGTTGCTTCTCAAGTCCTTGATCTTCTTCCTTGACTCTTTCTCGACCAAATATTTGAACATACAAAACTTTGTGAAAGTTTGGTCCTTATGCATGAAATAAATCTAGCATTTACGAGAATAGTCATCAATGAAAATCACATAATACCTTTGCTTCGTTGTGGATGTCGTTAGGAATGGTCCACACAAATTAGTATGAGCTCGCTCTAAGATAACTTCTACTTGACTATCTCGATCATGAAAGGAAGACTTGGTCTACTTCCCCAAGGTGCAACCTTTGCATGTTTCAACTTGCTCAATTTTACATTTGGGAGGTCCTATAGATATCTGCTGCACTATCCATAAAGCCCCATGATGTTGTTGGAAATAATACTGAGAGGGGGGAGTGAATCGGTATTATTTGATCACTAATTTTATTTTCCCAAACAAATTTATATATGCTTCTTTAGTGAGGTGAACTACCGTGTATACACGAATGTGCTTAAAGAAACCAACGTATATGCAGAGAACTTATGATTTAGACAATTTATCATATGTTGATCTTAAACCAGTATATCAGAGATTTATTATACAATGAAATAAAAGTAGAATAAAGCATCACACATAAGAAATAGACATGAACAACAAGATTTAAGGGAGAAACCCAATGTGGGTAAAAACCACCTGTTACTGTCATCTCTGTCTTCTTTTAATAATAAGAAAATTTGTTTACAATCTTGTACTGGTGTAGACTCATACTAGTACATAGGCTTCTACCTATAGAAGGTTACAACCTTCTCTCGTTCTCCAACTTCTACTAGAAGGGAGCTACAACCCCCTAACTCTTTTACTATACAATATGTTTACTAGTACATGGGTGCCCGCCTACAAAAAAAACTCCACTCTTCCACCAAGGACCACGTTTGATGAATTTTTAGACTGGATACTCCTGGATCACAACACCACAACTGAAGGCCACGTTTTTTCAAATTTTCATACTGGACCCATCAAAGTTTTTAAACTTAAACTGCATCAACCAATATTTAGTTGATCTAGAAAATCAAATCACTGACACTAGAACACTGTGTTTAACCTAGAACCCTGCATCATCATTCTGAACCTGTTGTAACCTCAAAAATCATGCATTAGAGTGTGTACACTACTTGGCTACACCCAAACTGTGTGTATATGCTACTTTCATTAATTGAACCTACATAAACCTTCAAAACTACTGCAAACATAAAATTTTGAATCAAGTTTGTACCCACTATCAATATTCTGAATATCTACTATCAAATATCAGAGCTTTACATAGGTGGGGACAAATATCACTTCTTCTCACTTATACAGTCAATCAATCAAATTCTAGCCTCCTTATGCATTAATTTTTACATTCAGATCTAAGAAGACTTCATTGACAGACAACAATAAAATAACATAATTTTATCATATAAATCAATCAGATTTGAAAAGAAGCTTCTCTTTTATATACACTACTTGAAAGAAGTAAACCTGCACGTATACACTCTTTGGCTGAGATGAACCTGCATATAGATCTGCAAATATTAACGCAGAATTTTGCTGCAATTCTAGACTTCACAAAAACCCATATCATAAATAGAATAGGTGTAAAACATAAGATCTAGTCTCACCCAATATCACATCATTCAAGAATAAGTCATTTCAAGTCTCATGATTCCTGATCCAATATAGGACTCAATGTGCACATGAATATTTCAAATCTAATCCCAAACATAACCCTGCAACATAAAATATACTTTAGATAGAAGTATTCCTTAGAATCTTATTGCTTCCCCCCTTGGCCTAATATCTTCTCCTCCTTATATACTCTTAGGCCTTTCTCAATACCTTGGACCAAATACCTAGGGTCAATACCTTCGACCAAATACCTCGGACCAAATACATTGGACCAATACCTTGGAACAAAAACATGGTTTTCCAACATGTACAAACTTTTGCCTTCTGTGAAAGTGCGTGTATACATTATACACTTCTTTTGTTCTGTTAACCCGCATGTATACGCTTCTTGGACAAAGTGAACTAGCGTATACCTCTCTTTCTTCATTTTTTGGGTTCTGATCTGTAATCCTTTATTGTTAACATGATGTGCTGTGAACTATCATCTGAGATATTTTCCATCAGGGATAGCACCTGTATCATAATTCCAACAATCTCCCCCTTTAGACTTGATGGCAATAGCATCACCAAGACACTCTCCGCATTTGACATCAAGGGCAAAGGGCGGACCAAGATATTCTCTCCCTTTGACATAAATTATATTTTCCATGCTCCCCTGAGTATATGTTCAATTCTTTGATTGAGCTCCCCTTTGTACATGCTGAGATGCACTGAAATCGTTCATGCTCCCCCTGAGCACATGCAAATTCTATAAAAATATTCTCCAAAAGAATAACATGACTCTATAACTCCACTATGTGCATATGACCTTCCTATTACCAATGACTCATACATACATCCATCTCCGAACCAAGTGGGCATACAAAAAATGTTTATATATGATAGAAATAATAAATATTACATCATCCATCCCATGCAAAGTGGGGATTCAAATTACATCATTTGTCCAAGAGGACTCATTCAAATGTATGAAAATACAAATCACACCCTAAACTTTTAAATGACTTAAGCAACAAATGGTATAAATATCTGAAGCCATAGCTAGACTCAACAACAATATTGTCGAAAATTTTGAATGCACTTGAAGGCTAATGCTCCCATTGAACCCGTGCTACCACTGTTTTTCCTGTCTTAAGAACTTATACGCTCCTTGACCCATCAAAACCCATGTGTGTAAATGACTATACTTCATGAAACACATGTATAATAATCTTTCTCTAAAAAAGTTGGATTTAACAGCAGGATGATGCAACAACTACTCCACGCCTTTGTCTGAGATATTCAAATGTTTCTCTGGGCAGTGGTTTAGTGAATATATCAGCAACCTATTCTTTGGAGAGAACATACTACGATTTGAACTTTTGTTCAAGCACTTGTTCACTTAGAAAATGGTACTTGATGGGTATGTGCTTGGTCTTGGAGTGCATAACTAGATTCTTTCAAATACTGATCGCACTTGTATTATCACATAGAATGGAGATAGGTGGAATACATGTGATCTGAATGTCATGCAAAATTTGTATCATCCAAAGTAGTTGGGTGTAGCAAGATGCAACATCCACATATTCTGCTTCAGCCGTAGATAAAGCAATTGAACTTTGTTTCTTGCTGAACCAAGACACTAACCTGGAACCCATATAGAATGCACCACCACTAGTGCTTTTTCTATCATCAACACTTCCTACCCAATCTGGAACTGTACATGCATGAAGAGTAAGATCTGTATCTCTAGGATACCATAAACCAAATTCCTGAGTTCCTTGAATATATTTGAAAATTATTTTGACTGCTTGAAGGTGTGATTCCTTTGGATTTGCTTGAAATCTTCCAACTGTTCCTACTACATGCATGATGTAAGGTCAAGTACCTGTTAGATAGAGCATACTACCATTCATCGATCTATAAGTTGGTTGATGTACTATTGTTGATTCATCATTTGAGCTGAGACTACATGTTGTTACCATTGGGGTACATACAAGTTTAGAATCTTCCATTCCATACCTTTTCAAGATCTATTTGAGATATTTGGTTTGTGACAGAAAAATACCATCTTTAGTTTGTTGAACTTGTAGACCAAGAAAATAGGTAAGATCACCAAGCAAGGACATTTCAAATTTTTGCTGCATTACTAAAGAAAAATTCTAACTCATGGATTCTTCATTGCTTCCAAAAATGATATCATCAACATAAACAATAATAATTAGCAATTTATGAGTTTCAATCTTTGTATATAGATTGTTATCTCCAAAACCTTTTGTAAAAATTGTTGGTGTAGATATTTGTCAAGGAAGCAATACCAAGCCCTTGGAGCCCGTTTAAGACCATAGAGATACTTTTTGATTCTGCATACAAGTTTTGCATCATTTCCAAGAATGAATCCTTCTAGTTGTTCAATATAAACTTCTTCTTCTAAATCTCCATTAAGGATGGCTGATTTTACATCCATTTGGTATACTTTGAATTTTTGAAAGCTAGAAAGAGCAAGAAACATCCTTATGGCTTCAAGTCTGGCAACAAGTGCAAAGGTTTCTTCAAAATATATACATTCTTGTTGAGCATACCCTTATAGACAAGTCTGGTCTTGCTTCTAATGACTTCTCCATTTTCATTTAGCTTGTTTTTGAATATCCATTTAGTTCCTATACTATTTTTATCATGAGTTCTAGGAACTAATTCCCATGTATCATTCTTTTCAATTTGCTCAAGTTCTTCGTCCATGGCCTTGACCCAACATTCATATTTTCATGCTTCATTTACATTTTGAGGTTTGGTGGACGTTAGTAATGCTAGATAGCTTGAGGTCCCTGTAATAGTTCTTCTTGTCTGTACACCTACCTCTTTTTCCCCTAAAATTTGAGTTTCTGGATGATTTTTCGGAACATACCTAGATGAAGTCTTTTCTTCTACCATTATCTCTTCTTTTGGTCCTTCATTGGCTTCTTCTTCAATATCCTTTTGTTTTATGTGGGAAAATAATCCCCATATTCTTCATTGTCATAATCTTCAGTTGATTTTATCTGTTTTGGATTTTTACATGCTTCATCAACTACAACATCAATGCTTTCAACAGTTTTCTCAAGTCTTTTATTATAAAATTTATACCTTTTACCTCTGGAAAAATAACCAAGAAGAATAACTTCATCTGCTCTGGGTTCAAACTTATCAATTTTTTCATCAGTCCTTTTGATAAAACATTTTCTTCCAAAAACTTTAAAGTATTTTATAGTAGGATTCTTGCCATACCAAAGTTCATGTGGAGTTTGAGTGTTATTTACCTGAACATTTGCTTTGTTGAGAATAGTTATAGAAGTGAATGTAGCTTCACCCCAGAAGGTTCCAGGAGTTCCTGATTCATCTAGCATAGCTCAAGCCATTTTTTGAACTATTTTGTTCATTCTTTCTACCACACCATTTTGCTCAGGAATCATTGCAGTGGAGAATTGCCTTTTTATTCGATCTTGTTCACAAAAGTCAAAGAAATGATCTGATGTAAATTCCCCTCCTCGATTAGATTTGAGACATTTCATTTATCAATCTGATTCATTTTCAGCCAAAGATTTGAAGGCTTGGAAATTTTCAAATGCTTCATCTTTACGCTTTAGAAGACCTATCCAACACATTCTGGAAAAATCATTAATGAACAAAATAAATTATTCTTCTCCACAAGGTGACTTTTTCCTTGATGGTCCACATAAATCAGTATGGACAAGTTCAAGAGGCTTACTAGCTGACCCTTCTTTCTCCATGAAGTGGACTCTAGTTTGCCTACCGATTTGACATGGTTTGCATATTGTATTTTATGGGATGCTGATATCTAGAAGATCATAAACATCCTTGAGTCTGCATGCTTTTCTTATTTGAAAAAAGCTTAGATGTCCCAATCTTCTATGTCATAGCCATTTTTCATCATTTTTGCTTAAATAACATTGTTTTTGTCCTCCCTTCAGTATGTATAAGTTATTTGGAGTTTTGGTACCTTTGATCACGGCCTATCCTATATCAGTTCACGAACAAAAAATTTGTTCGATTGAAACACCACTTCATTTCCTTGATCACACATTTGACTGACACTCAATAGGTTATGCTTTAAACCGTCTACATACATAACATTTCCATCTTTAACCTTTTCTTTCAAGAAAACAGAGCCTTTACCTTTTATGATAGCAAGAGTGTCATTTCCAAATGAGACATTCTTTTCCTTTTCTAAGGCATTATATGAGTGAAGTTTTTCTTTATCACCTTTCATGTGTTTTGAGTATCCACTGTCGATGTACCACTGATTTTCTTGTACTTCTGCATACACGACTATACCACATATTTCTGTTTGAGATTCATTCCTTCTCCATATCTTGGGATTTAAGGGCGTTTGCTCCTTTTGAGATGTTTGCCGAAATTTGCTCCTACATTTAGATTCTTCATAACCAAAGTTGTTATAGATTGAGAATTTTATTTCATTTTCAAGAGGAGAAAAAATATTATAGGAACTTCTCTTGATATCTCTTACATTCCTTTGATTTTGTGCTTCTCTAGTCATGATGGTTTTGTAAGCAACGCATTGAGTAGATTTATGCGTAGAATTATGACATGAAAAACATTGCTCATTAAAGAAGTTCCTACGACTATCGAACCTATTAACCTGGTGATTGTAGTTTTTATTGATATTCATCTTTGGAGAAAATTGAGTATGATTTGCATGAGATTGGTTGTGGATTCTATTCATCCTTGGAGTAAATCAAGTATGATTTACCTAGTGATCTGCTTTATGCCTTTACTGATGATTGTCATATTGTTCACTCGTCTTTGATGCATCAAGATAGATTTTGGTGGAGGTTGATGACTTCTGTGATTGAGATGCTTCTTTTGTATATCCAAGACCTGTCTTTATCAAAGGAGAATGTTGAACTTTGATAATTTCATTTAAATTTTCTGATCCTTTATCAAATCTAAGATTGAGAGATTTCGTTTTCTCAAGATCCTTTCTTAGACCCACAATTTCACATTTTAGTTTTTCATTTTGTTTTTACTTTTCAACAAGTTGGTATGTCAAGGTATCTATAATCATATTCTTTTCTAACAAATATATTTTGAGTTTAGATATTTCTTCATGAAGGTCTTCCTCTTCTAAAGCATCCCAAAAATTATCATTATCATAAGCCATTAGAAGTCTATAATCATCACTATTAGATAAACCATCACTATCCTTTTCTAAACTATCCCAACAATCATTTCTATCATAAACCATGAGAACTCTGTAATCTTGTCCAGTTTCATCTCTATCACTATTAGACAAACCATCGCTATCTTCATGAGTATAGTAACTCCTTTTACTCACAACTTGTTTTCTATTCCCTTCTGCATATTCCTTTCATTTTTCATACTTATCTTTATGAGGACATCTGGCAGCATAATGACTGACTCTGAGGAGGAAGCATGTTAATGTGTCTCGTTATATGGCAAAAGAAAAAAATTATTCAAATGAAGAAAGATAAAAAAATGAATATAAAAATATCAATTAAATAAGTTGAGTTTCATACTTGTTAATTATAAAACATAAATGCTAAATTTGTAACAAAGTTAATTGAAAATAAATTTTGGTAAAAGCCATAGTGAACCTATTTAATGGGTTCAAAAATATAAATAATATTATAAAAAGCAAGTACTAAATTTGTAAATAAGTCAACTCATAGTAAATATTGGTAAAAGCTATGGTTAATCACTTACAAAATATAAATAAATTTTTTAAATATGCAGGTTTAAATATGTAAAGTTAAATGAAATGCTAAAACTCTTTAAAAATATATATAAAAATATAATTAGAATTTCTAAACAAATAATTTTATATATTATATTTTGAATAATATAAAATATGTTATTATAAAAAATTTAAAATATATTTTAAAAAATTTCAAAAAATAATTTTAACATTTTGTTATATGTTATTTTCAAATTTCTATTAAAAAAAATTGATTTTATAAACTTGAAAGGATAGTTTCTTGGGTCGCGTTTTATATATACAAAACGATTATGATTTTTACTAGTATTTTAATAATAATTAAAAAATATGCTTACTTTTTATTTTTAAATTTGCTTAGCAATCTTTAGAATGTTTACAACACATCTCTTAAAGAAATTGGAATTAAAAAGCATAAATCAATAGAGGAATGGGGGGTCGCAGTTTTGTCACTACTTAAAAATTTATGTAAAATATTAATGAATATCTTTTAAAGAAAATGAATAAATTAGATAAAAATATATATATTAAATTTTAGAAAAAAATATGACATGAAATTGAATTTAAATTGACATGTTTTGTCTTCTTTTACCACCACCTAATTCTTGATGATTTTTTAAATTTAAGAGTAAACATTCCAAATCCATTTATTTTTATAAAACTTCATTGCCACAGAAAGGGAAAAAGTGATACACATTAACATGCTTTTACCGATGAATCTCTGCCACAAGAAAAGAATTTGAAGGGTAGCTTACCTCTAAACCTTCCAGAACCCTGTTGAAGCTTCTTGAAAAAGTTTACCTCATCTTCGTCTTAGAAAATATGTCATGATTCATTATGTTCTTACTTTCCTTTTTCTGAAGCTTTAAATGCAACTTCTCTCATATCTGATGGCCCTCCTTTTCTCATCTCGAAGGCAGTGAAGATTCCGTGAAACTATACCATAGTGATATTCTATAGATCCTATTTTTCTTCTATGGTAGACACTTTTGATTCAAATTTAGCAGACAAGAATATCAAAACTTACTCAACTAAGGTAAATTCCTTTATTTCTTCACTGAGATTCTTCATAAAATTAGCAACCTCATCTATACGTAAGAAGTAACTAGTTATACTTCCATCACTATGCATCTTAAGAGTTTCATACTAAATTCTGAGAGTTTGAAGCTTAGCACATTTTACCTGAGAGTCTCCTTCGTAGATCAAAATGATTTTGTCCCATATTTCTTTGGCTGATTTGAGCTGCATGACTTTGAAAAACTCTGATTATGACAAAGTTCCAATAAACTATTGACAACTTTGGTATTGGTTTCATATTGCTTTTTACCTGCCGCATCTATAGGAATTGTTGTTGGAAATATATATCCTCCTTCCACAATTTCTCAGAAATCCATTCCAAGTGATTGTAGATAGGTTATGGTTATTATTTTCCAATAAAAAAAGTTTCTCCCATCGAAGATTGGCAGCCTGATGGATCCCATGCTTTCTTGATTATTCATGTTGATGGATCTCCCTTCAAGCGATCAAGTTTCTTCTGAAGGACTTGCTCTCATACCAATTGTTGGAAATAATGCTAAGGGGGGGTGAATCAGTATTATTTGATCAATAATTTTATTTCCCAAACACATTTATATATGCTACTTCAGTAAAGTGAACTAGCGTGTATATGCGACTGTGCTTAAGTAAACCAACGTATATGCAGAGAACTTGTGATTTAGGCAATTTATCATGTGTTGAGCTTAAACCAGTATATCAGATATTTATTAGACAATGCAGTAAAAGAAGAATAAAGCGTCACAGATAAGAAACACACATGAACACCAGGATTTAAGGTGGAAACCCAATGTGGGTAAAAACCACCTGATGTTTACTTCTTTGTCTTCTTTTAATAATAAGAAAATATGTTTACAATCTTGTACTATTGTAGACTCATACCAGTACATAGGATTCTACTTGCAGAAGGTTACAACCTTCTCCCATTCTCCATCTTCTACTGGAAGGGAGCTACAACCCCCTAGCTCTTGTACTAGCCAGTATGTTTACTAGTACGTAGGTTCCAACCTACAGAAAAAATCCACTCTTCCACCAGGGACCACATTTCATGAATTTTCTGATTGGATACTCCTAGATCACAACACCACAAATAAAGGCCGTGTTTCATCAAATTTTCGTACTCGACCCATCAAAGTTTCTAAACTTAAGCTGCATCAACCAATATTCAGTTGATATGAACAATCAGATCACTGACACCAAAACACTGTGCTGAACCCAGAACCCTACATCATCATTCTGAATCTGTTGTAACCTCAAAAGTCATGCATTAGAGTGTGTACACTACTTGGCTGCACCCAAACTACGTGTATATGCTAGTTCCGTTAATTGAACCTGCATATGCCTTCAAAACTACTGCAAACATAAAATTTTGAATCAATTATGTACACACTATCAATATTCTAAATATCTACTGTCAACTATCAAAGATTTACATAGGCGGGGAAAGAGATCACTTCTTCTCACTTATACATTAAATTAATCAAATTCCATCCTCCGTATGCATTCTGTTTTACATTCAGATCTAATAAGACTTCATTGACAGATAACAGTAAAGTAACAGAATTGTATCAGATAGATCAATCAAATCTGAAAAGAATATTTTCTTTTGTATACTCTACTTCAAAGAACTGAACTTGCGTGTATACGCTCTTTGGCTGAGACAAAACTGTGTACAGATCTGCAAATATTAACTCAGAACTTTACTGCAAATCTAGACTTCAGACAAACCCAGATCACGAATAGAACATGTGCAAAACATCTGATCTAGTCTCACCAGATATCAGATCATTCAAGAATAAGTCATTTCAAGTCTCATGATTCGTAATCCGATATTGGACTCAAGGTGCACATGAATATTTCAGATCTAGTCCCAAACATAAGCCTGCAACATAAAATATACTTCAGATAGAAGTACTCCTTAGAATCTTATTTCTTCCCCCTTGGCCTAATGGTCTTCTCCTCCTTATATACTCTTAGGCCTTTCTCAATACCTTGGACCAAAACCACTTAGGACCAATACCTTGGACCAAATACCTAGGGTCAATACCTTGGACCAAATACCTCAGACCAAATACCTTGGAAAAAATACCTTGGATCAAAAAATTGGTTTTCGAACATGTACATGCTTTTGGCTCCTGTGAAAGTGCATGTATAAATTATATGCTTCTTTTGTTTTGTTAACCCATGTGTATAAGCTTCTTGGACAAAGTGAACTAGCGTATACCTCTCTTTCTTCATTCTTTGGATTTTGATATGTAATTCTTTGTTGTTAACCTGCTGCACTGTGAACTGTCATTTGAGAGAGTAGCCATCAAGGACAGCACTTGTATCATAATGCCAATAGATGCAAATGGACTAACCGCCTATGGCAGAACTCGCCAATGTCTTGGATTTGCACCAATTCTTCTTTCGTACTCAATGTTTCACAATCATCTACCTCTAGTTTATAGAGATTCTTCACCTGAATCGCTATCCTCTTGGTCTGAACTGTGTATATGTGTCTTAGGAATGCCTTTCCTTTACTGGAAACAACATCGTAGCCTTTTTCCTCTGACATTGCGACCGATACCAAGTTCTTCTTCAATCCAGGCACATACATCACATCTGTCAAGGTGAGAGGAGCTCCATGCTTCCTCTTAAAAGAAACTATGCCCACACCTGAACCACTATACCTTCTGTCGTCTCCCATCTCTATGTGCATCATGAGGTCTTTCTCCTCCAAGGCACTGAATAAATTTTTATCACCGGTCATGTGGAATGAGGCTCCACTGTCAAGATACCAGACACAACCCATCATCGATGACAACATTCATGCAATGAGGGTAAATTCCATTTTGAATTGAGTGGCTAATGCCTCACCTTCCAATCTTTCTGAGGATCCCTTCTTGGACTTCTTCGATGGGAAATTAGCCATGTATAATGTCCCATATTGTGGCAATTAAGGCACCTTACTTTAGAAATGTCACCCTTCTTCCCTCCATGAGAAGAATTCGATTTGAAATAGGAAACCTTACCCTTCCCTCTCCTTTCCTTACTTGCTAAGGCCAAATTTTCTTCATCATCATTAATGGATGAAGAACCATATCGTGTGCTCCTCTCGATCTCCTCTTGCATAAGATCCGACCACAGTCGTTCCCAATCCGACAGTTTCTTGCTTCCATTAACAGAGTCCTTGTAGCTATTCCAACTCTTTAGAATGCCAAGGAGAGCGAGGCTCACCATATCATCATTGGCGGTAGTTATTCCCACACTTCCAAGCTCATCTCTATAGGCGGTGAGCTTGTTTAGATATGTGGAAATAGTATCGCCCTTCTCCATATTGATTCTTCGAAGCTTATCCTTGAGTGGCAATTTCCTCTGGTCGGTACTATTCTGGTAGAGGTCCTTCAATGTCTTCCACATTGAAAATGGAGTATCCTTCCCATGGAGACTCAAGACAATATGGTCTCGAACTCCCTCAAGGATGACCTGTCTCACCTTCACCACACACTTCTTCCACTGAACAAACTCTTGTGCACTAGTTGAAGTTGGCTTTGGGATTTCTTGATCAATGAATTCCTTCGAGCCATTGTCTTCTAATAATCCTCCATTCTGTATTTCCATGCTATGTAATTCGTGCTACCTTCCAAGGCATACACAAATATCAAGCCATAGACCACCATTGGCCAACCTTGAAGTATGATATGAATTCGATTTGCACCTTCAACCCTGAACTTCAAAGTTTGAATTCTCTTCTCAGTATACTGTTCACATCTCTAATACCATCTAGAAAATCTGTGATAGGTTAACCCGATCATGCAATATAAATCAAATCAAAATACTATAACATACTTCTACTATCAATTTGCAAAAGCTTAAAGACCGAGTTGAACAATATTACCAGAAGAAGAAGAATGAATGACACAATACACATGAAAATACTTTTGGGAAAGTCTCAGATAAAAAAACCCCCACACTATTGTATTTCACTGTAGGAAATCAGCTTAAAAATTATGCTTTTCATACAAATGGGTTGGACATGATAGACTCGCATATAGAAAGGTCATACATGTGACTGTGTAAATAATGAACCTGCGTGTGCACAGTTTTAAAATTTAAAACATGGTTTTTAATGATCAAAAACACTTGTTTTAAACAATGTCGATTATGTGGAGAGAAAGGGAACATAGTGTGATTCATAATGAAGTGATGGATGACTCAATTTCATTAGATGCCTTACAAGGATGTATATTATTGAAAATTTTCAAAATGTCAAATATGAAGGAAAATACTAGATTGATTGAGATGCTAATCCATTATTGGGATCCAGAACAAAATACTTTTATTTTTGACCAAATGTCTCTAAGGATAGAAATAGAGGATATCTATTTCATCACTCGTCTTTCCTGAAGAGGAGAGAGGGTCAACTCAGCAAGAAGAACAAGAGGGAGCCTCAGTGTAGAGGAATATGTACAGATCCACTACCCAAGAAACACGGAGAAGATTGGAACCCAGATTCCTATTAAACATGTAGAGAGGTTAGCCTTGAGAATCCTTCTCTTTACCATTGTTGGAGTGAATGGTTCAGCCTCTCTACAACAGGCTTCTCGAGTTCCAATGAGTCTAGAAGTAGAGTGCCTGATGACAGTTTTTGATTGGTTCACACCCCTCTTGGCCAATATGAGAAAGAAACTTACATCTATCTAAAAATGTCACACAAAGAAATTCAGATATGGAACCATATTGTGCTCCTTCTTCTTTGAGAAAGTATCAGGGCTTTGACCGAAGGTGTTATCCACCATCAACATCCCAAGGGATCCTCGAATGGGTAGATGGTCTGATCTAATGAAGAAACTAGGCGGCAATGAGGTCCCTAGAAAAATTTTTGATGATGATTTATTCTCCTGATGGGAACAACAAGTCACAACAGTTGAGAACTACCCCTATTTTGGCATGGAATTCAAAGGAGATCTAGATCTGGTGTTGCCACCAGATGCAATTTGGGGAGGCATAGGTACAAATATATTTTTTATATTTTAGAATTGAATATTTTTTGGATTTTAAGTATAAATAAACTGAAAATATTTTTTATCAGACAAATACTTACAAAATTATTTTGATTATGACATAGATGTGGGACCAGTAAGACCTGAGGGTCTACCTAGACACAGGTGTCGTAGAAGAGATGTGGAGGTAGCCACAACTAAGATTGAGAGGACCCTCCATGTTGTCCAGAGAAACTTGATGAGACTGACTCACCATTTACCTATGGTAGCTAAAGAAGACCTTCTAGAGGAGATGCAGAGACAAGGTAGGAGTGCCACGCAATTGGGTGTGGCTATTCTAATGGGTGGAAAATGCCATCATCTTCTTCCACACTGTTGACACTGAGCATGACCCATAGATGGATGACCATATCTTTTTTATTAGACATGATTATGGGCATAATCCCTAGTTTGGTAGCATTATTTTCTCCCAATTTTATATATTATTTCAAAGAGAAAAGTCTATTTATTTACTGACAGTTTCACCATGATGATCATATATATACACATGACTCTTCGATTATTTTTTATTTTTAACGTGATGAAAGATTTATGTTCGAATCTAACACTTGATTAGCTATAGAATCTACAAATGAATTTGTTGATCGTGGAATATAAATAAATGTGATATAAATAAATCATCTCTGTAAGAAACACACTCTCATAAATTGGCAATATAAATAAAGATCTCTTACATGATAGATTTTATTTAATTGAGATACCACTAATTGTGAATCCAAGTATACTACTAATGAATCAATACCAAGAGATATTGTCTCAGATAGTAAATTAATGACAATAGTATATTCAGAAACATTATTTTACGCAAGGCTAATACATATGCCTCTTGAAACCAACAATTGGCCAGATGGATAGTAAATCACCCAAGTAGTGGAAGCAAGGTTCCAGGTGTGTCTACTATCACCATCGATGAACCCTAGATATATGAAATTGTCGAACAAAACCTTCCAAATAAGATAAAAGATATCAACATTATAATGAAACTTATAGATAGATCTGCACAAATATATAGTATTTACAATCAAGAAAGTGATAGGCTGAAGCCTAAGCAAAATACTTTTGAAGATAGAGTCCATTTCTGGGCTTTTCCAACTCATTTCCTTCAAAATCAACCAGCTCATAAGATCCCTTTTTCAAGAGATTTTTGACAATCAAGGGACTGTACCACATAGATTTGAACTTTCCCTCCCCAAAGGCATCTTTGTCTTCGTCATAGACTAGGACAAGGTCACCTTCAGAGAAAACCCTAGGACGGACAGCCTTATCATATTGATTTTTTTCTCTCTTTTTATGAGCTTTTTTTATTATGGTTTCATCTTGATGTTGCTCATCACAATGTTCCAAATGGATGAGGCATTCTTTGATACTAGAAGTATCTGGAAGAACTTCAACAACTAATTTAAGGGAAGGAGTTTTACATTCCAGAGGAAAAATTGATTCCAACCCATTAACTAGTTGAAAATGAGTAAAACCTATAGTAGTCTTGACTGACATTCGGTATGCCCAAACTGTCAAATATAACATAATGTTCCAATTGGATCGAGATTTGTTAATTTTCCTTTGTAGGATGATTTTTATGGATTTATTCACGACTTCAACCTTCCCATTGGCCTGAGGATAATAAGGAGATGAATCTCCTACCAGAAACCCAACTTAAGAGCCAATTTAGACATCATCTCATTTTGGAAATGATTGCCATGGTCAATGACAATATATTTAGGAATACAAAACTGGGAAATGACTTGATTGAAGAGAACTAGGGCTAATGTTTCGTAATCATTCTTCAAAGTAGGCATAGCCTCGACCCACTTGGTAAAGTAGTCGACAACTACGATGATATACTTATGATTTCTTGCCGAACGCATATTGAAATTAGTGAAATCAATACCCCACTTCGTGAATTGACCGATGGGGATCACAGGGAAGAGCGGAGGTGGATGCGTGGGCATTTTACGAGTATCAACTTGACAAGGGTGGCATATCTTGACTGCTTCAATACAATCCTTTGAAGACTGAAGGCGAAAGTTAGCCTGTACACAAAAAAATATGGTTGTTGTAAGCCTAATAGATGACCACCAGAATCTCCACTGTGGCAATCATTTAGGCTCACAGAATCATCTTCTTCTAAGGTTAAACAATTTCTAAGGGTTGAATCAACCCTGCAATGATATAAAGTGTCACCTATAATAATATAGCTTTTAGCCAAGTGACGTTACTGTCTACGTTCATCCTTCGAAAAAGTGTGCGGAAACTTCAAAGTCTGGAGATATATAATGATATCTCCATACCAAGGATCTTGCAAGGAAATAATGAAAAGATGTTCATTAGGAAAATATTCCTCATAAAGTATTTCTTCCTAACAAGGCAACTATGAGATTAATTTTACAAATACTAAGGATTTCGTAGACTTAGTTGACATGAATTCGAGATCGAACTCTTGTAAAATGACAATCCATCTATTGTATTTTCCCCCAATCACTCAACTTTGGAGAACAAACTAAAATGGATTGATGGCTACTAAGACGAATTTTTTTTTAAGCATCATATAATGTCTAAGTCATTGGACAACATGGAAAGTTTCCAAATATAATTTCTCAATGGGATAATATCCTTGTTCAGGGCCCACCAAGTGTCGACTCAAATAATAGATTATGTGCTCAATGAAAGCATCATCTTCATGAACCATAATCATACTGGTAGTTGATTCTATTGTAGAAAGATATAAAAGGAAGTCTCTAGTATAATTATGTGGACTCAATAAATGAGTAGAAATTAATGCTTTTTTCACAGCACAAAATGAGCGTTGCACGAAATCGCCCCATATAAATGGGACCCCTTTCTTAAGCAATCTCATAAATCCTTTAGTAATCTCGCCATAATTAGTGATAAATCTCTTTAATAAATCTCCTTTTCCCCGGAGACTCTAAAGTTGACAAATATAGGATGGGGGAGGTAACTAAAGTATTGCCTCAACCTTGAAGGGATCTACACGAATCCCTTCAATAGAAATGATGAATCCCAACAACTGATAGGACGTGACAGCAAAAACACACTTATTCATATTTGACCTAATTTTGTAGTGATCCAGGTGGCTATTGGTGGCCACTCGCCTATTCCACTTGGACCCCCACCATTGTTTCTTTCAGTTTTTTAGTTTCCTTATTTGTAACACAATTGACTATTTCTGGCAGTTTTTTAGGTCGTGAACTTCCGAAGCCAATTTGATGCCCTAAACGATGTTTTTAAGGGAAAAGTGGGACCAACATGGGACATGGACCACTATTGGTAATTCAAAAGTTGTATTCCTTGGATACATTTTTAGAACAAAGTATTGTACGCATCAAACAAAGATCGTATGCCAAAGTTACTACCCCAGGAAGTTTATTTACCAATTTACCCAAATGGGGCCCATAGTTTGGTGCTACATCTCCTAGGGTTAGGTTTTCGGATGTTTAGGGTTCCATTATTTATTAATAATAAATAGGCTTTTGAGCCTCATTGTAACATAGTTCAGAGGCATGTAGGCACCAAATCGCTTCTTACAGATAACCTACGAACACCCGAGCTAGTCTTATTTCCATTTTGTTTGTAAGCATATTTTAGTATTTGATATTAATGAAATGATGTGTTATTTCAACTGAATCTTTGTATTTATGGTTATATTTGTAATTTATTACATTTCTTTTTGAATCTAGAACAATGGTATCATATTAGTCTCCTCTTTCTTTGTTTTTCTTTGCATGTCCCCAATGAGGCCAGGATATAAGGAGTTAGGGCTCGATCTGGTTGAAACTTTGCAAGACCCGCCTCACAAACCTGAATGACCACCGATGGGGGAAGAAAATAAATACGAGGAGGTAGGACATCCTATCAAACTATTGCTTGAGGAGGCCCTCGAAAAGCAAATGAATGCAATGATGGATAACTTTTCCCAGATCCTTCAATGGTTGCCCACTGGCGGTGCATCCACATCGAGTAGTCGCTCTAGAGGCTCCACTCCTTTTAAGGTACAAGTAAATTTTGACATTCCCATATTTGAGGGCCAAATAAATGTAGACGTCATAGATAAATGGTTAAATGGTTTTCCCATATCCTTCAACGGTTGCCCACCGGTGGTTCATCCCCATCCAACAGCCACTCTAGAGGCTCCACTCCTTTTAAGGTACAAGTAAATTTTGACATTCCCATATTTGATGGCCAAACAAATGCAAACATCATAGATAAATGGTTAAATTTGGTAAAAGGATATTTTTTGATCATGATTTTTTCTGTTTGAGAAAAGATTACTTTTCCTCTTATCAAAGTTGCCCCCCACATCAAGGATTGGTGGGAAACCTACCATGAGTAGAAGGATGAAAGTACGACCTCACTGTTTTCAGCCACACACACGTGGAACTCACTATGGGATACCATCAAGGAGCAGTACTACCCTGTCGGGAGCTATGAGGATAAATACATAAAGTGGACAATGTTGCAGCAAGGAAGGGACCAAGATGTGTCGGAGTTTACCAATGTTTTTCATACCCTTCACATGAAGTTGGGTATCAAGGTTCTAAGAAACATTTGGTACTCACGTATTGTGGCTACCTAGACAGGTACATCCAGGATGAGATGTAGTTCCTGGACAACTCCTTGCTTGACATGAAATACCAATACACTGTCAAGGTTGATCATAAGTTTAAAAAGAAGAAGAGAGACTTTGGATCTCTGAATCTGAAGGAAGGGAAAGGTGCCCCTAAACCACTAAACAAAGGATAGAGCCAAGGCAGGGCAGCCTAAGACAACTTGCCAAAGCTGAAAGAAAAGAACAACACTATGAAGCCGAAGAAGGACATGGGAAAGTGGTGTGATTTCCATAAGAACTCCACTCACAACAAAAGTGAGTGTCAGTCCAAACATTCAGTGGTGGCCAAGCTGAAGGCTTCAGAATCAGATGCATGTTATGACACTAGGTTAGAGCCTGGAAAGGGGAAAGACAAAGGGAAGCAGATTATCGATGTAGAGCCCAACTCCATCATTTCCACCACAAAGATTGAGAAGGAGGAACCGAAAGATCCAAAGGAGGAGAGCACCTATTCCACTCCAAGATGTGGGTATAAGGTTACCCACTCTAGTTCATTTTCGATAGCAAGAGCCAAAAGAACCTCATTTCGGTAGAGGTCGTGAAGAAGCTGGGCTTACCGACCACAACACACCCACATCCATACACGATCGGGTGGCTTCACCAAGGTTGGGATCTTCATGTGAGCCAACAGTGCCACGTTCCATACAACATCAATCCCTTCACAAATGAGGTATTATGTGACATTTCTCCCCTTGATATTTGTGATGTATTATTAGGCCAACTATACTTGTGGAAGGCACATGTTATGTATGAGTCAAGGCCTTATGTTTTTATTGTTACTTTGGGAAATAAGTTGTACAGGATACCATAGGTAGCACCACCTACTGCCATCTCTTTAGTTACTGCAAAAAAATGCAGTAAGCACATTTCCAAAACCAGGAAATTTGTTTTCCCAATGATATACCCTCAGGGAAAGAAGAAGATGGTGGCCAAGACCTCTTGATGATATGCCCTCAGGGAAAGAACAAGACGATGGCCATGACCTCCTGATAGGGCCCTTCCGCATGACAACAACAGATGAACAAGGTTGTGGAGGAGTATGAGGACATCTTCACCTCCCCCGCAGGGGTGCCTCTACACTATTAGGTCAAGCACTCCATCGATCTGACCCTAGGTGTGTCATTTCCCAATGGACCAATCTATCGATGCTCCATTCTAGAGAATGACAAAATCAAGAGGCAAATTTAGGAGCTGCTACAAGAAGGTCACATCCCAAAGAGTTCATCACCCTATGCGAGCCTGATCATGTTGGTACAGAAGAAGGATGGGACTTGATGACTCTGTATTGACTATCAAGCATTGAACAAGATCACTGTCTAGAATAGGTACCCGATCCCATTTATTGATGATCTTTTGAAGCAAATCAAGGAGGGGAAATATTTCAGCAAGAACAACATGAAGTCTAGATATCACTAGATACCAATTGAACCCTCTGATGTGTGGAAGCCTCCCTTCAAAGCCAAGGAGGGCATTTTTGAATGGTTGGTTAAGCCTTTCGGGTTGACAAATGCTTCTACAACCTTCATGAGGCTGTTGGATGACATGTTGTGGCCATTCACCCACTCATTGGTAGTGGTATACTTGGATGAAATCCTGATCTTTAGCCAACATTGGGAAGAGCACCTCCACCACATCCGACAGGTTATCCAAACATTGCAGCAACACAAGCTGTGTGCCAATTTGGATAAATGCATTTTTGGCATGACCTAAGTTCAGTATATAGGATACATTATTGATGAATGGGCGGTGCATGTTGATCCAGCTAAGATCCAAGTCATTCAGGATTGCCCAGCTCCAACCACTCTGACAGAGCTTCGCATATTTCTTGGTCTTACCAATTCCTACCGTAGGTTCATGTTGGGATTCTCTCATATCACTTTGTCATTGAGTCAAGTCATGAAGGGAGGAGGGAAAGAAAATTTCTTTTGGTCTGAATCTCAATATAGGGCATTGACGGAGTTGAAAGATCTCCTCTACTCTACGCTAGTGCTCACATTACCAAACTTGCAACAACCATTTGAGATCGAGACAAATGCCTCTAACTATGCTACTGGGTAGTACTTACTCAATAGGGGCATTCAATGGCATATCATAGAGAGACACTTTCAAACACATTCTGGAAGTATCCCACTTATGACAAATAGACGTATTCTATTGTGTAGGCTTGCCAACAATGGAAGCATTACATTTTGGGGAAGGAAACTTTCATCCACATAAACCATTCTTCGGGGCAAGATCCCCCAAGGGAAGTTTTGGGGCTTAGAGCCTAGATTTTGGTAAATTTTGTAATTCCAATATAAAGCCTCCACATTTTGTGGGCGTGGAGTGCGTAGTTTGTTAAAGAGTCAGAGGGTTGTCAGCCCTTATTTTGTTATTGTAATGTCAGTTGTAGAATATCTACCCATGGTCCACAGACTATGGGATTATATAAATAGAGGGAGGATCTAAGTAGCTAAGCTAATCTAATCTAAGATGAAGAACATATGAAAATATGCAAGATAGATATAAAGTGTAAAGTCTAGTTTTCGGTCATAGAGTAGGAATACGCTCTGTAGCTGAGTGCGTAGAGTCCTAGTAGTCCACAACTGAGTGGGTGGACCCCCTGCAACTGAGTTCACAGGGCAAGTCGAGTTTGTAAATAGTTGGAAGTGTTAATAGTGAGAAGTTTCTACAATTTATGTGTATTTATTTACCGTTTATGCATCTTTTATCTTGGCTATAAATTTCACTTCTAATGCTTATATGATGTGCAAATGTGTATAATTGTATTGATTAAATGAACACAAGTAGGAAGATCTATTTACACAAAGATAATTAAGATCTGTCACTAAGATAAGTAAGATACTTAGTCTAGTTTGGGAAATAATGTAGTTCACTTCTATAGTAGCATGAAAGGACTTAAGCCCCTTGTTAGGGTTGTGCAAAAGGCGATTATAACAAATTGTGAAGGTACTGAAGTGTAAAACAGTGCACGACACGACTTGCCTGAAAGCAAGTCTAGTTGGACTAAACCAACATCACAGACATCTCATGGGTGTGGAAACTTCGTTCCATCATCCCCCCACACTGCTTCAGGTGAGACTTCAATCCACTCTCCATGGGAAGAGGCCAAAAGGGCTAGTAATGTAGCATTTTTTTGGCTAAATAACTCCGAACTTGGGTCAGGACCCCATAAGCCAACAAATGGTTTTGTTTCCAAGAACAAAATCTACATAAGAGATGTGTGATGTTGTATCATTGGAATCCAACTAAGAAATAAATTGAAGGCTGGTTGGATAGAAGAATTCATGAGTTCACAGCGTATGAGAATAGAAACCCATGACTATCAAGAGAAGAGTGGCTAGATAGCTACCTAGGTATAGAGATCGAAAAAATCTTTTTCACGTCCTTCCCTACTGGGCTATATGAGTGGATCACAAAGCTAGTAGATAGCCAAGGAAGGTGGAAAATTTATAGTCCTATTGTGTGGACCCCAGATCTAGTGTGAAGTTTGGAAGCGTCAGAGGATAAGATCACGCGCACTATTGATCATTGGCTCAATCAGATTATAGGAGGATTTGTTACTGAGTTTGCAGTTGACACCTTTTTCAGCTACAACGAGGCAAAGCGATGCTTTCTCAAAGGACCCTGAGGTAAGTATGTGAAGTATTTGAATATTTTGATTAAAATGTTGTTCTACGAAAAGAGGGTTATGCAGTTACCTTGATGTTCGGGACTACGCGAAGCGAAAAGGTTTACAGGAATGAAGGAAATAAGGGTCCAGAAAGTAGCCCCTTGATTTCACATCCGCGAGGGGATGAGGATCAGCTCACAAAGGTCTCTTCGTGAATTGTTATTCAGCAAATAAGACAAGGAATTCCATGAATACAACCTCCACCCTCACCACCACAGGCTTCATCGCCATCACCTCCATCTTCACCCATACCAATTCCACCACCACCACGATTCAATATGGCTAGCATAGTGAAGTTGCTTGTGTTCAAAGGTTTGGGAAATGAGGATCTTGACCAATTATGGTTCATTGTAAGGGCTATATGGGAAGTGCAAGGCATTACAAATGATGATATCAAGAGAGTGATGCTGGTTAGCACCCTACGGGATCACGCTCTGACCTGGTATATTAAGTATTCCAATGATAAACCAAATGCGAGGGTTGCAGATATTCAAACAACGCTAAATAGAGAATTTAGCAAGCCTAAGTCTAAAGCACAGTCAATCATTAGATTTAAAGAGATTACAATGCTACCAGGGGAGGCTCCTTGGAAGCTAGATCAAAGGCTGAAATGTATGATTTGCGAAGCCTATATGAATTTGATGGATGGACAGCATCGTAAGTGGTTTATAGCTTCGCTACTACCACATTTAAGGAGTGCGCTATCATAGCAGAAGATAACAACTTAGGCATATGCTTTGTAGATTTCCGTAAGGCTTCATGAGACCTCAATGCATGATCCTAATCTAGGAGTTTATCAGATCCATGCGCGGCGAAAGAGTCTGTGCCTTGAGATGCAGAGTGTGAAATAGGACAGGACAGTTCAGCTAGAAGTGCACGAAGAAGGATGGTGTGTAAAATGTATGAGTCAGGGTCATGAAGAAAATCATTGCCCATATTTAAGAATTACATTGTAGGAGGAGGATTGATGCCTTTAATGTCGAAAGCTCAAGCAGGACCTAGTGCGATGCCTACTTTGTGGTGTGCGATTTGTCAAATAGCTGCAACACGTGCCATAGACAATTTTCACTTGTTATAGGAGTATACACAAACTTCACAACAATTGTTTTGCAACTTTTGTTGGTCGGTTCGACATGATGCGCATACTTGCAGAAGCTATGAGTTGATGATGGATAGGATGCCCACCTATAGAGTTTAGGCCAAAACATGACCCCTTGACCATAATGTAGGAATTGTGCGAACAGGATTTCAGGGGCGTGGATGAGGTCGAGGTAGAGGAGGACCTAGTAGAGGTCACAAGTAGTTGATTTGCTACAATTACGAAGGGCCAGGACACTATGCCCATGATTGCATGAGTCCAACGTTCCTGTCGTGAAAATACGACAAGCTGGTTTATCATGAGACAGAAGATTGTCCTATGCTGATAGCTAGGATATGTGACAAAGGAGTGCTAGCACCTCCCCCGAGTTAGAACCTAGAGATGATGAGGTATGAGCTGTGGGAGGAAGACCCGAATTTAAACATTGTGCTCCGAAGTGGAATCGCGATGGGAGACTACAAGGGAAAATAGCCAGAAGATAGTACTTAGGTTCGCAAAGCTCTGATGAAGGAAGCTGAGTTTGATTTTGAGCATGCTTAGGAAACCTTCATAGAAGCTAAGAAGAGCTTTGCTAATGCCTCCACTTTAGGAAGCAAAGATAAACCGGAGTTGGAAATGGACCCATCCATGCTAACAACTTTCCTTGCAACATGTATGAACTTACTTCGTGACAGTAAGGCTGTGAAAGTGTTACAGGAAATCAACAGACACACTGGAACTGTGCTAGGAGAACCACGCGTAGTCCAGAAGATTAGAAAACATAAAACAAGGACGGGACAAGAAATGAGACTAACCGCGCAGATTAGAGAATATGAAATGGGTAAATTCATTCTAGATTTGGGATCAAATGCGAATGTTCTGCCAAAACAAACATGGGAGCGAATGGGAAGACCTATGGTGCAATGGTCTTGAATTAAGCTAAGGATGGAAAACGAGTATAAAATAATACCCATGGGGCCATTGCAGGGGATAAATGTGGATATGAGGGAGTGAGTGCACTTGTAGATTTTGAAGTGATAGAGATTTTTGATGACAGTAATCCCTACCCTGCACTCATAGGAATTGACTGGGCTACTAACATGAATGGGGTAATTAATATGAAGAAGTGGAAAATGATATTCAAGAAGAAGCCAGTACGTGTAATTGTATCCCTAGAGCCTGCTGAAGGATCGTGCTATACGGAACTGGTTCACGACTATGAGAGTGATGATGATTTGGACTGCATCTATAAGATAACAGCGTGAGACCAAGACTTGGTGAATCCCACCGTGGATGGGTGGATTACATGGGAGCGTGAGAGCTCCTGCACTTCAGATTTTAATGAAGAAATAGAATGATGGCAACATCGATTACATGAGGTAACTACACTGAATTATAATATGATGACTAGGTCACTACGCTGTGTGTCGACAGAAGTAAGAGATCTACCTACTTATGATGGTTTCAATGAGGTCAATACCTTCTTGGATGCATTTGAAAGGGAGGTGCCGAAAATCAACACTTCGAGGCCTTGGACTGGGTATTATGTGGGACGCCCACAACATGTTGGGGTACACACAAAGGAAGCTTTGATGATTAGCATGAATGTAGGAGAATGATGCACACACGATTTGGGAAACTTAAGATGCAACTGGCAGACAAATATGATGGACAGGATGACCCACATGTGCATCTAGCCAAGTGGACGCAAGCCTATGGAGAAAATCCTCAACTTGCGCAGAAGCACTTGTACTCCACTCTAAAACACCTGGTCAATGAGTATGTGATGCGGGGGAAAACTTGAAAATGGCTCTTAATGTTGGGAAGACATTATGCAGGAAGAGTAACCCCACATAAGATTCTACATGCAGAAGCATTCAACAAGGTATGCAATGTGCTGAACAAGGTATCTAATGCACAACGAAGTGATTGGGACCCATGCATGCTAGCAGTGTTATGGCTTATCGAACAACATGTAAGAAACTGATGGGATAGACACATTTTAGGCTTGTCTATGGAGTGGGATCCATAATGCCTATGCAATACATCCTGCCTACTCTATGCATAAGAGCGCTCATAGGTAGGATGGATTGTGGAGCCCTAGAGGAGAGGCTCGTGTAGTTGGATGAGCTCAAAGAAGAACGATTTTTGGTTGGATTTCACACGCAGGTCGAGAAACAACGGGAAAAGGTATGGCACGATCGGCATATTAATTTGCACACATTCAAGGTGAATGATTTGGTGTTGTTGTATGATAGTAGGTTTGATAAATTTCCATGGAAGCTTAGAATGCATTGGCTGGGACCGTATGTTATTAAGGAGATTACAAATGATGGCGTGATACATTTGGTAAAGTTAAATGGAGATCCTTTTTGAGGAAAAGTGAATGGAAGTCATTTGAAGCCATACACAGGTGGCTCGACCATCCAAATAACCGATAGAAACATAGTCTTAGTACTCCAAGTAGCTGAAAGGAGACGCGGGACTATAAACTACTCTACCCGGGAACTGCGTGATGTCAGGACTCTGCGTAGTAGTGAAGTGTCACAGGGTCTGGGACAACGTGAAGACAACTGCGCTGGCACACAGGTTTGCCAAAAAGTGACCACTACAGTCGCTATTCACAATGTGATGCTTGGTTTGAGACCAAATGGAGCGAGCAGTAGGAATTTAAAGCGAACTTTATGGGCTAGATTCTTGAAAATTTTCCGTCAATTTAGCATTAATAAATCGAATGTGGGTGTAATGGTCAAATTAAAATTCAAAAGGCACTATAAATTACAAATGGCTGTTTAGCAAAGAACACTTGGCAATTGGAGAACTAAGTTGTTGTGTGTTCAAAAATTCATGAACTGAGACTTATCCGATATTTTGAAAGTGAATTAGTTGCTTGAGAAATTACCCGAGACACTAAAAAAACTGTGGAATTGCACTATGGCAGCACCCGAATAAGCCGTGGACACATGCGTAGGGATAGCCAAGGTAACCATGCAGGAAATTTCAGAAGTAGAAGCCCCAGAGAGCATCAATATAGTCACTGAGATTCGTAAATCACCACACACATCGAGACCTAAGAGGGATAAGTAGGCCATGATACCGGTGAGCACCTGACCTAGAAATCTGATCAGGGCCAAACTTACAATGGAGGAAAAGGGGAAGCCATTAATTTGGAGGCCATTGAGGAGGAAGAGTTTGAATAGATCCTGGTGGAGGAGGAGGATGTAGAGATGTAGAGATGCACAGAGGATAAGGGAGAGCAAGATCTTTTGGGTGCTAATGGCGATGCACATCAGGATGGGGATTAATCACAAACCGTGATTATCGCCCACGGTGTACAATAGTCTATAGAACTTCATAGAGTTCAAAGTAGATATCTAGCATGTCTTCATCAGGGCAAGGAAGGACCCCACAAAGACGTGTTATGAGTTACCCTATTTGGTGACTAATGATGTCATCTTTGCAGTCCTTCAGTCCTAGCTGCCAGAGTGGCGTGCTCCATCTCACTCCACTGTAGAAGTAGAGAAGTCCACTGTGCAACAGAAGAAGGAAGAGATGAAAATGTGGATGGCACAGCTCATTGAAAAGTGCAGGAAGGAAGAAGCAGTGGCTAAGGCCCAGCTGGCACGCAATGCTATGAAGTTGGCCAAGGAGCAGCATAAGACAGCAGAAGAAGAGTGTGAAGGACAAAAGTCACCTTCACCCCAGCCGAAGACTGACACAGAATAAGGTGGCATGGAGCCAGAGACAATGTCCACGCAGCTAAAGTGTCTGTGCCCAGGAGAGCAGGTAGGGTCATGCAATAATACAAAGGCCTCAAAAACATTGTTCAACCCAATCACCCTCACTGAGGGGGATCTACATGATATCGGTGAAATGGTGTGGGATGTCACCATGGAGGCCTTCAAGCAGTTTGAAGAGAAACACCATATGGTATTGGGGGCTCTCCGGATGCAAATACAAGAGTTTCAGGTGTGCACACTACATGCTGGAACAGTGTCAACTAGCCTCGTAGTCAGCACATCAGTGGTCGAGGAAATACTGTGCGACAGGATTACCAACACAATAGTGTTGCCAGATGGAGCACTCATTACAAAAAATGAGGCCGAGAGGCCTATGGTCATCATATTGAAAGTGATCAGGTTAAACATGGTTTCACTGCTTTGGGAGATGTTCTATATTTTGTAGGATGGAGTCACTGCAGAACTATGGGCTAAAGAGAGTCATGCGATACAAGTAATGAGTGAGCAATGCATCAACATTTAGCAGTTGAGCCTATAGCACAATGAGGCAGTGGAGAAGAATAGACAAGTAGTGCAGGTGGTGGAGGAAGCCTACCAGATGGTCCCGAAGTTAGCCATCCAAGTAGAGGAACCAATGGAGGCACGTGTCGGAAAGTTAGCAGTAGGGGTGCGCGATGCAAGAGTTGAGATGACCATGTTTCAGCTCGAGCTGAACCTTCAGATAGAAGAACTACATCCAAAGGTGCAACCTTCAACTCTGCCAGAGTTTAAGGAACAACACACCACCACGATCACAACACCAATGGCGGTGGTCAACAGTGCAGTGATAGACTGCACAAAGTTGTTCGAGCAATCGTTCGAGTTCCTCACCACCTTGTAGGAGGACCCGAACATAGAGCACCTAGAGACAGAGGTGGGCAAGCTGCAGTAGAGATATAATGAGGTAAAAGGGGCTACACAGATGATTGCCCTTATGTAGAGGCTTGCAAGGATGCAACAGGTAAAGGTGTCCGAGGAGCAAGTGGATCTTGCTCAGCATAAGGAAGCAATTTTGAAGGCATGCCTACAGCCATTGATCGATGAGGCTTATACCATTACAACCTCTATTGAATCAAAGCTCGAATAGATGAAAGCAACTCAGTAAAGGATTCAAGGCAATAGTGCAACGACAGCAGTCATAAAATAATGCATTGATGAAGTTCAGCAGGCAGTCGCTTAGTGTGTTGCCAAACTTGCAGCGATCCAATCAGAGTTGGTAGGTCTTCACACAAGGATATATGCACCTACAGAGTGACTCAAGGGCAAGTCAGGATGTTTGTATTAGAGGCATGTTGGGTGTGGGATCCTCCAAGAGAATTTTTGGGGCTTAAAGCCCGAATTTTGGTCAATTTTGTAATTCCAATGTAAATACTCCACATTTTGTGGGCACAGAGCGCGTAGTTTGTTAAATAGTCATACATTTGTCCACCCTTATTTTGTTATTGTAATGTAGGCTACAAAAGGTCTACACATGGTCCGCGGACCTTGGGATTGTATAAATAGAGCGAGGCTCTAAGTAGCTAAGCTAATCTAATCTAAGGTGAAGAACATATGATCTATGTGAGACAGATCTGAAGTGTAAAGTCTTGTTTTGGGTCGTAGAGTAGGAAGAGGCTCTGCAGCTTTGTGCACAGAGGCCTAGTAGTTCATAGCTGAGTGTGCAAACCCATGCAGTTCAGTGTGCAAGTAGAGTCGAGTCTGTAAACAGTTGAAAATATTAGTAGAGAGAAGTTTCTACCATTTTGTGTATTTATTTCCTATTTATACATCTGTTATCTTGAGTATAAATTTCACTTCTAATTCTTATATGATGCACGAATGTGTATAATTGTATTGATTAAGTGAACTCAAGTAGGAAGATCTATTTATGAGAAGATAAGTAAGATCTGTCACTAAGATAAGTAAGATACTTAGTTTAGTTTCGGAAATAGAGCAGTTCGCTCCTGTAACAATGCGAAAGGACTTAAGCCCCTAGTTAGGGTTCTGCGAAAGTCGATTATAAGAAATCGCATAGGTATTGAAGGGTAGAACAGTGTGTGACATGACCTGTATGAAGGTAGGTCTAGTTGGACTAAACCGATATCTTAAGGGTGTGGAAACTTGGTTCCAGCATCCCCCCATATTGCTTCGAGTGAGACTTCAGTCGGCACTTTGGGGGCTGATGCTGAAAGGACCAGTAGTGTAGGGATTTGTTTGGCTAGATAACTCCGAATCTAGGTCAAGCCCCCATAAGCCAAAAATCACTGACCCTTGTAGCTCATATAGATGCAAGGGAATTTATATAATGATCGCCATTAGAAGTGGTCCAAATTCTATGCAACAACTCCATTTGAATCTCAAGTATAAGAAGGGAAACACCAATATGTTGCAAATTTCCTCAATGGACCACCGATCATGGCGTTAACCACCATTCTCACCCCTTGTGGGAAAGAGACTTTTGATTGACCACTTATCAACAAAAGAAACCCAAATTTGGCCACACATACCAAACACTCTTGGAGGATCAACAAGTTCCATATTTTCACCTCCAAGATGCCCTGTTATGCCACCTGGGACACCTTTGTTTTGCTTCAAGCAATCATGCCAAGATGATTTGGGAATCACATTACAGTCAGGTCATTGATCTTTCAGGGTCAAGAAAATGGTGATAGTACTACAAAACTATTTCTATTGGCTGAATATTCGACGGGATGTCAGGAAGTACATCAGATACTGCACTTCCTGTGTCATTTCCATACCGATCACCAAGAACTGAGGCCTCTATACTATGTTTCCAACCCCTATTCGACCTTGAGAATGCATCTCGGTGGATTAAATGTCGGTCCTTCCTCATATTAAGCATGGAAATGACTGTGTTTTTATGGTCGTCAACAGGTTCTCAAAGATGGCCATTATGGCGGCTTGCAAGAAGAATATCATAGAAGAAGCCACTTCTAAAATCTTATATGAATGAGTGAGGGTACACTTTGGGATCCCACATTCTATCAACTCAAATCAGGACAGTGGGTTCCTTAGTACATTTTGGTCAAGTCTCTAGTCGATGCTATACATCAAGCTCACTAAGTCCACAACTTTTTGTCCCCAAATTAATGTCTAGACAGAGGTTGTCAATAGGATGATCATATAGATTATGCACATGTACAACTCAAAGCATCCATGAAAATGGGATGAGAGCCTCCCCTATGTCTAGCATAGCTATAACGCGGCTCTCCACAGCCCGACTGGCCACAACCCTTTCTAGGTGGGCTTGGGATTCCAGCCACTATGTCCAATTGATGTGGCCATTCCATTTGCATCTACTTAGGAAAATTCGGCTCATGTCCAATCCAAAAATGATAATGAAAAAAACTTCATTGATCACATCCAACATATCTTCCAACAGGAACATGACATTCTGGAGAAATCAAATGCTAAGTATAAGAAGCGACATGATCAAAACTGGGTGCCACACAAGTTTCAGGTGGGTGAAAATGTTTGGTTGCATTTGTAGAAGGAACACCTTACTGGAGCCTATCGGAAACTCAGAACACTCTGATATGGTCCTTACACCATTACCAAGGTTGTGGGAGACAATACACTTGAGCTCAGAATTCCCCCATTCCTTGGCCTACACCAATTGTTCAATGTGGACCACCTTAGACCATACCTCACACCATTGTTAGACACATACTACATTGCAGAACAACTCACACCGACAAAGTTAAATCCATATTGCATGGAACAAACCACAACTGATCAAATCATGGAAATGTAGATCAAGGACACCTGACAACAACAGATCCAACAATATTGAGTTGTCAAATCAGGCCAACTCCTTCACCAAGGCAAGTGGCTCAGCAAGGACTAAGTTTAGCAGAAGTTTCCTCATCTCATGGAGGAACTCAAAGCAATGGGGACCATTGTCTCCTAAGGGGGAAGGAATGATGTAGGGAGATATTGGTGGCCACCCGCCTATCGCAGTTGTTCCCCCACCAATGTTTCTTTCACTTTTTCAGTTTCCTTATTTGTAGCATAATTTACTATTTTTGTTAGTTTTTCAAGTCCTGAACTTCCGGAGCCGTTTTGAGGCCCTAAAGGATGTTTTTTTGGGAAAAATAGGACCAGCATGGACTATAGTCTAATTTTGGTCATTCAAAAGTTGTAGTCCTCGAATAGATATTTCTAATGAGGTAATGTGCATGTCAAACACAGATCGTATGCCAAAGATACAACCCTGAGAAGTTGATGTACCAATTTACCCAAACGGGGCCCATAGTTTGGTGCTTCATCGCCTACGGTTAGGTTTTTGGATGTTTAGGGTTTTCCATTATTTCTCAATAACAAATAGGCCTTTGAACCTCATTTTAACACAGTTTGGAGGCATGTAGCCACCACGTCTCTTCTTAGAGATAAGCTACCATCGCCCAAGCTAGTCTTATTTCCATTCTATTTGTAAGCATATTTTAGTATTTGATATTAATGAAATGAAGTGTTATTTATACTACATATTAGTATTTATGGTTATATCTGTAATTTGTTGCATTCTTGTTTAAATCTGGATCATGCATAAATGACATCGCTCAAAATTTAATCAAAGATGCTTGGGATGATCATTTCTCTTTCAAGAATGAATAGGTAAATCAACCAAGTAAGATTTGATAACATGTTTGATATCGTGGAAAGCATATGACATGGCCCATTGAAAGGTAGCTCCAGCATTCTAAAGGCCCAAATCCATCTTCTTATATGCAAATGTACCCTAGGGGAGCATAAAAATATGTCTTATGTTGATCTTTTGGACGAATAGTGATTTGATTATAATCGGAAAATCAGTCCATAAAAGAAAAAATCTCATTACCTACACACTCATCAATAATCTAATCAATAAATGGTGTGGGGTAGTTATCTCTAGTACAAGACTTATTCAAGTCCCTAATGTCAATGCACACACAAATAATTCCTTGCTTCTTGTCAACGAGGACTGGATTCGAGACCCGCTCAGTTAAAGGAATGAGGTATATGAAACCTACCTTAAGAAACTTTTCAACCTTAGCTTGGATCGCCACTCCTTTTCTAGGGTTTACTAGTCGAAGCTTCTCACAAATAGGTTTTGCATTTTCATATGTCTTGATCTCATTTTCGACCATAGATGGATCTATGCTAGGAATTTCCTAATAAGACCAACCAAATATGTCTTGAAACTCTTTAAAGAGATTAGTATAAGTTCAAATTTCTTGAGGGGAACAACCAACTCCAATGATGAAATTTTTGATAACGTTGAGATTCCTAGAGATGTTCACTGGAATTTTTTTTGAAATGACATACATGTTACCTTTGGCTGAAAACTGTGTTGGAGCCAAAGGTTTTAAAACTACGTGAACATCAACAGTAGATGAAGGACTGAAAATTCTTGATTCTACCTCAAAAATCGCGGAGGAAATTTGACTGATGATGCAAATCATCCCATGGTCTCTCAATACCCGTCATTGCTTCTATAATTTATTCTTCGGATGGCAAAACAATATCTAGGCAATCCATAACATAAGTTGAATCTAGTGTCCAGGCTGAAGCCACAATCGTATCCAGCTCCTCCTGTGAAAAAGGAGTAGGATGAGGGTTTGTAGTATAACTATAGATTGATCAGCACATTCAACTGCAGACATAGGAAATGCAATTCCACCCACTTTCCCCTCATCTAATGTGGTAGTAGAAGAGGGTAAGGGCCAAGGATTTGAAAAATAATGAGTTTTAAAGAAATCTATTCCTGAAGGTGCCTTGTAATATGAAACAACAGTAATTAGAGCAATAGGTGAAGGAAAATCAAAGGTACCCATTAAGGAATAATACATCCCAACTCCTAGATTCTCAATAGATTACTTACAATCGTTCACTAAAGGAACAATAGATTCATAAGATGGATTGGATTCACCCAGAGAATAAGTCATCTTATCAACCATTACAATTCTCCCTTCATGAGGAAAACAGAGGATGTAGAATAACGATGATACATTAGCATCCATATCATAAATCCAATTTCTTCCCAAAAGGATATTGTAGTCCAAATTTACATCAACTATTTCTAGATCGATATTTACAACCTTTCCCCCAACACAAACGAAAAATGATGTAATGATCCTGGCCTATGAGAATGACCATCAAATGTTGTTAAGAGAGTAGGTGACTGAACAACCTGAGTTGATCCAATAGCCTTACAAAATGATATGGACATTACACATGTTGAAGGTCCCTCATCAACTACGGTTCAAAAAATATTGGTGTCATGCGGAAAGAGTCAATTTTGCGGACAAAACTGACCTCCCTAGAAACTAAGGCTTCTCTAGTGACAAACAAAACAATCAAGCACTATCTTTCCCTAAATATGCATTTAAAATAAAAGCAACTAGGTGTTTAAGGCTTACCTTTAGTCCAACACTGTTTGTAGCGGCCAAGTCTCTTTGATCCAGATGAGCTCCTCTCCTTGAAGCCTGCATACACAAACAAGGAAACGAGTACATAGCACCTGAATAACTCATATAATAAAACATATTCATCATAAAGACCAAGGAGGTTATGAAACAAATTATATATAACAACTTGTTGAGAAAAATGAACTTAATTGTATTAATTGGAAACAAAAGAAACCTTACAACCAGTGCCTTGGTGTTGTGCAGGTCCCTCCCAGGGTCCAGCAAGAGTTCTCCTCTACTTTGATCAGCTCACCCACTTCCAAATGAAGCTAAGAAAGGAATGTGATCTCTCCTCTCAAGCTCTATAAGGGAGTCCTAATTTCAGCAGCATCTACCCTTAGGAATGTTCAGATTTCAACCTCTCTTGCCTCTGGCCCAATGCCTGTATTTATAATGCTTTGGAGGAAGTTAAACAGGACCACCATCAATGGGATAAGCCCCTCTTTCAAAGGGATAGCTCCCCTCTTCATGGGATAAGTTCCTCTTTCATTGGGATGCATGAACCATCTGGAGGCACTCAATCCACGTCAAACCATCTTCTAGAATGCTCTAGAATCGATCGCAAGTAAGTTTTTTGAAGTAAAACTTGTGCCTTTTGACTTTTACATGGGCACGCGCACCCACCCCTTTACAGACAGAGCGTACAAGTATGCAGGTATTATGTAGTTGAGGTGCGGGCATGCAGGTAAAAGTAGGAGAAAGTGCGTAACCAGAGTTATATTGATTTTTAAAGGCTTTCTCTCTTTTTGGAGTTTGACATGAGGAGCAGAGGTTTAAGACTTTCCAAGGAGGACAGTATGGTTATTGATGGAGTCATATTGACTGCAAATAGTCATGGTGACAAATTTTAGTGTAACAGATTTTCCCCTAAAGTGCGAGGTCTGTAGTAGATTAGGGTTTTATATCATCTTGGAAGGGTGAAGCACTTTATCATTTCGAGGATTATCTTGTGGAGAGCCCAGTCGGAACCTGAAAATATTCAACACAAAATACATATATGAGATCATATCATCGCTGAGGTAGGCATTCCCATACTCAGATCAAAAACTTAACTAACAAACTAACTACTGCTCTGATATAGGAATGATTTCGCAATACATCATAATCATAGACATATGTAGACACAGTATGGACGCAGCCATCTGTTTATGATTAGTCTACTGTATAATGAATACAAAACTCCTCGCAGCCTGGATGGCGGAAACTAGATCCAAGGTCTTCATTTCTGCTTCCCAAAATAGTACGATTCTATCCATGCGAATAAATGAGTTGATGTCGAACATGGTAGAAACCACTTGATTACCAGTCGATGACGTAAACTGTTAACAAGTGTGAGAGAGACCACCAGTGATGTCAATGGTTTTCAAAGTACCAAGTACAATCCGTGAGATGTGAATGAATGTGTTGATGTCAAAGATGTCACAGAATCCTTCGATCGAAAGTCAATGATGTAAACCGTCGTCAAAGGTGAGAAACCTACCATTGAGGCATGCAGATTTCAAGGTACTGATGATTCCTAGATCATCTTTCTAGATAATGTGCTGATGTCGATAGAAAGCGATCCGTTGCAGGCAAGCCCACAACATGAAATCATAGATCAAGTTGAAGAAATGTAACTGTAAGGACTGACTCAGGGATGGTCAAGATGGATGACAGGTATTTTGCAGATGAATGGTTTATTTGCAGTGACCTCTTGAACACATAACAACACAATAGATGGCGTGGTGACAATTGACCCAAAGTTAATACCCAGAAACCAGCTGAAGACTTTCAATGTGGTTTGATCAACTATTAGGCAAAGGATTTCCCAACCCAGGTGAATGAAAAGTGTCGTGTTCAAGAGTGGTGATAAGGTTTTTCCGAGACAAAGTATAACAAATAGGCTCATTTTCCTCTCTTTTCCCCCACCATTTCTGGCAAGTACCTCTTTATTTTTTACAAGCTTGAGGAGGATAACATTTGCTTGATTATAAGCTCATCCTTCAGATGAGTCCAACTTAGTTTAGATTCGAACCCTAAGAAGGAGTGGTCCGTTCCTGTTTGTAATTGAACAGGTCCTTTACTGTGAAATTTTAACGAGTCCAGTATAGGAGAAACTCGGTGTTTTTCAATTTTAGAGAGTCTAAAAAACTTAAGAAGACTCCAGGGTTGACCTTTTTCGTAAATTTGTGTCTCCCAAGCCCGAAAAAGTATAAAATAATACTTGAGAGAACCGCTTGATCTTTTACGACCAAGGAGTACTTTTCGTTATTAGTGTCACTGATCCGAAAAGTAGAAAGCGATCAAGGGCACGTCATTTTATTTCCAATATCGAATTTGAAACGACAAAAATCCGGCAATCTTTTCATGTTTTTACGGTCAGAAAAGGGCTGTAAGAGGACTGTCTTTTTAATCCTGTTTTAACGAGCTAAAAAGAAAACTCAGCAATCTTTTCACGTTTTAGGAGTCAGAGAAGAGCTTAAAGATGACTCTAAGGATTCATTTTTTCATAAGTTTTAACGAGTTCGAAAAAATGACAAAAATGTACTCATGGTTTTCACTTTTTCGTAAGTTTTAATGAGTTCGAAAAAAATGATAAAAATGTACTCATATGGCCGACTTTCAATTTAATTTACGAGCAGGAAAAGATGGAAAGAACTCGGCATTTTCATTTGTTTTACGAGAATGAAAGATAGCAAAATAATCTCAGGATTTTCATGAGTTTAACGAGTCTTGAAAATAACTGAAATTGACTCGAGATAGGTTTCATTTTTACAAAAGCTTGAAACAGATAAAAACTATGCTTCAAAGTAGTTTCATTTTTACACAAGCTTGAAACAGAGAGAAAACTGTGCTTGATGCCCCCTAAGCATAACTGCTAGAGCGCATGCCCCCCAGCTTCATTTCATTCAACCAGTTGGATGAAATGAAGGTTGAGTTACGAGATCATTTGAAAGACTCGACCTAAAACTGTAAGAAAATTATGCAAAAAACTGAAATAACTAACCTAAATATACAACTTAACATTTATGAGATCTAGTCAAACTCTCGACTTAATTAGAGGAGGATTTGTTTCATTTTTTAACGAGCTTGACACAGGAAAAGAACTATGCTCGGATTCGGTTTCATGTTTACGCAAGCTTGAAACGAAAAACCATGCTTGTTATAAGTTCGCATGCCCCCAGCATAATGATGCAAATCAAGGTACATGCCCCCCAAGCTTCATTGCATTCAACCAGGTGGATGAAATGAAGGTTTACTTTCGAAATATTGGAAAGACTAGTGGGAGTTGTTTCATTTTTTAGTGAGGTTGACACAGGAAAAGAACTATCCTCAAAACCCTTGTTTCATTTTTTAAACGAGCTTGACACAAGATAAGGAACTATGCTCATGTCTACTCTCTACAATCTACCTAACAAGGAACTATACTCTAAAAACCTTGATTCATTTTTTAACGAGCTTGACACAAGACAAGGAACTATGCTCATGACTACTCTCTACAATCTACCTATATAACCTATCCTTATTTTATTTTTTAACGAGGTTGACACAAGACAAGGAACTATCCTCGAACCTGATTCATTTTTTAACGAGGTTGACTCAGTAACAGGAACTTTCCTCAAACAACTGATTCATTTTTTAACGAGGTTGACACAGGAAAAGAACTATCCTCATACTCACTGATTCATTTTTTAACGAGGTCGACACAGTAAAAGGAACTTTCCTCAAACAACTGATTCATTTTTTAACGAGGTCGACACAGTAGAAGGAACTTTCCTCGTACAACTGATTCATTTTTTAATGAGGTTGACACAGGAAAAGAACTGTCCTCATACTCACTGATTCATTTTTTAACGAGGTCGACAAAGTAAAAGGAACTTTCCTCGTACAACTGATTCATTTTTTAACGAGGTTGACACAGGAAAAGAACTGTCCTCATACTCACTAATTCATTTTTTAACGAGGTCGACACAGTAAAAGGAACTTTCCTCGTACAACTGATTCATTTTTTAACGAGGTTGACACAGGAAAAGAACTGTCCTCATACTCACTGATTCATTTTTTAATGAGGTCGACACAGTAAAAGGAACTTTCCTCGTAACATTGATCATGGCTTCCAACTGGAAGAAAGACATGTCAATGGACACACCTTGATCATGGCTTCCAAGAGGTCTTCATCAGAAGGAAGAATACTTCTCTGGAAGGAACACATGTCAAGGGACTCAAAAGGGATAAGAACATCGTGTTCAAGTAATCTTATAGAGTTTTCCATGTCAATTACCGGATCTAAATCAAAGGAAGATGAGCAAATAGTGAGAGGCTCACTTACATCGGTAACTGAAAATATGGGACCAGTTGCCACATAATTAACCCGTGGCAGGGTAGATACCACTTTAGAATCAGGAACATTTAGGGGTGTCATATTATTGGTAGTTGAAACAAGACTAGGGAACGAAAGCTGGTCTACCGTCACAATACTGCCATTGTGAGGGAAAGACATCACGCAAAAGAGTGTCGATACGACAGCTTTCATTGCATAAACATAGTCTCGTCCAAGGAGTAAATTGAAATCCAAGGGACCTCGAACTACCATAAGATCAATACAGACAATTTTACCTTCCAAGGTAATAGAAAACTTAGGAAGGATCCCTAAAGGTTCACTAATGGTTCTGTTAAAAGCTTTCAGATTCTGCGTAATAGGCGCAAGCTGAGGGGAACCCAAAGCTTTCCAAACAGTTGAGGATAAAATACTAACAGAAGCACCTTCATCTACCTGAGTACGATGTATGTCCCTACCACCAGCCTTGACAATGATTTGGAAAGGGATGGAGGGAGGAAGATGAGGTTCTGCCAGTCTATTCCAATGAAAGGAAAAGACCTCAATACTTGGAGGGGGTTCTGTAGAAACAGGTGAAATGCCCCTCGGCGTAGAAGAATCTGATGTAACAAAAAGAACCTGAGCGGTATGAAGTTCACTCTCTAAAGGGAAAGTGGGATCGACCGAATGTGAAATTGCATCGACCACTTGATCAACTAATGGACCATCAACCTGAGTGACCTGAGTTTCACTCTCCAATGGAAGAGTGTGATCGACTGTACTTGAAATTAGATCAATCACTTCGTCAGTTGACGGTAGGTTCGGAGAAAGTTTACGGTAACCAGTTGGAAATTCTTGCTGTGGAATAGTAAGGTTTTCCAACAATTTCGAGGCTTCATCCATGTGAGGGCAAATGTGAGTTTGATGACTCCCTTTGCATAACTTACAAGGAAACCTAACTTTACCCTTTTTCCCAAGAACTTGACTATCACTGGTTGATGGATCAATGGAAAGTTGATGTGATTTTCCTGACCATACTTCCAAGACCTTTGGAATACCAGGACAATTGATAAGGAAGTGGTCGCCCTTACAAAGCCTGCAAGGGTATTTGGGTTTACGATGCATGTCGGAGTTTTTCTCAACACAACTAACACTTACAGTCGTGGTTGGTTGGTTGACTTCTTTCTTATCTTGCTTCTTCTTCTTCTTCTTCTTCTTCCCTTTCTTCTTCTTCTTAGACACCTGGTTACTAGCATCAAGGCTTTTACCAAGCGAGAAGGAAGACATGGAGGAAGAAAAATTAGGCGAAGAAGGTAAAGGGTCAACAGAAGGTTGGTGATGTTGAGATGGTGAACTCTGTTGAGTTGAAGCATTCAGTTGAGGTGGAACAATTGGAGTATTTGGGGCCAACGAAGTTGAAAATAAGCATATCGGTAAACCTATTGTAAATCCAGGTAATGACAAAGTAGCCATTTAAGGCGGACCAACATTTCCAAAGTAAGGAAAAGTACTAGGATTCTCGTCAAGAGGGATTCCTTGGTTGGTAAATTCTGGAACATTTTCCATTATATTCAACTTCAGTGAATTTTATTAACAATTTTAAAACTAAAATTAGCAATTCACAATTCACACCTAACAATTAAAATTCACAATTCACACCTATGGTCTCTAAAAGTAAAAACAAACAAAGTAACACGCACTATCAAATCTAGGAGTCAAACCACACACAAACAGTAACTTTCTGTACTGAAAACACTAGTTGGTGATGAAATCCAATGTCGCAGAGTTCAATACAGAAATGGCGGTTGGAACAGTTACCCCGGCAACCTACTTAATGAATAGACTGGCACAAGTTTCTCCACTAAACCGTCTCGAGTGAAGAGAACCCCCCAGAAAATCCAAGTGAGTCTAGCCGACGTCTGCTCCAGGTATAGTGGGATCTTCCCACCACTGTCACCTTAGGAAGAATCCTAAAGAATATGGCCACTAAGGTTACCAACTGAAACAGATATACCTGGGGGAACAGTCTACGATCCGATACGCACGCAAGGGCAGAGTAGCAAGCTCAATCCCCTTGAAGGCTCCTTGACATAATCCAAGGTTTACCAACAAGTGACCCCAGGCTCCTCGACAATGGTTAATCCGAGGTTTACCATTTTTAATACGTGAATATCTGGCGTCGTTCCCAATGAGGAAGGATTGATTCCCACACTGTTTCGGACACGATCTCGTGCTTCTCCTTTAAGATGAGCTTTCCCAAAGTATAAATGCAACAATTGGATTTCTTCCTACCGCAAGATACAGCTACTTGTTTGTTTTACTATCTTGGAGAGTTAATTACTCCCTACTCCAAGACACTAGGCTAAGCTATGTTGGTGTATCAGAGCCCTAGAAAATAAAAATATTACTAGATGAATTTTAATTAAGCGCTGTGTTATTAAGGCTGTTATTTACTCAAATGGGTAAATGGATACGAAACCAATGGTGTTATGACCCAACTCAAAACTGAATGCAATCGAATATGATAATGTAATCCTTTCAATTCGATGAATCCTAACTAAAGTAAGGAGAGAGTTTCCATTCACTTCCAACAATGCAAAAAATTGATCACTAAGAGAAAATATAACAAATTCTCTAATGCACTAATTTCATCAAGAAAAACTAATCCAAATCAATTCCAAAATAGTTTTTTTATTTTTATTTTTGTGTAAATTCAAATCAAAGAAAACGGATCTAAATCTACGATTGATTTTTCAGAATGTAAACTATGCAATTGTAATCTATGCACAATTCACTTGAAAAGTATGCAAATGTAATCCATGCACATTTTTCATTCATATTCTGAAAATGAGAATTCTAATTATGCAAATGTGATCTATGCAAGAGAATTCTCAAACACAAGATGATTCTAATGTAATCTAAGAACCAATTAAGTGCAATTCGAGAAAATTGGGTGAGAGTTCCAAAGATCAAAAAATAAAAACACTCAAAGGCGATTAACACTCATACACAATTTAGCCCCCCCCCCCCCCTCGGCGAATGACGGGGAATTTTTTTTGCAAAAACAAAAGCAAAAAGATGCAAAATTGTGAAAAGACTGAGACAAACCTCCAAGTAATGACCAAAGGAAATCAAATTTAGAATTTCTCAAAAAAGAGACTCAAAACACCCAATTGATAAAAGCTTAAAGTAGGAATGCCAATGAAATTAACCAAGGAAAGTTTTTGACAGGGAACAAGCAGGTCTGGGCAATGGCAAAAACCTATAAACAAATTCTAAACTGATAAAAAAGAGAAAAATTTAAAATTTTCAAATTTTTGACAGGGTACGCAGGCAACCTGTTTACACAGGTGCGTCCACGCTCTGTGCACAAAGCAAAAGTGCATACAGGTACGCACTGTGCTTAACTCAGAGGGTGCGTACCTCTCCCAAAACTATGAAAAATAAAAACTAACTCAAAATTAACTAAATTCACCCAATCCCACAATCATCAAGTCAAAAACAGAAACAAAAAATACAGTTTCTCTGGTCAAAGTATCAATCAAAAGAGAAATCAATCAAATCCATGTATTCCCCAGTGGAGTCGCCATTTTGTCATGTGGAAAGAGTCAATTTTGCGGACAAAACCGACCTCCCTAGAAACTAAGGCTTTTCTAGTGACAAACAAAACAATCAAGCACTATCTTTCCCTAAATATGGATTTAAAATAAAAGCAACCAGGTGTTTAAGGCTTACCTTTAGTCCAACGCTGTTTGTAGTGGCCAAGTCTCTTCGATCTAGATGAGCTCCTCTCCTTGAAGCCTGCATACACAAACAAGCAAACGATTACATAGCACCTGAATAACTCATATAATAAAACATATTCATCATAAAGACCAAGGAGTTTATGAAACAAATTATATATAACAACTTGTTGAGAAAAATGAACTTAATTGTATTAATTGGAAACAAAAGAAACCTTACAACCAGTGCCTTGGTGTTGTGCAGGTCCCTCCCAGGGTCCAGCAAGAGTTCTCCTCTACTTTGATCAGCTCACCCACTTCCAAATGAAGCTAAGAAAGGAATGTGATCTCTCCTCTCAAGCTCTATAAGGGAGTCCTAATTTCAACAGCATCTACCCTTAGGAATGTTCAGCTTTCAACCTCTCTTGCCTCTGGCCCAATGCCTGTATTTATAATGTTTTGGAGGAAGTTAAACAGGTCCACCATCAATGGGATAAGCCCCTCTTTCAAAGGGATATCTCCCCTCTTCATGGGATAAGTTCCTCTTTCATTGGAATGCATGAACCATCTGGAGGCGCTCAATCCACGTCAAACCATCTTCTAGAATGCTCTAGAATTGACCGCAAGTAAGTTTTTTGAAGTAAAACTTGCGCCTTTTGACTTTTACAGGGGTACGCACCCACCCCTTTACAGACAGAGCGTACAAGTACGCAGGTATTATGTACTTGAGGTGCGGGCATGCAGGTAAAAGTAGGAGAAAGTGCGTAACCAGAGTTATATTGATTTTTAAAGGCTTTCTCTCTTTTTGGAGTTTGACATGAGGAGCAGAGGTTTAAGACTTGCCAAGGAGGACAATATGGTTATTGATGGAGCCATACTGACTGCAAATAGTCATGGTGACAAATTTTAGTGTAACAATTGGTCTTTCAGTATGTAGACTTGATTTGAAAAGCCATATGACGTGGGAGTCTCTTCTTCATATTTGACATGTCAAATGTAAGAATAAGAGATTTTTTGGATCTACCGCTTCAAACGCAGTGAGCAACAGAGTACTTTGCGCTGGGCATGATTGGAGTACCTCTAACGCTAACATGGTAGAAGGACTCTAGTCAAATCTTCTACTATAGAGTAGTTCTCAGTTGCCTTGGCATTAGGATTAATTTTTGAACATTTTACGAAGCCTTTCAGAATCCGAGGTATAGAATCAACTACGAGACTCTCGATATGGAGTGGCTTTGAAACATCAAGCGTAGTTTTGGCCTTAGATGATTCTAGTTCACCATAATCACATGACCGTGTAGAAACGTCAATTTGTGAACTCATCATATAAACATTTGATGGATTTTCCCCTTCTTGGTTGGTCCCTAGTGGAGGTACCAGTACTAGCATTCATGCTAGCAAACAATTGTTGCCCTTGGGGAAGAGGGTTAGTTAGCACTACCTAGGAGCTAGAAGACCCTTTGTCAAACAAAAAGCATTGAGCATCCTCAATCTTTCGACAAAGATGAGTCAAAGTGTCACCATTGCATAACTTGCATGGAAACTTCACTTTCCTCTTAGACTCTCTTTTACCCACCCCCAACGTCATTGCCAAACTTATTTACATTACCCTTCCCATCCTGATGCTTTTTCTTATCTCATCCTTTCTTCTTCCCATTAGATTGTTGGTTTCCTTTGGGGTTATAAGTTTGAATGACATTGATAGATTAAGGTTGAGAAGGAATCGGCACTGATGGCGATGCCTGAATAGAAGAAGAAGTTTGTAAAGACAACTGATGAAATTGATTTAGAAGGTTAGTAGTGCTATTATGAATTGATTTGACTAGCTCGTCTGCTTAGGGATCCAGCTTCGACTTGGTAAGATCAACCTTAGATCTAGGAGAATCAAGAAATTTTTTCTCAAGAATCCCAGATTGAGAATATATGAGTTCTATCTATTGGGCTCTAAAAATAGTCTGTTTTTCGGTGAATACGCCAGAGAGCGATACATCCTTAGATATTTCAGGCTGCAAATATTTGAAAAACCCTTGAAGAAGGAATTCTTGTGGATTATGGGCTTTAATAATCCTCTTCCTTCTCCTCCATTCATGGATATGATAAGAAATGTTGGTTTCCCAGTCTTGGTGGAAATTGGCTAAGAGCTCAGTTCCAACATCATAAAAAATGGGAAATTGAAAATGGTTTTAAAATATGGTGGAAAAGTCACCAAACAAAGTGAAGGTTCCCCCTGGAAGTTCAATATACCATTTAGCTGCATTCCTAGTTAGCGTGCATTCAAATAGTCTCAACCTGATTGAATCATCAATTAGGGACTTTGAAGAACAGCATAAATGGAAAGTGGTTATATAGTCGCCTGAATCTTCAATAGTCTTCCCTTTGAATTTGGGTATGTCCGATGGAAGTTTGGTTGGAGCTGAAGGCCAAACTAGGTTGTGTCTAATAGGATCATTAATCAACTTTGATAGATCTTGCAAGTATAAAGTTGTTAGGAAAGGTAAGCGTGGAGGAAATTGAGGATTCAACCTACTCTAGGAAGAACTCCTAATGTTCTGGAAAAAATATCCTGGAATTTTTTATGGACCAGGTTTCCTGAGGTGATTCGTAGAAATTTTTGAACCATAAGGAAAACCTTGTGGCCTAGAAAAATTCAGAGTTTGTCCAACTCTTGTCGAAAATTTTCCATATCCATTGAAATCTCCCCCTAGTGAGGTATTAAATGGAGCAAAGAGCCCTTAGTATGGATTCCATGCATTAGCAAAGGATAAAAACTCTTAAATGAACTCACTGAGGAGTACAACATATTCCCCTATTTCTGAAAGAGAATTGATTCCTAACTCCGAAGTCACTAATAGCTGGATTAGTCCGTCCTTGGAAAGGATTATAGCTTTTACATGTGGAGGGAAAATTTATTGATCCTATAGATGTGTTATAATATGGTGTATGACCACTCCCAAAGGGGAAACCCTGAAAAAAGGTTGACCCACTCGCCATGGAAGTCATAAATGTGGAAGCAACAAATCAAAAAGTTAAGGGAATAGAAGGAATTGAAATGGTAGGCACTCCAAAATGGAAAGAACCAATGTTGGAGGTAAAAGATTGGGTGCCCCCACTCAAATATGGAATGGAGGTAGAGCCAAAAGGTTCAGTGCTAGTAGAGATTGAAGGTATGGAAATTGTACCTCCTCCTTGTACTGATAAAGGAGTATGTACACTAGTAGCATTCATAGTTGAAACCATGCTCCTTTTAGTGGTCATCGAAGGAAAATACCGATATAGATCAGGGCTCGAAGGCCTGTAGGTCAAGGTCTCGATGTATAATAGGATGTATGGATAATCTTGAGGGAGAGGAGAAGAAGGAGTCACAAGAGAACCAGGGAGTTCTTCAAACTCTATAATGTCTTGCGATTGGAAGAGGACTCTAGAAAGGGCTGGAGTGTTCCTCTCCAAATATCCACTTACAATAGGCCTATTCTATGAAATAGTAGCTTGAACTAGAGGACCAATCTTTGTTACGTCCGCTACCATTGATTGGAAATCACCAACAGAATTTCTCCTACGCCTTCTGGAAGAAGGCTCAACACTCATCGGTGAAAGCCCACGAAGCCTCCTAAACCGATGAACAAGTCGATCAACCACTTTTAATTATTTTATGAGAAATAATTAAAGACTCAAAAAAATTTATAAAGCTATGGCCAACTAGGAGAAAAGAGGACTCTCTAAGGAAGTCCCTAGAAGATATAAACAATTAAGAAACTTCCAATTATTTCAGCTCTAGGTGATAAGGACTGGACACTAAAATACAACAAAGTGAAATCAAGGACCTTCCGAAGATAGTTTGGGATAATTATGGCCCAGGCCTACCAACGAAGGTGAAAGAAATAGTTACACTGACCTCTAGACAAAAGTCTTTGCTGGTGTAAGCGCCCACGCTTCACAATGATACCCTCCAAAAGTACTAATGAACATGATGGAACGTCTGCCTCAGGTGTTGTGGGATTCCCCTCCACAGCGACCTATGTGACCCCTAGGAATAACAACTATGGACACCAGTTCGTATCAAAATCTAGGTGGAATAGTATCGAGGCGGGATCCAACAAGTAGGAGTGGGGGTATCTCTCTTTCCTTATCTTCACTCTCCCTCGTGCTTCACTCCCAATCACAGAGCTTTCCTGGTCTTTCTAACGACTTTGTATTTCACTCATTATTCAACATCTATGTTTAACCATTTAAGTGGCCCTAAACACCTACACACCTAGCCTAAACACCTACACTTGTTGATGTAATTAATGACAAATAAAAAAAATGTTCTAGTTTTTTTTAATTAAGCACTTCATTTTAAAGGGTTGTTCTTTATGTCAAGGGTAAAATGAGAGTGACACTTATGGTGTTTTGATGCAAAATAAATCAATAGAAACTTAGATATATGAAAATGTACCTATTTTTCCTCGATGAAAATATATTTCTATGAGGTTCTACGAATAAACTTATAAAAAAATAAAAAATCATAAACATGCTCCACACACTCAAAATCTAACAAAAAGACTAAAATGCTTACAATGCAAACTAACTTAATGCAAACTATAATGATGATGCAAGATTCTATGAATGCTCATATAATAAGAAAATGTATTCCTATACAATATCAATAGTCCAACTTCACTATAAGGAGGGTACAAATTCAGTGACAAACATCCTTTGAAACCAAGCAAAACCAACCAAAAAAAGTTCACAATTGCTAAAAAATAACAAAGAAACCAAAAAAAAGAACTAAAAATAATAAGAAAGGCAAGAACTATGTTTTTGTCTTTTTCTTTTCCAAAGAACCCAAAGAAGTTTTTGAGAACACAAAGACTTCTAAACTTGAAAGACCAAAAAAAAGCATAAAGAGTCCCGAAATTCGCAACTTATGCACAACATTAATATAATGAAACTTGAAACGTCAAAGGACTACAAAATTAAATAGCTTGATCTGAATAACAGTATAAAGGACTTTATCAAACCAAAATAATGTCAAGAAAGACTTTCAATATTGCCAAGAGGCACTCAAAAACCATGAAAAACGAATTAGGTCAACCAAAAAAGGAAAGCAAAGTTAAGCAATTTGAAAGTTGGGTTATAAACAAAATTGCAACTAGTTTCTTATTCCACAAAGTTAAAACAACCAAGAACTTCTACAAGGAGCCTTGAACCCAAAGCCCAAACTGAAATTTTACTCAAAAATAAAACCCTAGGTTAACTATATTTTTCAACAAGAAGATTAGAAATTGAAAACTTGCAAGAAATGAAAGCTTCACTGACAATGAATGACCAGAAAATAGCAAAAACCACCAAGCAACAATCTTAACTGGACCAAAAATTTTGAAAAATTTATTCAAAATAAGGTATATGTGACTATGAAAGAACACAGGAGCATGTATACGTGACTAAAACATACTAAACTCATGTATACATGAGTATATTTGAAGAAACTAGCATGCATACACTATTGTATCCTCTAACAAGTGCGTATATAAGGCCGAATACAGAAAAACAAAAAAACCAGGCCTAATCCAAAAGATCAAACTTGATGCCCAGGAAGCAAACAGGTCACAGACACTATAAAGGCAAGAAATCAATCAAGCGGGCCTTGATCAAGAAGAAACAACCAAATCTAGAAAAACCAAGAATGTTTTCCCCATCAAAGTCACCAATTACGTTATGAGTAGAATCACCCTTGGGTTTTTGGTTGAGAACCCCAACAAAGAGGAGGGAATACAACATAAAGAGACATACAAGCACACAATCCTAATACTTAAACTACTGAAGTAGAAATAAGAGGTATTACTAGGAGGGCCTACATTTGAGGTCATTCCTGTATGGTCCAAACCCTCTACTTCTTCCAATGCCTTAAAACCTACAACTCTTCCAATCAAACCATATACAACAATAGTAATAGAAAGCATGTTCGTGATATAAGGGTTAAAGCGTATAAGGATATAAGAAAATAAACATTAACATAAGGTTTTATATGCAAATCATAACATAAATTAATGCAAAAAGACCATAATCATTAGGAACAAGCCAACGCCTCTTTATTGTTGTAAGCTAAAGAAAATATAAAAGAACTACAACCTGAGTCACCCATCGGCTCCAAGCGAAACCATCCCTTGGATACATCCTACTTATGCCTCAACAATCCTCCTCCATAGGTATACACAAGGATGTCATGAAGGGATGATGGACATCTCAAGAAGGAAATAGAGGTTTCCTATGACTTGGGAGTGCAGAAGGAACATGGATATCTTCAGACTTGATCAGGGATGTAATCAACTATAATATCAATATCTAATCTTTTCTCCTCCCTTAGGCTCTCCCATGGAGGTTTATTTATACTTCTCCAAATTATTTTTTTTAGTTGGGAAATAGTTGGGCCAGCCCGCCATAGTACGAGATTATTAGGTCAAACCCATAAACTCTGCCCAAATTAAGGAATATTATATATCTTTAAAATTTTTAACACATATACGCAGTTTGGGTATAGACTGACCTATGTGTACACTCCCTTTATAGAGGGAAAAATCAAGTATGGTATTTGAAACATTGTTTTCTAAAATTTGGACCAAGTTTGGTAGATAAGGGCTACCCTAGGCCATATCATAGAGCATCAAATCTACCAAAGGTGGTAAATGGTGCTATAACAAGGATAAAAAATGGAGGATACATTAAAATGGATTTAACATGTGCTACCATTCCTATTTTTGGTTGAGAAGAGCATCGATTATATAGAGAAGAGATATTTGTGAAGACACTTGCAAAGAATGACTAATTGAATAATGCTCCTATGTACAGTAAAGAGAAATATTTCTCTTGTTTATTGTTAGAGGAAGATGATCAAATCATGGATGGGACATAGGTGGAATTCTATGTCCGATGAGACCAACAATCACTGGAATATGAAAATGTATGGAAGCTATACTTTGATGATGCTTATTCCAGGGGAGGAAATGGGGCAGGTGTGTTTTTGGTATCCCCATAAGGCTGCTTAATACATCTCCCTTTCAAGATTGAGTTTGAAGCGACAAATAATGTTGATGAATATGAAGCTTTGCTACTAGGTCTGAAGGATGCCAAAAGTCTCAACATTTGGTGCTTGGCAGCATTTGGGGATCGAGAGATGGTATTGAAACAAATCTGAAGTCAATGACAAACCAAACATCCAATACTAAAGGTCTTCCTAAATGAGATACGAGATCTGATTGAGAAATTTTTCTTAGATTTTAATATCTAGTTTTTTCCGAGAGATGGAAATCAGATGGTTGATTCCTTAAGTGTAGTTGCCAGTAAATTCAAGCCTCCTCAAAACCCCTTGCTTAGATATGAAATTGAAGTCAGATACATGACTTCATACCAAAACATTTTAAGTATTGTTGGGTGTTTGAAGATGAGGAACACATCAAATTCTTCATGGAGGTTGTTGGATAATTCTTAAGCTCAGAGATGGATTAGGAGGAAGAGAAAGTCATAAATGAAAAATAGGCTAATTTGGAAGAAACCATAGGAGGGAACAATATTTTACAATTGAAAGGTAATAATATCCATTAGAAATATTTTTCAACTCAAATGATATGGATTCTAAGCCAACTAAGCAATAATTTGAAGAAATGTGGAAGGCTACAATATTGGCATACAAACAAAGGTAGCTGGAAATTTTTAAGAAGTGTATGCATGTGTTTTCTTTATCTTATAATTATTTAACAACATTTCATACTAATATCATCCAACATAAAATTCCTTTGAAGAGTGGGGAAAATCCATAGAAACAAAAGCTTAGGAAAATTAACCCTCTGTTAGTTCCAGCAATTGAGAAATATGTGAGGATTTTTATCGGGGTTTAAATTATCATATCTCTAAGGTATTCAGATTCGGTGGAAATTCTAGTTCCTATCAAGATGAAGAATGGGTAAATAAGGTTGTGTATTCACTTTAGGAATCTGAGAAAGGCCTTAGTAAAGGATAATTACCCTTTGCCTAAAGTGGACTACATTCGAGAAAAGAGGGTGGGCTCTTCTTGTAAGTCTATGATGGATGGTTTTTCTAGATACAATCAAGTAGATGTGCATCCTGACGATCAAAAGAAAATTCCTTCGTCAAGCCTTAGGGAATGTTTATGTATGCCAGAATGCCCTTTGGCCTCATTAATGTAGGAGACACTTTTTAGAGAGCAACGGATATAGGATTTATGGGGGAGCAACATAATTTTGTGGTAATTTACCTAGATGACATCACTATTTTCTAAAAAATAGATGAGGATCATATTAAATATCTACGACTCACTTTTGAGAAATGCATAAAATATGGCCTATCTTTAAATCGTAAGGAGTCTTAGTATGCTCTAAGTGAGGGAAAGATGCTAGGACACATTGTGGAAAAGGAGGGTGTTATGAAACCAGCTCAAGAAAAAGATAGAAAAGATAGATCAATGCCTTAGAATTCAGCCTCTTCAAGGGGGCAACCTCCTTTACATTACGTAAATGAACAATTATTGGATGATACAAATGAGAAGACCTCCTTTCTATATATAGGAGTCTAAGGGGTCATAATATAATCAGAGCCGACATAACAATAATAATGTAAGGGCACAATAATAACAATAGTGGGCTTCTATGGGGCACAATAGTAACAATATGGGCACTACATGGGTACATCAATATAATAAGTGGGTTGTAGTAATAACAATAAGGGGTTACACTAGTAGTGTAGGGGCCTAACATGCCACTCTCCTTCAAAAAGCATTGTCCTCAACGCTTGAGTAGTTCTTGATGCTTCTATAAAAAATTCTTGTCCTCCCATGTGGAATCTTCAACGGGTAAGTTATTCCACTTGATGAGATACTCTGAAGTTGATCGATTTCTTAGCTGTCGGGTTCTTGTTTCTGTGTCTGCTCTAGGTTCCAAGATGATTTTTCCTTCCTCTTCAATTTCTGGCAATATTGTTTGAATTGGGATCTTTTTCAACTTTTGAATAAGTAGCCATACTTCTTCATCCTTCTTCCATTCATCCCTTGCCTTGTTTATCCAATCTGGTTGGATAATAGAAATAGCACAAAACAATGCTTCCACATCCTCATCCTTGAAGAGTCTTCCCATTTGGTAAGGTCACCATTTTTTAAGTGCATGTAGTATTGCTAGCATTTCCTTCTCATAAATAGCTGGCTTGAGATGTAGCAGTAAAAATACCCAATCACCTACATCAAAAAAATTTTCACTACAATGTTGATCTACCTGTTGTTTTGTTTGATTTTGCACTGAAGTGGCATTATCCTTTAAAAGTTGGCGAACTTTTTGTTGATGCTCGATGTGATCTTTCACGGCTTGAACCTTTTTCTTCCTGACATGTCCTTCTATCTCTAGAGTCTGAGGAGTGGTAATTTCTTCCAATCCTTTACAAGATATGGTCGGATTCATTTCTTGATGCTTGATGTGATCTTTCACTTCTTGAACATTTTTCTTCTTGATATGTCCTTCTATCTTGATAGTTTGAAGAGTGGTAATTTCGACCAATGAATTACAAGATATGGTTGGATTCATTTCTTCTTTTTCGATGTGATCTTTACTTCTTGCACCTTTTTCTTCTTGATATGTCCTTCTATCTTGAGAGTTTGAGGAGTGGTAATTCTTGCCAATGCTTTACAAGATATGGTCTGATTCATTTCTTCTTTCTCTGGGGTGGGGTCCTGGTGTATAGCTTCTTCTTTTGATGTTTCTTGATCCTTTTCTTCCTCCTCTTCATATTCTATGTAAAATAATTTCTTCTCAGCACATTTATGACCTTTAGTGTATTTGCTATCACAACTATAAAAAAGCCCTTTTTCTCTTTTTTCTTCCAATTGTTGTGGTGTCAACCTTATAGGTCGTGGAAGACTAGTGGCAACAACACTTCCATCTTTATAGTTGTGAGTGGTATGCTTCCTGGTTGCCATAATTTTTCTTTCCATTTTTCTTGCTAACCTAAATGCCTTCTCTAATGAATCAGGTTCCCAAAGGTGAACATCATGTTGGATATTATCCTTTAAAGACCCTATGAACACATCAATCCTATACTCCTCTGGAATAGCTTTTACCCTTATGTTCAATTTTTGGAACTCCTCAATGTGCTCCATTATTGAACCCTTTTGTTTGAGACTTATCAATTGGCTAAAAAAAGTGTTGCCTTTTGTATCCTCATAATGTGCTATCAATTCTTCCGTAAAAATTGCCCAAGTGATAAATTGTTTACGAGAGCAAAGCCATTGATACCATACAAACTGATTTGGTTCCAAATATAAAGTTGCAATACATACCTTTTGTGTGTTTTGCACATTATTGAAATCGAAAAATTGCTCCATTTGTAATATCCATGTTGCAGGATCCTTGCCATCAAACTTCCTCATATCGATTTTTGGAATATGGTGGGTCTTTGATCCAACATTAGAGTCTATGGAATCATGATTAACATTTCTTTTGTTCTCATCATGAGTTTCCTTTACTACCCTTTCACAATTAGTGACCCTTTCTTGTAGCAACTTATTCATATTTATCTTCAATTCTTCCATGTCTGTCTTCAAATCTATCTTCAAATCATCCATCTTAGCTTCCACGTCATTCATGTTAGCTTCTACACCTTTTTTTAAACAATCCATCTTAGCTTCTATGCCTTTCTTTAAACCATCCATCTTAGATTCTGTTCCTTTTCGTGCAAGGGACAGTTGTTGCACTTGGTCTTGTAATTTTGATATATCATGTTGCATTTCTTCCTCTTCTTCATGAGTCATGCTAGAGCTTTCAGGTTCCTTACTAGGTGTTTGTATTTTCTTTCCTCGGGGCATCAGTTATCGATAATAATTCTCTATTATTCCCTTTGAATTCCTTCAAAATAAATTTTCAAACCAAGCTTAAGAAAAAATTTAAGAAAATCTACACACCTTTTTTCACTTTGTAGGAGCTCGATATTGCCTCTGATGTATCTCTGTACTTTCCAATCATCTAGATTTGAATTTGTGACTTGCAATAGCCCTTTGTGTCCCCTTTCCAATTCCACAAGTCTAACCCAAATTGGATTCTCCAAGGAAGAGTTATGCGAAATCTCCCATAGTGACTTGATTATAGACTAGTTCAGTAGAGCAAACTTGTACGACTTTCCACGAGTCACTGTTTTGACCTTTGGATCTGAAAAATGCATACAAGAAACTATAGTCCGTACTCTTTCTGTACATTCTTACGAAATTTCAATCCGATCCCCAGAGAGAAAGTTATGATGCTTTTCCCCATGTCACCTGTTTAGAATGTAATTCAGGAGTTCGCAAAAAGACCAACTTCCTCAGATCATATCTCCACAAATATAGTGTGAACAGATCTGAAATTTGCACTTGAGGTTCAGTGCGATTTCTTCTCAAATGGGTTTTTTTTTTGCAACTTTTGAAACGTCGCAGAAAAACGTTATAGCAAAAATGCCACGATGACCTGTTTGGAGCAACGAAACCCTAGAATCCAAAGCTCTGATACCAAATGTTATGAAACCAGCTCAAGAAAAAGATAGAAAAGATATATCAATGCCTTAGAATTCAGCGTCTTCGAGGGGGCAACCTCCTTTACATTACGTAAATGAACAATTCTTGGATGATTCAAATGAAAAGACCTCCTTTCTATATATAGGAGTCTAAGGGGTCATAACATAATCAGAGCCGACATAACAATAATAATGTAAAGGCACAATAATAACAATAGTGGGCTTCTATGGGGCACAATAGTAACAATATGGGCACTACATGGGTACATCAATACAATAAGTGGGTTGTACTAATAACAATAAGGGGTTACACTAGTAGTATAGGGGCCTAATAGAGGGGGTGAAGATAGATCCCAAGATGGTGGAAACCATCAATAACATCCCATTACCGAGAAATAATAAAGAAATCCGGACCTTCTTACGCGTAATTAAAGTTTTAAGGAGGTTCATACCCAATTATGATGAGATAATTAAATAAATTATAGAGATGTTGAAGAACGATAGGGAGGTAAATGGATTTAAGAATCTCGAGAATCATTCTCCAAGATCAAAAGGGCCTTTGTAGAAGCTCATACATTAGTCATCCCTGACTATCTAAATCCATTTTTCATTTTCTATTTTTCTTCTCCTTATAGAGTAGTTGTTGTCTTATTAAAGAAAAACAATGAAGGAATTTAGAAACCAATAACATTTTTCATCCAGGTGTTATGGGATGCTGAGGTAAAGTATAACATTCTAGAGAAGCAAGCCTATGCCTTGGTCAAAGCCATAAATACCTTCAGAATATATGTCCTGCAATAAACCATATCAGCTTATGTTCCTACAAATGTTGTTAAAGACATTATGGTACAAGGGGACAGTAAGGGAAAAATAGGTAAATGTATTACTAAAATCCAAGAATATGACCTACAGATCAAACCCATGAAGTTGATCAATGGGAAGGGATTAGCTAAAATCTTGTATGAATCAAAATTCCAAGCCTTGGGTATAAATGTGCTGATAGAGGAAGGAGAAAGTCAAAGAGAAGAAGAGCAGAATTAGGTGAAGACCACAAAATAGAAAATCCAAATGAGGTAACTCATGTCGCACTGGTATAAACATATAATCCACTATTTACTTTTCCTGAGTTGGCCAATCAATTTTGATAAATTTAAACATAGGGCTTTGAAGTTACAAGCCCATAAGTCTTTCATTTCAAATGGTCAATTGTATTGGAAGGACTGAGTGGGGATTTTTTCTTTTATGCCTGGTTGAGGAAGAGATCCATAAATTGATGGATGAGTTCCATAATTATGTGTATGGGGGATTATAGTTGGAGAGATACAACCCATAAGAATATCAAATCAGGTTTTTATTGGCCCCAGTTGTTTGATGAGGTACATGCATATGTTTTGGCCCATGAGATGTTCCAAATGTTTGTTGAATAAAAGAAATTAGCAAATTTTCCTTTAATCCTTGTGTTCGTTGAAGAACATTTCAAACAATGGGGGTTATACTTCATTGGGGAAATAAACCCACCCTCCATCAATGAGTCAAATGGATTCTTACAGCCACCGATTACTTCACTAAGTGGGTGGAAGTAGTCCGGGCTATAAATGCAGTTGATGTTGTGGTTATCAAATTCATGGAGGAGAATATCCTTGATAGGTTCAGTTGCCAAAGGAAGATTATCACTGATAATGCTCAATTTTTAAAATCTACAAAGTTTTTGAGCTTCTGCCAAAAGTATAACATCATTGTTGGTCACTCCATTAGCTATTATCCATGGGGAAATGGATTTCTTGAATGATCAAATAAAACCTTCGTAAGGATTATTAAGAAGACAATATCAGAAAATCAAAAAAACTAGAGCTCACAACTGTCTTCTGAAATTTTCTTTATCGGCCAATAGAGTTCCTACTAAGAGGTCAACTTGGAAATCTCCTTTCGAATTAGTGTATGTGAAAGATGTAATTTTCTCAATACAACTAGTACTTCCTGTGGTGAAAATTCTATAGGATGTTGATGAAGAGCCAAATTCTCTAACCAAAAGGATCAATCAGCAGGTATAACTTCAAGAAACTATGGGGGAGGTAACTGTGAATTTTATGCAATATAAAGAAAGGATGGAGGTTATGTTTGATCAAAAGGAAAAATGAAAAACCTTACAGCTAGGGGATTTGGTGCCTAGGTCGGTTGTTAAATGAGAGGATGAAGGAAAACATGGAAAATTCAATCTCTTATGGTTTGGACGTTTCAAGATTGTTAAGGCGAAGGGCAATAATACTTTCTTACTAGAAAACTTGGATGGTGGAGTGCTTGAGCTTCCCGTGAATGGGCAGTTTCTCAAACTTTTCTTTTAGCACTAAAGAGGTCAATTTTCACCCACTATATATATCAATGGTCTGTTGTATCTACCAGTAATAGTTTAAGTTCTTAATGTTTCTATTTATTTTTTCTTTTCATATACTTTAATAAAATTACTCCATGCCCAATGGATAGAAGGCTAGGTTCTCAATGCATTTCTTGCAATACATTGTCCCCAATTGGATTCAATGTTATCACCTACTACACCTTTTTGGAATTGTGCCAAATGATGTCAAATGGTGGCCTAAAAGGGGTGACAAAGTGAAAAAAAGTGAAGGAGGAGGGAAAATATCATAGGTCACGAGGAGGAAGCCAAAATAAAAAGCTTAATGCTTGATTCCAAAAGGAAAGTTAAAATCCAAAGAGAGGTCGAACTTTCAAAGGTCGAAACCTAAAGAAGAATGCTGAAATTTTGGACCAGATTGCATCAGAACCTAATATCTAGAAGATCGATAAGAAGGCATATCTAGAGATGGTTTATCGAAGGTTCGTGGCATAAAAATCTTTTTAAATTCCTTTTCAGAAAAGTTCTAATGGGAGGGGCTTTGATATAGCTTCGCAATCCGTAACAAGAATTTGAAAGGATCAAGATCATAGAATAAGACAAGAATTTGGAGCATATGCCATCAAAAAATTGGAATATCAGAACTCCTTAAAAAATAGTTTTGTTTGGAAGTGCTGAAATCATGGAGGAAGGGGAAATACAAAGGAAATTTTAAAAAATCCAAAGAACCTAGCAACATTTTCTTTCTCTTCTAAAGAAGGCCTATGGCAATCAATAGTTCATTTCGAGAAGCTAGAAAGGAAGATTAAATCACCATGATGTGGCCATACATGGACATGTGGCAGTCCATTTTGGAATTTTTAGGGGCCTAACGAGATCAATTTGGGTGACACTGTCACCACTCAGGAGCTAGTACATGATGGTGATGATGTTGACATGGAATCACTTTGGAGGTCATAATTTTGGAGGAAGAGGCCATCAGAGCTCAGTTTTAATTAGAATATGAAAATATTTCGATGAGTGGAGATTCAATATTATATGTTGGCCAGTCTTGGGAATTTGAGAGAACAAAGGGTATAGAGCTAGGTTTTAGAACTAAGATTTTTGAGGTCATCGGAAGTGGGAGTTTTTATAACTCTAATTTTGATTCTTAATTTGAAAACATTGGATGAACAAGGCTTCCGATGCAGACCCATACATGGTCATGAGAGATGCACATAACCCATAGTGAAGGGGTGATTTAACACCTAAGTGTTATGGGCCATATCAGGGATGTGAATATCATAACTCCTCTGTAAATTCTAATTTGCAAAAGTTTTTATGTTAAAGGGGCTCTGATATGTCATGGTTCTTTGCCATGACCATCCAAAGAACAAAGGTTGAAGAAAAAATTACAAAGAGAGATAGGCCCCTAACAAGAACCCAAAGGCTTTAGCACCCAAGCACTAAGTCTAAGGTCAAGGCACCTGGTCCCATGGGATAAACAAGAAAAGGGCTAATAGAAAAGGAGCTTGAAGGCATCATAACTTTACATTTTCTAAATTTTATTTCAAATGAAGTTATGAGGATAAAGGCTCTGATATTGTAGCACCTATGTGTTAATCCTTTGGTCATAGGAAGTGGTCCCATGGTTGATAAGTGATAAAGGAGCTTAAGCAACAGGAACCAAGGATGATCAGAACTTTGCTTTTTCGTAAAGTGCTTTCATAAGAATTACGATATAATAAGGCCCAATACTATAGCACAGAGATAACAAAATATGGATGGTTCGATGACTATTTTTTAGAGCACTACTAATGCCACCACAGTTGATTGCTTCCAGCTCTAGAAAGGGGAAATTCAAATAGTTAAGGTGAGAAGGTGACAGGCATATTAGTTGGTCACTACAAAGGAACACCATGGCAGAGATGTGACCTGATCAGAGGAAATCACAGGAATTGGCATGGAGATAGTTTTTAATGGCCATCATTTAGTTTTCCCATGTTTTTTTTGTAATTTGCTACATTTTAAAGAAGGAATCAAAATGTATTATGTAATAATTTGAATATTTGCATGTCGATACAGCTAGTTAATCAGACAGTTGTGGAATTCAAATATATTTTGTAAGATGTTTTGCTGAGGTTATCTCTATAAAAAGAGGGAATACACTCATTTGAAAGGTTCTGAAATCCTATTCCAAGAGGTCAGAAATATGTCTATGAAAGTATTTTAAGCTATGTGTACAAAAATAGGTTCCAGATCTTGGTTTAATGGCTTGTTCATGAAGTGGTAATTCTTATATAAATGAAAAATGTGTTGAAGCTATGATATGAACTCCATTTTCAAATATTAATGAATCAGATCTAGTGACTCCAGGCAGAGTAATGTGTAGTATTTTTTCATCTTTGTTTGTCATTTCATGTATGTTTATATTCCTCTAAAATTGTGTAAAGAAGCTACTAGTTTCACTCTCAAATTATTGATTTACTTTTGTTATTGGGTGGAAATGATACCTGTGCAATTACAAATTTACTAGTGTTATATTCTAGCCAACAATACCTATCAGATCATAGATTTATGAATGTTATTTTTTGATAGAATGTACCTAGGAAAATATAGAGCTAGAAATATTAAAATCACTCCCTAATTTCTACACTTTCATCTCCTTATTCTTCCATATCTCTATTGGGATTCATTGCTTAGTATTATTTTTTATCCACCCCTTTGCATTGAATTCCCTCCTTACCTTCTTTCTCTCCATTTTTACTACAATGAAAAATATTAAGTTGCATTTTACTATGTCGGCCACCATATGAGGACATTTATCCTTGGGATTAGTGACATCTTCATATATATATATATATATATATATATATATATATATATATATATATATAGATACTTGTGTGTGTGTCTATGTTTAAGCCTACCTTTGTGAAGGGTAATTTAACTAAGTTATTAATCAATATAATTCCAATTATATTAAATATAGAGTGCAACATGAAATCTCAGCAAATCCTCAAAGCAATCCTCTAAAATTTCATAGGCACTGACCCTTACCTCAATTTGGGGGTTGTCTCTAGGAGCTACAACATGCCCGAATGACTTTCCATAGAATGCGGCATGTTTACCTAGAAAACTATCTGTTGATACAGACGACAACATCCAACAACTATTGAGGAAGTTCAAGGAATGTATCTCTTCGGAACACATGAATTGGACGGAGGTAAGTTCCCTTGTCTATAAAGCTAGTAATATTCATGCTATCAAACCTATGTTTGTTGTGCAACCAACCATTTCTTCTACTCTTCCCTTATTTACCAACCGCGCCCCATCCTCCCATTTCCAGCCCTGTAAAAATAGAAAATAACCACGTCCTCATAGACAAGGGTACTACAGTTATCACTGAGCCCACCATCTTTGTCACTGAAGAGCAACCCCCTTCATTGGATTCTACCCATAATGTGTCACCAACAACTTCTGAGGAAACCGTTTTTTACTGACCCGATCCTAATGCAGTTTTTGATGAAACTACTAAAATGGATACAAACGAGCTATTTTCACTTCTATAATCCCACTTTCATCTATTGCCACAACTTTTCCTCCACTTCCACTAGTTTTTGAGCCACCTATTCCCACATCTTCCATTCCCTCATCACCACTCAGTTCAATCATTTCTCCTGATAAGGTCCCTACCTTCATTAGTGACCCTAAGCACTATTGACAATTCCTTTCCCTCGTTTCACAACAGAACAACATCATTCCTCTTCTGCTAACACCCATTATGTTAAATCTTCACCAAGATATTTATAAGGAGCATGACCATGAGTAGGAATCTTCTCCCCAAGGTTAGTTAAAAAAATTAGTTGCTAGTGGGCAAACACTACAGGCAAGGTTTCCACTATTGGATACCTTGATGGAAGATAAGTTTCACACATGGTCAAGCCCTTCGCTCTTTCAATTCATTCATGCCTCTACCACATAGTTTTAAGATCTCCTAGTTCACATGGAATCATGGTGCACATACCTGTCTGCCACATGTGTTGGGAAATATACTCAGGGGGTGTGGGTGAATCAATATTTTAAAAGAGGTTCAATTTTTCTTTTCTTATTGAGATTTATGTACACTTTCTTCATTCAGTAAACTAGTGTATGTGCTGGCTTAGTGGGTCTTGACCTAGGTTCAGAGTTAAGCTTTCTAAACAAATCCCTACATTGGTGCTTTCATCATCAACCCACCGAGCATGGACTGAAGTCTCAATTGAAGTAATATGGCGAGATGTTGGAACTAAGTTTCCATACCCAAAGATGAGCGTGACGTCATTTTGTGCCTTAAACTCGCCTTCATGCAAATCGATAATCCTTGAGGAATTATTGATATAAATTCTCTTAATCAGATTATATACCTCTGAGAAGATCTACTACTATCTTTCACGAACCCTAAACAGGTGAATGAACCCTTTACGCGCCTCTATAACTACCCTTAAGTCTGTATTTTCCCATATCAACTTAAGTTTGATAATATTTAAATGCAATAAGATATTCTTCATGTAAACATATATTAGTACTTGTGTTAATATAAAAATGTAAACCGTGCAGAATCATGCATCAATATGGTATTAAATCATAAACCCATCATTCATTATAACATAATAGCACACTTATTCATAACAGAAATAGATAGGCCAAACATAGGAATTGTTGGAATAATCACTTTATTAATGATTTTGTTCTTCTTATAGACTCAAGAGTTCCATGCGCACTCATCTGTAGGGTTTCGTGCACTCAGTTGCGGGCTCTACTCTAGGCCTCTGTGTACACAGTTGCATTTCCTCTCTTCTACTCTAAGACTTCTTCACTCTTCCTTCTAATGACCCATTACATCTTCATTCTTCATTACTATCTATCTATGCCTTAGACTTTCTAAGACTCTCCTTTTTATACAATCCCATGCTCCATGGACCATGGGTAGCTCTATACAAGCCGACACAACTTATATAACAGAAGGGTAAACCCTTTATGGCATTTTACCATCTACGCGCACTGCGACCACATTTTGTGGAGACTTTACATTATTTTCAACAAAACTTGGGCTTTTGACCCAAATCTTTAGATTTTTCCCCAAAACTAACCCTAGGGGACCCTATCTCAACAGGCCCCCTACAAAAATATTGTGAATTGCCCTCGAGTCACTCTGCTGGCGTGGAGATCTTATTGTGGAGACCTCCTAGTTTGACCTGCACCTCTGCTACCTCAACCGCGCTCTCCGTGGTTGCCTGCTTGATCTACTCCACTAGCTACTTAGTTGTTGGTCATGCATTGTCTTCCTTTATCTTCTGTTACATCCTCTAGAGGCTCGCCAGCTTCTCCTCAATGGTGGTAGAGATAACATAGGCCTCGTCCAGCCAAGGCCCCAATCTGACCTTGAGTAATGCCTCTTCCCTTTGCGCTGCCTGCACCTGTTTGACCAACTGCATTGCCTCATGTAGCTTGGCTAATCGCTCTAAGATAGTGATGGTGCATGTTGTCACTCTTGCTTCATCATACTATTTCTGAAATTCATGGGCTTCTTTATTCAACCTCTGCATGTTAGGATCCTCTTAAAGCGTTGTGACTACCTCCATGGGCTACTCAAAGAGTGCGGTGCAATCCACCAGCGCTGTATCTACAATCGCGACTCCATCCTTTACAACTGCCTCACGTTGTTCTTTGATCTCTAGTGGAGTTGAAGGTTGTGACTTGAAATCGATCTCTATTATCTTTAGATTTAGTTTGAACTGAACCTTGGCCACTTTTGTCTTTGCTTTGTGCACCCCTGCAGCCAACTTCCTAATCTTGGCGTCAAACTCCAAGCGAACCTTTTCCTTGTACTTAGGATTAAGGCGATAAGGCCACTCCTTAACAGGATTCACATTTGGTTTCAATATGATTTTCATCCCTCCTAAATCACCTATTATCCACTTTAGGACCAAAAACTTTGTAGGGAACAAATCCTGGTACTCGCGGAGAAGTTCAAAAAACTTATCAACCATAGCATCATCCCAATAGTTGCTTATCTTCACAAAATTTTACTCAGCTTTTGTTCCAATATTCACTTGTCTCCTTTTTACAGGTGCAATGATATCAAGATTCTCTATATACGGCCCCTCAACTTCGCAGTGACCTTCTACCTCTGGGATATTAATGTTCCTTGGATACTCCTCTTCTTCTTTAGCTGTCACATTGTAGCACTCCAATGCAGTGTGCAATTGGGTGGTCGAATATGGCTAAATCAAATCCAAGGGATCCTGCGGGATTCTGAAGATTGTTTCCTTGACCTCTTGTAGCACTTCATCAATGCACTTGAATCCATCCTCAAAGCTGAATGTCATCAAGAATCCCTATCTCAAAATATCCCATTTGTCCGTGTCGTGGTGGAGCTCTGTCTCCAAGTACCAATTCATTGGTATTACATCCAAAGTGTGACAGAAGAAATGGACCCACTCTGGTTGTGGCTCTGCTCCATAAGAATCAATCCATTTTTCTAAGTGATCATGCAGATCACTCCTCCCATCATATTTATCTGTCAATTGCACTTTTTGGCAACCAAACCACATCCTCATCATTCTTCTATATTCACACCATCCATCAAAATTTTCTTTATGCATACCCCTCCATCTTGCGTGCGTAGCATGAAACACCAAATCCAGTGCTTGGAAGCGATGCTTCTCACACACTTCCCTTTCAAATGCATTCAAAAATTTATCTACATTAGTAAGACCATCATATTAAGGAAAACTCCTTACCTCTGATGATACACGGTGCATCGATTTAGTCATCATGATACATTGCACTATAGATACTTCATGCAACCTATTCCTCTAGTGTTCCAACTCTTTAGCCAAATCCAATGTGCAGGAACTTTCACGGTCCCATGTAATGCATCCATCTACTGTCAAATTCACCCAATCTTCGTATCATGCTCTCATTTTGTAAATTTGGTCAAAATCATCATTACTTTCATTATCACTGACTGGTTCAATATAAAGTGGTACTTCTACAGGGTCCAGAGGTACTACTACACAAAGCGATTTCCTCTCAAGTGACATTGTCCGCTTCCTCAAATTGATCACACCATTCATGTAAATATCCTATTTGATCCCAAGGAGCACGGGGTAGGGATTGTTGTCTTTGACAATCTATATCACTTCAAAATCATCCAATGCACTCACGCCTTCAATATCTATTGTCACTCCCTACAATCCTTCCATGGGGATAATCTTTTGTTGATTCGCCATCCTCATTTGAATCAGATACAATAGCAGTGCAGGTCTCCCCATTCTCTCCCATGTTTTTTTAGTAAAAACATTTTCATCTTACCAAATATTCAAAATAACATGGTTCACTTCATACTCTCCTATTTCAGCGGTGAGCCTCGTCTCGTGCCCTGTTCTTTCCTTATGTTTACTAATTTTTGTGACCATGCGTGGTCCCTCAAGAGAATTTTGCTTACCAACAAATTTATTGATCAACTCTTGTAATCCTTTCATAGCCTTGCTATCACGTATTAGCTTCATACAGGTCTCCAGAAAAGTAGTGAGCATGGATGGGTCCATTTCTTCAGACTGCTTATCCTGACTTCCTGAGGTAGAAGCCTTAGCGAAGATTTTCTTCACTTCCATGAAGGTTTCTTTCATGCACTCTAAATCAAACCCCACGTCTTTTTCTGGAGCCTTGAAAACCCATTCACTTGCTTCATGTTTCTTTCCCTTATCTTTGCCTGTCGTCATTTGACTACGTAGCACAATATTCACATTAGGATCCTCTTCACGGGGTTCAGCCCTCATCATCTGCAGGTTTTGGGTAGGCTATTGAGGCTGCGTCCCCTTTTCGCACATCCTAGCTATTAACACATGGTAGTATTATTTCGCATTATCAAATGGTGTACAATATTGACACGACATGTGTGTTAGGTTCATACACTCTCATGCGTAGTGTCCTGACCCTCCACAATTGTAGCAAATAAATTGTCTCCGACCTCTCGCAAGTCCTCTTGCACCTCAATCTCATCGTTGCCCCTGATATCCTCCTCACGTACCCCCATGCCTTGATCCAAAGGTTGAGGTTCTATCTGCATCTGATACATGGGGGTTCTCTCCATCATTAACTTATAGCTACGATAGTTGCACTCATCGTGACCCACCAATTTACATAAGTTGCATAAAAGATGTTGTGGTGTTTGTATAAATTTTTGCAGCAAGTGACAATTATATGTCACATGTTTTCCAAATACATGATAGATATCACACCACAGTACAGGCCATGTACCTGGTCTGACTTGAGCTTCAGGCCTTAGAGGCATCATAACTCCTCCTACAACATAATTCACAAAGATGAGGCAATGATCTTTATCATGCCCCTGGCTCTTACATTTTAGACACCACACTTATTCGCACACCTCTAGCCGAGCCGCTCTATCTTTCTTTAGAATTTGGAACTCTAGGAAAAGGTTCTGCAACTCCACGTGAATCTGTTGAACCCCCAAAGAAACATATTGAATCGATGTCTCATGCAGTCTCATTATAATCTCCAAGGATTCTGCCTAGGTGCCCATATTTTGTTATGATAAAGAATCCCTTAGGTGAGGCAAAAGCAAACTCACAAACCATTCGCTATGCTTCCCATCCGTAAGATTCATGTTAGCTTCTCAGATCTTGCATTTCAGTATCTAATCGAGTTCCCATGGTATGTCACATGGCTTCATCATGATTTCCTTGAATCCAACAATTGATTGCACTTTAGACTTGGGTCTACTAAATTCCTTATTCAACGCAGTCTGAATGTTTACCAATGCAACCATCAGGTTATCAATGTAGCAGTTAATATACCACGTTAATATGTGATCCTGTAAAGAAGTAACCAATGTTTCTTTCTCCATCTAATCATTTTTAATGTTCTAGGTTTTCCATACGACCTTCACAACAAACCAAAAATGGTCTATGTCCTCATTTCCCAAACCCTTGAAAATGGGAAACTTCACTGCGTTCGCCATATTGAATGGTGGTGGAGGTGGTGGCGGTGTGGGTGAAGGTGTATGATGTGGAGGCGAATATGGAGGTGGTGTGGGTATATCAGGTATTTGTGGGAACCCTTGCCTTATTAACTGGACAATGTTATGCGATGAATCCTGTGCTACTCCTTCATCGTCACTTAGAGGAGGCTCAATTAGTAGGCTATATTCAATACCTATTCTCCTTCTATCCCTGAATAACTTTTCACTTCGCATAGATTACATAACCCACTTTTCACACAAGAGAATTTTAATCCAAGTATTCAAAGATCTTAAATACTTACTTCATGATCCCTTGAGGAAGTGCCACTCTTCATTGCTATATCTGACCAATGTATCAACCGCGAACTCTATCACAAACCCTATGATGGCACGATCAAGCCAGTGGTCGACAACGTGCATGATCTTATACTTAGAGGCTTCCAATCTCCGCACTAACTTCGGGGTCCACACTATTAGATCCTCAAGCCTCCACCTTCCCTGGTCATCTACCAATTTAGCGATCCACTCATATAGCTCGATCGGGAAGGAATAGAACAAAATTTCGTGTATCTCTGTGTACATATACCTATCCAACCATTATTCTTTCGTAAATCATGGATTTCAGCTTTCTTGCGTTGCAAATTCATGGATATTTCTGTCCAACCACTCCTCAATTTATTTCTTTTTTAGATTTTGGTTATACGACATCACACATAGCTTTATACGGATCGTAGTCCTAACAATGAAACCATTTGTTGGCTTAGTGGGTCCTAACCCAGTTTCAGAGTTAAGTTTGCCAAACAAATCCCTACACTACTAGCCCTTTCGGTATAAACCCACGGAGCGCGAACTGAAGTCTCACTAGAAGTAGTATGGGGGGATGTTGGAACCAAGTTTCCACACCAAAAGATGAGCGTGATTTCATTTTATGCCTTAAACCCTCCTTCACGCAGATTGATATGCCCCGAAGGCTTATCAATATAACTTCTCTTAATTAGATTGTATACCTTCGCGAAAGTCTATGATTGTCTTTTGCGGACCCTAAATAGGTGAATCAACCCTTTATGCACCTCTGTAACTACCCTTAAGTCTCTATTTACCTAGATCGACTTAAGTATCAGATATCTTTAACATGCATTAAGATATTCTTCACATAAACAAATATTAGTAATTGTGTTCATATAACAATCTATCTAAACCTTATAGATTCGCGCATCAATACAACGTTAAATCATAGAACCATCATTCATCGTAACATAATCGCACATTCATTCATAACAGAAATAGATAGGAAAAACACAGATATTTCCAGAATAATCTCTTTATTAATACTTATGTTCTTCTTACAAACTCAAGACCTCGTTGCGCACTCAACTACAATGGTCCACGCACTGAACTGCGGACTCTACTCTAGGCCTCTACACACATAGCTACAGAGCCTCTCTTCTACTCTAAGACTTATTCGCTCTTTCTCTTAATGACCCATTACATCTTCATTCTTCACTACTATCTATCTATGCCTTAGACTCTCTAAGACTCTCCTTTCTATACAATCCCATGGTTTGTTGAGCGTGGGTAGGTATATACAAGCTGACACAACTTATATAACAAAATGGTAAACCATTTATGAAATTTTACGATGTACGCACTCCTTTACCACATTTTGCATATAATTTACATTATTTACAAACGAAACTTGGGCTTTTTGCCCCAAAACATGGGATTTTTCCCCAAAACTTACCCTAGGGGACCATGTCCCAACAGGCGGTCAAGTGCATCGATGAAGCACTGTAGGAGGTAAAGATAATGATCTTTAGAATCCCATAGGATCCCTTGGATTTGATTCAACCAGATTCGACCACCCAACTGTGCCATGTGCTAGAGTGCTATAATGTGACTACTGAGGAAGAAGAGGAGGATCCGATGAACATTAATATCCTAGAGGTAGAAGGTCACCACAAAGTTGAGGGGGCATAGATAGACAATCCAGATATCACTGCACCACTAAAAATGAGACAAGTGAACATTGGAATAGAATCAGAGCCAAAGTTTATGAAGATAGACGCTACGGTCGATAATGTTGTTGAGTTGCTCTATGAGTACTAGGATTTGTTCCCTACAAGTTTTTCGGACCTAAAGGAGATAATAGGTGATTTAGGAGGGATGAAAATCATGTTGAAACTAGACGTGAATCCTGTTAAGTAGAGGCCTTATTGCCTTAATCCTAAGTACAAGGAAAAGGTCCACTTGGAGTTGGACGCCAAGATTAGGAAGTTGGTTGCAGGGGTGCGTGAAGAAAAGACAAACGTGGCCAAGGTTCAGTTTGAACTAAATCTAAATATTATAGAGTTCGAATTGAAGTCACAACATTCAACTCCACCAGAGGTCAGAGAATAGCGTGAGGCAGCTGTAAAGGATGGAGTTGCGAATGTAGTTACCACGGTGGCAGATTGCACTGCGCTCTTTGAGCAGTCCATGGAAGTAGTCACGGTGCTCCAGGAGGATCCTAACCTATAGAGGTTGAATACGAAAGCTCATGAATTACAAAAGCAGTATGATGAAGCAAGAGTGATGGCACACATAGTTGATATATCACAACAATTGGATAAGCTTCATGAGGCAAAGCAGTTGCTCGAGCAAGTGGAGGGAGCACAAAGGAAATAGGAAGTCCTCAATGCGAGATTAGAGCCTCGTCTCGATAAGGCCTATGTTATCTCTACCACCATTGAGGAGAAGCTAGCAAGCTTATAGGGGACACAGAATAATATAAATGAAGATAGTGTAGGACCAACAACAGAGCGGCTGGTGGAGAAGACCAAGCAGGCAGCCACGCAGAGCGCAGCTGAGGTAGCAGTGGCATAGGTTGAACTAGGAGGTCTCCACAGTAACATCTCTACACCAACAGAATGACTAGGGGGAACATCATGATATTTGTGTTGGGGACCTATTGGGATAGGGTCCCCTAGGGTCAATTTTGGGGAAAAGGCCCATGTTTTGGGGCAAAAAGCCTAAGTTTTTTTTGTAAAGAATGTAATGTTACGTCTTCGTAAAATGTGGTCAAAGAGCACGTATATGGTAAATGTCATAAAGGGTTCACCCTTCTATTATGTAAGTTGTGTCAGCTTATATAGATCTACCCATGCTCCATGGACGATGGGATTGTATAAAAATGAGAGTCTTAGAAAGTCTAAGGCATAGATAGATAGTAACGAAGAATGAAGATGTAATGGGTCATTAAGAGAAAGAGCGAAGAAGTCTTAGAGTATAGGGGAGGCTCTTTAGCTTTGTGCACGGAGGCTTATAATAAAGTCCATAGCTGAGTTCATGGACCCCTATAGTTGAGCGCATAGGGACATCTGGAGTCTGTAAGAAGAACACAAGTATTAATAAAGAGATTATTCTGTTAAATTTTTGTTTTTCCTATCTATTTATGTTATGAATGAATGTTCCATTATGTTATGATGAATGATGGGTTTATGATTTAATATTGTATTGATGCACGAATTTGTACAGTTTACATTGTTGTGTGAACGCAAGTACTAATATATGTTACACGAAGAATATATTAATGCATGTTAAATATAATTGATACTTAAGCTAATCTGGGTAAAGAGAGACTTAATAGTAGTTACAGAGGTGTGTAAAGGGTTCATTCACTTGTTTAGGGTACGCAAAAGACAATTTTAGACCTTTGCTGAGGTATAAAATCTGATTAAGAGAAGTTATATCAATAATCCCTCCAAGCTTATCGATCTGCATGAAGGAAAGCTTAAGCATAAAACAACATCACGCTCATCTTTGGGTGCGGAAACTTGGTTCTAGCATCTCCCCATGCTGCTTCAGGTGAGACTTTAGTCTGTGCTCTCCGGGTTCACACCGAAAGGGCCAGTAGTGTAAGGATTTGTTTGGAAAACTTAACTCTTAACTTGGGTCAGGACCCAGTAAGCCAACAATATGTACATGAATATGGTGAATACAAATAACATATATCTAGTTAACTAATTTTTCATTCATTTCATCACTTTTTCAACTTTAACTAGTGTATCATTACTTCATTAGCCTTTAATTAAACAGAAACCATGAGCAGTAATAATAGAATATATCATCACACATAAGAAACACAACAACAAATGAAGACACGAGTATTTTTAGGTGTAAACCAAATCTGGAAGAAAACCACTGATGTCGTCATCTCTATCTTGATCTTTTATTATAAAGGAAAATGTCTTACAATTTTGTACCGATGCAGACTCATACTAGTACACAAGAACCCACCTGCAAAAGGGTGAAACCTTCTATTGTTCTCTAGCGCCCACTAGAAGGGAGCTCCAACTCTCTAACCCACTAGAAGGCAACTCCTACCACTTGTATATACTCTCCAAATACAACTAGAAGAAAGATTTGACTCCGTTATTGAAGGCTCTAACTCTCAACACCTTTGTGGACCATGTTTCATAATACTTCATACTGGATCCACCTGACTGAAAAAATTAAACCTATAGGAAAATTTTCATGACATTTTTAAACTAGAATCACAGCCATCATTTAATACCAATATCAAATAAAAATTTGGAAACCAATCATTGAATGAAATTACTCACTTACTAAACCGACTGAATCATGAAATCAATCAGTGACATACAATCAACCAAAGAAACTAGATCAAACCAATTCATATAAGATCATATTACTACACAACCACTCATAGGTATACCAGACCATATATTGTTCATCACAGAAATCAGATCTTGTCACTGCAAATCTTGATCAATCGTATATCATAAGGTATAGCGATTGATATGAATCATACCCACGTGTGTACATGATTCTCTTGAAGACTATTTATGTGCGTATCTCAAAACACTAATAATTGAACTTGAATCATCGTACCACTAAATTACATACTAAAACCATCATAGATAACTAGACCAAATACAAATCACCACACAGTAGAATCGTCACTAGTGAACATTCTATTTCATAATCAATTCAACCCAATTAATAATGTAAAACACAAATTATCGTGACAAAGACTTCATTATCAGACAACAAAAAGCATAAAAAAACTGATGAAACATCATCAACAATTGATAAGGCAAAATCCTATCATGTATATGTGACTCTTACAAACAATATGTATGTGTGTATGTATGTATGTACACATGCATATAGATTATGAACTTTCGCAAATGTATACACTACGACCTAAAAGCATATATGCGTATGTATGTGACTTCTCAGTGAAAAACCAGTGTATAGATCTATAATAACTAAATCATTCCTTCACTAGAACCACAACACACACTCCACAAACCTTACTATGACACATTCATTTTAGACTATCATTACCACTTCAGATCTATCATAGTTAGACATAATCATAAAATATCAAGAAAGCATATTGCTTAGTCTGTACTATACTTTCAGATATATCATATCTAAGAGTCCTCCAATATCCTTGGCACACACCTATTTTAGATCAATTCATTCCTAAATAACCCACCACTTTCACACCCAATGCCTTGATCTCTGTCCCTTTATATAGTATTTTTCTTAGCCAATGGCCTAGGTAAATACCTTGGTTATGTTGTAAGTATTCTTTGATGAGATCAAATATTTGTTGTTGCACTCATTACGATGGGCCAATACCTGTAAATACCCCTAGTATTCATAATAATGTGGTGTCGATTATGCACATGACTTCTCCTCACCAAACCTAGGTATGTATGCGATCTTGCTTCATAAGAACCGTGTATACTTTCTCACACTTGATCTTTGCCATCCTTCTATCTTGGAGTTGATATTCCTTTGTTCATATCACCCATAGCATCTTCATAACTATCATGTTTACATCTCTATCAAGTAAGTTTCCTTAAAGGAAAAAACTTTAGCTATAATTCCAACAGCATGTGATCAACATCAGTAGGAGTTCACCATGGTTACAAGCGAGCGTGATCAGTTGCGGGTAGATAAAGCCTAGTTGGAGGAGTAGATTGTAGATCTAAGTGCCTAATTTCAGTCTATGTGGCTAAAGCTTTTCTATTTTGTTGTTGAACATCTTGAAGACTTTGCCACTTCTTCCCCTCCCAAACTTTGTGAATTTGTTGAAGATTCTTTCTTGAAGTTGGTTTCACAAAACCAAGAATTAAAAATACTACCCATAAAAGTTACCAAGCACTCCTAGATCACTCGATCAAGCACTGTGAGTAGATTGATCAAGATATCATTGTAACATTGCTAGTCAAAGAGGCCCTTCCACAATTATGAACGTATATCATGATATTTGTAGTCAAGTCTCTAACTGGAGTGATGTTCTTTCTAGGAAGAATGAGCCTATATATGCGCTCTAAGAGAATTTCAAACAAAGTTTTCCTCAAGCTATGAACACCTATGATTTGGAGAAACATAAAGAACTATTTGTGTAACCATATGCATTATATGCTTACATCAACCAATTATAAGAAACCTCTCAGGTGATCAAGTGAGTGCTTGGTGACCTTCATCCTATTATGGAATGTCACTTTGTCACCTTGAAGGCTCTCACTCTAAATGTTGATGGAAAATTTTAGGAAATTATTGAATCCCAATCCATTGATCCTAACGTCGATATCACTATACAGTTTATGGATCAAGTCTATACTATGTTAGACACATGGAATGATGTTGTTTCCACCTATAAAAGTTTTAAATATGGTGTGATGAATATGGTACCAGACTTGGGTTCTTCATTTGAAGGAGAAAAAGCTGCAAGTAATGAAACATGGAGAAATCAAGGGCTAGATGTAGCAATGACACATTGACTTGAGGGTGAGTTAATATATTAAACTCATGACCTCCTGGGTCATTTATTTTTTGGAGAAATATGGAAAATAGGCTTGCAAATTTTTTTTTGTGGATGAATGGATAAAGGTACTTGAAGCAAGTCACCACAAACGTGAATGCGATGGAGAATTAAATATTGGTATCTTACCAGCCTGAAAAACAAGAAAGTGCACTCATGAAAATTTGGTTAATTTTGAATGAATTAATAGGAAAAGGGAAAAGGCACTATGATTTTGTCAAAAAGGGATCAAATAAAAGGTGGGATCAAGTAAGCTTTGCAAGGACTAGATCAATCAAGCGAGCCTATAAAATGAGATATGGAGGGACAAACGAGGCGTCTCCCAGATATACAACCTTTGATCCATATGTTTTCCATCTAATAACTTCTTATAGAACTCTAAATCTACCCATAAGTTTTGATTCATGTATTGTAAGGTCCAGAGTAATATTGGATCAGAGAAGAACATGCAAGTCTTTCTAATCCTTGATGTAATGGTTGGCCAATATTAATAACAAAAGGAGTTCTAGAAAATTATGTGTTTCTTGATTCAATGATTGCATGGCCCATATTAAAATTTCTTGTCTCTTTTAAGTAATTGATGTCTCTATCTATATTTTATGAATTAATGTCTTGATTGTAATGTAGTTTCATGGAGTAATAACATGGTTAATGGTGTAAATTATATCATGAAAAAAGTTGTTTTCTAATACTGATTTGGTTCCCTTATCTATTTTAATGGTTTTGGCTTACCTCTAGTGATACGTTCCTTTTCACAAAGGGAGTGAAAATTCTAGTGAAAATCTAGACTAAAATAACCTCATTTGCTAGAAAACTCAGGCTCAATGTTGGGTGTTCATTTCTCTAATTGTTTCTCCAATGCATATTTGACACAAGATATGACTTCAGAAACCCTTTCAGGAGAAAACCATTGTTGGAACGTGAGGCTACTTTCCTCTCTTTCTGTGAATACAAAATTTTTGTGAGTATAATGAAGTATGGCATTTGGCTTATGGGATAATATAGTGCAAATATCATCTATAATTCCATCTCTCTTAGGAATTTTTTAGCAGCTAAACAAATGCACTCAAAAGAATAGAACCCATTTTCCTCCTAGCGGCTTGATTATAATACAACTTGATAGCCTAAAAGTGGTGAGGATTGATTACCTCAACTCTTAATCATAGTTACAATAAAGAATCTTCTAGAGTATTCTTCATCATTGGGATTGATATGGAATACTCTTGAATTATGGTGGTAAAAATAGGAATATCAACTTCTGAGTGATGTAGCTTTCACCTTTGAACTCTTATTGACAAAATTATTGTGTTGTTGGAAATGTATTTGTCTGTCAAATAGGAAAAAATTGTTTGGAACTAAATAAACAAATATTTAGCCCAAAAAAGTCATTATATTCCTTAAAAGATTCTTATACGGTTTCATACCACAATTTGCCAAACTAGGTCCCACTATTAAAAAATGTCCTAAGAGGTGATCCCTCCACTTTTTCCAATATGGAAGCATAAATATGTATGGAAAACAATATGATGATCCAATATGGTCACACGTCCACATTTTTGGAATGTTTTTTCCCCAAAGTCTTCTACTAAATGAGGTGAGGAAATTTTTCATCCATCTTCTCTCGATTGTACCATTTAGCTTTACCTGGAAGTTATCATTTCAATGTAATCTACAAAATGTCATGTTTCCCTTACCTTGTAATTGTAGATTTCTTATAAAAAATCATATCTTTTGTAAACTATAGCTGAGCACCTGGTGTCAAACCCTTCACAGAATGCATAGGCAATTCCTCTTTTTGACCTAGCATGGAAGGCTCATAGAGTTTCAAATTATCTACATTCACAGCTAAGTAAATGCAAATGTATGGTGGTAAACTAAGTCGATATGAATTATCACCAACCATTTCTATTATCTCAAAGGGGCCATACTTTATAAACTTTATTTTCTCACCATTTCTATGCATCCTCTCATAGTTCAATTGTAGCCATCCTTTATCTCCCAACTTGAACAATTTTTCTATTCTATGTTGACACTTTCCCTTATACTTCTCCTATGAGGTTTATAGTGTCTCTTGTACTTGTAGATGAATTTGATTTATCTTCTCTATAATTTTTTCATCCCTCAACATGTCTCCCATAAGATCTTCCATCACTCCTATTTGTTTCCCATATGCAATCTCGAAAAGTTAAGTCAACAAATATCCAATGCAAGTTTTAAATGGGGACTTTCTCATAGAAGCGTGGATTGCATCATCATGATAATGTTGTATATATACCATATTTTCATCCTAGGGCTTGAGATGCCTTTGATTGTATCCCCTCATAAACCACACTCAATTCATGTTGACTACTTTGGTCTTTCCATCTATTCGTAGATGAAGTAATGTATATCTCTTTAACTTTGGTTCCATCTTATCCAACAATGTAGTCCAGAAAGCATTGAAAAATGTTCTATCATTGTTTTAAATGATGTTCCTTCATATCCCCAAGGGCACCTAGACCTGTCTAAAGAACATGTTTTCTACCTATTTCCCACTGATGGTATTTTTACATGGAATTAAAACACACATATTGCTGAACCTGACAATTACCAAAAACAAGTAGTCATGTCCTTCCTATTTGTTGGTAAACCTCCCACAAATTCCATGGAAATGATTTCCCAAGGATGAGTAGATATAGGTACGTGATGATATAGACCCTATTTATTATTTCTAGGATTGTAGCTACACCAAAGCATGCATTCTCTTATGAACCTAGCTACATTCTCTTGCATATTGGGCCAATAGACATACCTCTACAAGTTTGCCATAGTATTCCCGACACCAAAGATCCCATCAACCTTGCAGGCATGAGCCTCTTTAATTAGCTTAAATCACTCACCTTTAGGGACACATATCTCATCACTTGTACAAAACATTCCTAGTTTTGAAGGAATCCTTCATGATATCTTCTTACCTTACGTGAACATGGTGATATCCAGACTTTAACTCTATCTTGGTGATGTATTGTGCTTGTTCTAACTTATCCAATAGATCATATATCATGGGAAAAGGTATCTATTCTTGAGCATGATTTTTTTCAATGCTCTGCAACATATGCACTGTTGGGTGTGGAGCCTGATTATCTTCTACATTCAAAGGTATCAACTGGATGTATACCCTAGGAAGATTGTACACCCCTCCATGCAGGGCAGTGCAGGGGGGACTTGTCCCCCCCCCACAGGGGTTCGGGGGGGCTGATCCCCCCCGTCTGGGTGATCCAGGGGCTAGTGGTCCCCCAGCGGGGGCTCGAGAGTAGCACCCCTGAAGCTAAAAATAGATGTAAAATTTGCTTGTAAAAGTCTAGAAATGTCTAGTCAATCTGGGCAGTTCATTAGGCAAATGATATAACGGTAGAAGTTATATCTAATTTAGGTTTTTTTGCCTAGAAGGCAAGCCCTCACTATATATGAGGGAATTGTATTGCGTCTATCATATCTGTATTCTGAGTGAAGAAAAGAGAGGAGATTGAGAATGAAGAGTGAGTTATAGCGGATCTGTTGTAGGTTGTATCTATTTAGTTTGCTAGATAATATAATAAAATAAGGATTGGCTGTTTCTCTGTGGATGTAGCCCAAATTGGGTGAACCATGTATATCTGTGTCTCTCTTGTTTTATGCGTTTTCTATGTTTATATTTCTGCAATATTTTAGGCATTCCATTGCTCTGTAATATATATAATTTTCTAACAACTGGTATCAGAGCCGAAGGTCTATTTGGCTTATAAACTCGCAGGAGAGAAGGGTTCCTTGTTCGAGTGGGAGCAATGGTGGAAGATGATAGGTTTAGGGTCAAAAAATTCAATAGCCAAAAGTACTAGCTGTGGAAGATGCAGATATAAGATTATCTGTATCAGAGAGATCTGTACCTACCATTGAGTGGAAAGACAAAGAAGCCGACGAGTATGAAAGACACAAAAAGGAATATTCTCAACAGAAAGGCACTTGGAACAATACAGTTGTGCCTAGTGGCATCGATAGCGTTTAATATTTCAAAGGAAACAACAACAAAGGGTTTAATGTCGGCATTGGCCAAACTATATGAAAAACCCTCAGCCTAAAATAAGATATTTCTTATGAAGTGTTTATTTAATATGAAGATGTTAGAAGGTGGATCTGTTGCAGACCATTTAAATGATTTTAATACAGTTACAAGTCAGTTAAGTTTTGTAGGGGAAAGTTTTGATGATGAAGTTAGGGCTCTATTATTTCTGTGTTCATTGCCAGAAAGTTGGAATGGCTTAGTTATGGCCATTAGTAACTCTGTCTCTAGATCTAGTACTTTAAAGTTTGATGATGTTTTTGGTGCAATCCTTATCGAGGAAATATGATGGAAAAGCTCCAGTGAGACATCAGACAATGCTTTGACTGTAGAGAGTAGGGGAAGAAAAATGGAAAGAGGAAAGAGCCTAGGATATCAGAGTAAGTCAAGAAAAAGCAGATCCAAGTCCAGATCGGGATAGTGTGATGGAAATGTGGGAAGAAAGGACACCTGAAGAAAGATTGCAAGTCTTAGAAGGGAAAAGAAGGAGACGCGCAGCAAGAAACTAATCATGAAGCGAATGCAATAGGTGATGTGTTGCAAGATGCTTTGATTCTTTCATTAGAAAATACTATTGATGCTTGGGTGGTAGATTTAGGGGCCTCATTCCATGCCACGCTTGATAAGAAATATTTTCATGATTATGTTCAAGGATATTTTGGACAGGTTCGATGACAAACCCTGTAAAATCCTTGGAATGGGTATAGTTTTCATAAAACAGCAAAATGGAAATAAGTGGCTATTGAAGGAGGTAAGGCATGTTCCAGATCTGAAGAAAAATTTGATTTCAACAGGGCAGTTGGGAGGTGAAGGTTGTGTAACTACTTTCACAGGTAAAACCTGGAAGGTCACTAAAGGATCCCTGGTAATAGCGAAAGGAGGAAAGGTTGGTACATTGTATTTATGCAATGGTATTTCTAATTATGTTAATTCTTTAACCTCTAGATGAGAAGATATGACATTGTGGCATCATAGACTCGGGCACATGAGTGAGAAGGGGATGCAGATTCTTCACTCAAGAAATTTGTTGCCAGCTTTGAAGCATGTTGATTTAAGATTTTGTCAGAATTATGTTTATGGAAAATGGAAGAGAGTCAGATTCCTTAGAGTTGGGAAAGAAAAGAAGAGGGAAAAATTAGAGCTTGTGCATACAGATGTATGGGGACCTGCTTAGGTATCATCTCTTAGTGGCTATCATTATTATGTTACTTTTATTGACGATGCAACCAGAAAAACCTGGATTTATTGTATTCAAAAGAAATTTGACGTATTTGATACTTTCAAGAAATGGAAATCTTTGGTTGAAAATGAGACAGGAAAAAGGTTGAAGCGTCTCAGATCAGATAAGGGAGGTGAATATTGCAGAAAAGAGTTTGATAGGTAATGTTCAGAGAATGGAATTCGTAGAGAGAAGACAGTTCCAGGAACACCATAAGAAAATGGTGTGTCAGAAAGGATGAATAGGACAATCATGGAGCGTGCAAGGTGCATGAGATTGCATGTAGGATTAATTACCTTTACAATTTTGGGCAGATGTTGTAGACACTACTGTTTATCTAATAAACAAAGGGCCTTCAAGTTCCTTGGATGGTGGTATTCCAGAGGAGGCATGGATAGGTAAAAAGGTAAACTACTCATTTTTAAAGACTTTTGGTTGTGAAGCCTTTGTCCACATTAACAAAGAAAATAGAACAAATCTTGAGGCAAAATCAAAGAAATGTACCTTTATTGGATATGATTTTGGTTATCGCTTATGTGATTATGAAAATCACAAAATCATTAGGAGCAGAGATGTAATATTAAATGAAAAGGTCTTGTATAAGGATTAGTTGCAGGAAAAGAAACAGGAAAAAGAAAACAGAGAATAGACAGTGCTTGACAAGATCACAAAAAAAGTGATGGTGCTTGAAAATCATAACGATCAATAGCCAGAACAACAACCACAATAGCAACAAGCACTTAAAACACATGAAAGTGGTGTTATAAGAACTACCAGGATAAGTAGACCCCTTGAACGATACTGTCCTTCATTATATTGTGTATTTTTTACTGATTCTGGTGAACCAGAATGTTATGAAGAAGCAATGCAGGTAGAAACCAAGAAGAAGTGGGAGCAAGCCATGAAAGAAGAGATGGACTACTTAGCACATAACTAGACTTGGGACTTAGTCAGGTTGCCTACAAGTAAAACAACATTACATAATAAATGGGTTTACAGGTGAAAGGAAGAAGATGGAGGTAGAAAAAGGTAGAAAGCTAGACTTGTGGTGAAGGGGTTTCCACAGAAGAAAGGTATTGATATTGATGAAATATTTTCTCCTATTTTTAGAATGACTTCAATTAGAACTATTTTAAGTCTAGTAGCAGTTGAAGATTTGCATCTTGAGTAGTTAGATGTAAAGACAACCTTTCTCCATGGGGATTTGGAGGAAGAGATATATATGTAGCAACCACAAGGATATGAGGTAAAAGGGAAGGAGAAAATAGTGTGCAGGTTGAAGAAGAGCTTGTATGGCTTAAAACGGGCTCCAGGGTAGTGGTATCTAAAATTTGACAGGTTTATGTCTGAACAAGGTTATACTAGGTGTCACTTTGATCATTGTGTTTATCTCAAAAGGAGAAATGATGGCAGCTATATTATATTGTTATTGTATGCAGATGACATGCTTGTTGTAGGTTCTAACATGCAGGAAATAAATGTGCTCAAAAAGAAATTGGCAAACTCATTTGCAATGAAGGATTTGGGTGCTGCAAAACAAATCCTTGGTATGAGAATAACTAGAGACGGGAAGAATAAAAAATTAACATTGTCTGAAAGTGAGTACATATAAAAGGTGTTGAAAAGTTTTAATATGCAGAATGAAAAACCAGTTAGTATACCTATGGCTAGCTATTTCAAATTAAGTAAGGAGGCGTGTTCTGAGACTCAGGAAGAAATGGCTCATATGTCTAAACTTCCATATGCATTAGCCATTGGAAGCTTAATGTATACAATGGTTTGCACAAGGCCTGATATTGCACATGCAGTGGGAGCTGTAAGCAAGTACATGAACAATCCAAGAAAAGAACATTGGATGGAGGTGAAGTGGAATCTCACGTATTTGAGAGGTACCACAAATCAAACATTATTCTTTGGTCGTTCAAACATTGCTCTACAGGGATATGTTGATGCAGATATGGCAGGTGAAAAAGATAACAGGAGGAGCACTATAGGATATGTATTTACTATAGGTGGAACAGCTGTCAGTTAGGTTTCAAAAATCCAAAGTGTTGTTGCACTTTCAACAACAGAAGCAAAGGATGTTGCTGCTACAGAGGCTAGTAAAGAAATGATTTGGTTACAAAGGTTTCTGGATGAATTGGGTAAGAAGCAGGAGCTAGGCAGGTTATATAGTGATAGCCATAGTTTCATGCATCTTGCAAAGAACTCTGCATTTCATTCCAAGACTAAGCATATACAGCTCAAGTACCATTTCTTACGGTCAACGTTGGAAGATGGACAGTTGAAGCTAGAAAAGATACAAACTAGCCAGAATCCTGCAGATATGTTAACAAAAACTGTAACTAGGGAGAAACTGAGAATCTGCTTAGTTTCAATTGGTCTTCAAGTATGATGAAGAAGATGAGAAATGACCAGGTCTAAAGAGGATTCATTGTCTAGCAAATGAAGCAGTGGTGGAGTTTCTATAATCAGTCTCCAAGTGGATGATTGTTGGGTGTGGAGCCTGATTATCTTTTGTATTCAAAGGTCTCATCCAGATGTATGCCCTAGGAAGATTGTACACTCCTCCATGTGGGGGGGTGCGGGGGGGACTTTCCCCCCTGCGGGGGTTCGGGGAGGCCGATCCCCCCGGCTAGGGGATCCGGGGGCCAGTGGTCCCTTGACGGGGGCTCGGGGGCAGTGCCCTTGAAGCTAAAAGCAAATGTAAAATTGCCTTGTAAAAGTCTAGTAATTTCTAGTCAATCTGGGCCGTTCATTAGGTAGATGATCTCACAGTAGAAGTTATATTTAATTTAGGTCTTTTTTCCCTAGAAGGTAACCCATCACTAGATATGAGGGAATTGTATGGCATCTATCATATCTATATTCTGAGTGAAGAAAAGGGAGGAGATTGAGAGCAAAGAGGGATTTACAATGGATTTGTTGTAGGTTGTATCTCTTTAGTTTGCTGGATAACATAATAAAAGAGGCATTGACTGTTTCTCCATGGATGTAGCCCAAACTGGGTGAACCATGTATATATTTGTCTCTCTTGTTTAATGCATTTTCTGTGTTTATAGTTCTACAATATTTTATGTGTTCCATTGCTCTGTAATATATATATTTTTATAACATGCACATTTGACATGTCCCATTCTTTTTTGGAATAATGATTGTGGGTGACCCACATGGTAATGTACTCGATTGAATGACACCTTGTTCTAGTAGCTACTACAACTATTTCTTCACATCACTTGATTCTATAACAAACTACCTATACAACCCAATGTTTGGAAATAAGGAGTCTAGAAATAGCTAGATTTCGTGCTCAACTTCCCTCTTAGGTGGAAACTGTTTATGCTCTAGGAACACATCCCTGTATTATTTTAAAAACTCTTCCAATTTTTTTTTCTTAGTAAACCCCTCTAGGGATGCCTTTCCTCTTAAGGACTCTTCTATAGAAAAAATTTCTCTTAAATATAATAATACATACTTCTTGTTCAAAGTGATCAATTCCTTGGCTTGGTTGGAACTTACATAAGAAACTTTTGACTTGTCTTTATGTGCATTGATGGTGAATGATTTTCCATCCTTAACAAGATGGCACTAGTTGGATATTGGTATGAGTATTTCATCTCGCATGTACATGTAGGCTCTCCCAAACACAACCCCACACACATCAAGGGTAACCACATCTACCTATACCTCATCAATAAAATCAACATTGATAAAAAATCTATTTTTTCACAGTTTTATTACCTTCAAGTTTCCATCCTTATTTACCCATCCAAATGAATATGGGCTTGGCTAATTATGAGATTGAAATCAAAATTCTTTGCCATCTCTTCTGCAATGAAATTTTCATGTGGTCCTATGTTAAATATAACTTCAATCTCGGTCATTTCTTTCTCTTCATGTTTTTAAAGGTCACTTAGATTCACATAATTGTGCACTGGCGTATAGACAATCTTGTCATCCAGAACCAAGCTTCTTCCAACTTGGTTTCTTGAGCCAATGGCCATGAGATTCTTCATCTTATTGTTTTTCTTTTTGTTATTTGGTTCATCTCTAAATGCAACTTCCAGAACTTCCCCTCTATATGGACATGGATTTTTCAGTGGTTGTGTTAGTGTCAATCTTTGTAGCCTTCCTCCAGTGATCAAACATGTTCTTACAAAGTGATTTTAAGGTGTCAAGGTCAAATTTTGTCATTTCAGTGAGTCTTCAAGTAAAAAATTGGTCACTAGGTATTAGATCTAGGGTTTGCTTTCACTCCTTTCAAAGTTGTCCAAATGTTGGTCCATGTCACCATACAGCTAAGTGTACCATTAATCAAAGGGTTTTCATCATCATGTCAGGTTCCAATGAGTCATTTTACACCTTGTCCATGCTTCAATTGTGCCTAGGTAAGGTTCATTTCCCTCTCCTAGGGTTTTGAAGGTAATTTCTCTTCGATGGTCAAATTATCAGCAAAACTTGTATCCTGATGTTCATACACCTTCCCCTATACTTAATGTACCTTATTAAACACTTCCCAGTACTAATATCCCTCAAATTCCTCATTTTCGCACAAACCCTAATTTCTTGCTACAACGTGACAATTTTCTAGGCTAGGCCTATGTTTTTCCCTTTTGGACCCCTTCCCCTCACTCAATATTTAAAACTCCACTTTCCCCTACCTCCAAACATCCCTCCCTACTTCCCAAAATTTTCTCAACAATTTAGAAGCCCCTTATCCCCTTCATTTCACTTCATTTCGACAAATCCCCTATTCCACACATCGGGATAGGTTTTACTCCAATGATGTTCCTGAGCAAGAAAAGATGAATTCAGGAAACTTGAGAGAGGTTTTGTTCAACATTAGGTCAAGGAAGAAAAACCTCCTTCACTTTTTACACAGGTGTCATGGGTTTATAGAAATGTCAAAAATACAATTGCCTCAAGAGAAGTGATGCACCTCTGAAGTGACCTTGGGAAAATCAAGATTTCTCCTAGCTTGGTTGGCCTAATGACTTACTTGATGAGTCAAACGATAATGAGACACAAATATATTTCCAATGATCTATCATGAGCTCAATTTGAGGTTGAGGAACACCTTCAAAAGTTGACTGCAACAGCGCTCTGCCTTTAGGCAGTCTCATTTTTCACATTTTGACCAGTCTTAGGAGATTTCACTTTTGATAAGGAAAATGAACTCCAAATTGAAAAATTAAAGTTTTTCTGGAAATTATAATCAATAATCTTTCCAACAAGCTACCTTGCACCCAATTTGGACATCGAGAAGGCTCCCAAAACGGGTTTGCAAAAAGGCACTATGCACAGAATTGGTGCTCCACACTTTCCTGCGTTCCCACACCTTAATTGTCATGTCTTTAGCGCACGTGACTGCACCTTCAACGTGTTAAAGATTCAAACCCCTATAAAAGTTAAAAATTTGCTACGCATTGAGCCAGCACGATGCATTGGGCAGTGATTTGCACTATATTTTTATAACGGGCGTGACGCATTGAGGCAGCGCGGTGCATAGGACTTCAAGGCCTGAAATCATTCAAATCTTCCTCCAAATCTCCCAAAATTGCAATTTCCTCATTTCCAAAGTAATTTCATAGTCCAATATGCTGAATTCATGAGTTTGTCTTAGTCTTCTTGGTGATTTAATAGGGAAATATTGAAACCCTAGTTCCTTGCAGTTTGATGAAAAAACATTCCATAGGGTTTATAAATTGCACCTTTTTGCTGCTAAATCCCACTCCCATCATTCTCACTCACTCATTCCCTCACTCCCTCACTTCATTTTCTCCCTCCCTTTTCATTTATATTTACCCTTTCCATATTCCCCATATCCCTAAACTACCAACCCTAAACCCATAATCCCACTATCCCAAACTGTAATCAAATATCCCTAATCCCTAAATGTTATTCCCTAAACCCTTTCGTTACCCAAAACCCTACAACTAGCATAAAATCCTCCCCTCATCAGTCCCACTCATCCATGGAGCTCAAAAACATAAAGAAAACCGACAAGTTGCCAAGAGGAGGAAAACCAAATTGATAACACTTGAAAGGGAAATTCAAGCTGATCATGAATCTTGGCTCGAGGTGACAAACATGAACTTGGAAAAGATGATGGAGAAGTCCGAAAAAGAGAAAATATGTTGAGGAACATGGTATACCACTACTTGGCGATAAACAAGGTGTGCCAAGCGAGAATCAGGGTTTTGAAGGCCAAGTTGAAGAAAGCCATGAGGAAGGGAAAAGAGAAAAATAGACCCCAGATCTTGGCTAAGGTTTCCTTAGCTCAACACAACACCTGATGAGGAACACTCAGTGCAAATTTCAAGAAATTTGGGACACTTTTGTAATTTTGAAATTTTTGGCTTAAAAAACAGGTTTTTTTGCCTGATGCACCGCACCACCTGGCGCACGGTTTTGATGGGGACCTCCTTTTGAGGAAAACTCAACTTTTATAGATTTTTCATGGAAAAATATGCATGCCCACAAATGGCCAAGAAATTTTGACAGGTTTTGAGATTCCGGAAAGGTCAAAAACACCTCAAAAATGATCTTTCTGCCCCTTTTTGGACACACAGGAAGCACTGTTGGGAGAACTCAGTTTTGGAGAGGCAAATCGATGCCAAATTCAAAAATTCCACCTATTCTGAAAAGTAGAAAGGTAGAGCTTTCCAACAAGACCACTTGGAGAAAATTTCGATACCAGGAAGGCCTCCAAAATCAGCTACAGAAAGGCGCTACACATAGGGAAATCGGCGCGGTGCATAGGAGGAATTTTGCTCATTTTGGCCAAAAACTCTATTTTTCGCCTAGTTTCTTAACAGTTTGACTTTTCTCCTTCTAATTGTCAAACACATGATTTAATTTAATGTGACTTGATGGATTTTGATGTAGTTATGCTAAAATTTTCACTCATAGAAGTAGATTCATCCACGAAAATGTAGTTTGCAACTGAATGAATTAGTTCCCTAGTTTTTAGAGGTAAGCTATTCCACTGCCTACCTTTTAGTTCTTAGTTTAGACTTTGTTGGAACAGCTCCTAAAATTATGAGCTCGACCCCTAAAGCATAGCATGAGTTTTTTTATGCCTATATCTAGTATTTTTTCAGTCATTTGTAAAGGTTGGACTTTGGGAAAGCTTGGAGCTTCATTGTATACACATTTCAACAGCTTGGCTAACGAATAGACCAGAGTTTGTAGCACTTTATGGGATTCATGTGGCATCTTGCTTTGGTATTGTGTTTCCTTCTGTAATTGTAAGTTTGCATGTGTTTTATATATGCCGTCATCTCTCTTTGCTTCATCTTAACTAAATCAAACAAGATTAAAGGTAGAATTCATTGATTTGTAGTGCTCTACCTAGGGTTTGTTTAGTTATTTATGTTTTCAACTGTTTGAAGAGGATCCATGAGATTTTCTTACCCTCTTCAACTCCTCACCTTTCTAAAGCTCTCCATATCACTCAATTTGAAGTACCAAATCATTTGCCTACCTTGCCCCATAGAGATCTTTGCAAAACTAAGCCTCATTCCCCAAACCCAAATCTGCCTTTCCATTAGAGCCAACAAAACATCATCAAATTCAATCAAACTCTTCTACACACATACCTAGCCTAATATCAGTATTCACATTAGTCATATCAAGCCTCATTGATCATATTTTTCTAAGATTGACAAGGAGAGAGCCCTCTCCTGACCTCGTAGGGCTAGCTACCAGGTTAAGCATGGTTTGATGTTATCCTAGATCCTACCTTTCTCAGCCTTAGGTAGATTTAGGATCTAACAGGTTGTTAGGATATTTTCACTGATGTGCCATGGCTATCATATCTTTTTATTTCCCCCCTTTCTTATTCTTCTTCATCTCTTTAGAAGCACCCCATTTCTCCTTCTTCTTTGATCCACTTGATTGTTCCTTCTTTAGGCCTATGTTCTCTAGGTACTATGTCTATGCACAAGCCATGTCTATTGATCTAGAATTGAACATCATCATTTTCTCACGCATATGGTAGTGTCGGAACCTTAGATACTTGAGGAGTACATATGGGTTCTTTGGTGGCATACCCAACATTATGGCATCTTTTTAAAATGTGTGGTGTACTCTTACATGATTGTCCCCAACTTTTCCCTCAAGTAGTGCTATTGGCTCCATTGTTCCTATACCTATCCAATAAGCAAGAATTTCCAATTAACGAGGGTTTCAAAGTCCTCCCACTTAATCATTGGAGGAACTCCCTCTAATATCAGGATATATATGTGTCTTTCCCACTGAGTTAGGGCATGACCCTCTTATTTCAACCATGCAAATGATATATTTTGTTCTTGGAGAATTCAATGGATATTGAAATACACTTCCAGTTACTGCAGCTAGTGATTTAAATTTAAAGCATCAATATCACCATGGTATGGATTTATATCAAAATTTTCATCCATTTTGAACAAGGGTTTTCATTTATTCGTGATGCTTGAATTGTGTTTATCTTTTTAGGGTTATTTATTCAACTAGTTCTTTATTTATTCTCGATCTCCTAATCCCCCCTCTGATTTGTCCTCTATGTTAGAACCCCCATCCTGTACAAACATCCCAATATTATTTCTGATGACCTCCACTAGGGGATTTACATTATGATTTTTATCCAAGAGTTGTTGTTCCAACCATAAAAACATCGCGTTTGCAGGATCATGAGGGTTATTCAAAGATTTGTTAGCCATGATTTGGGTTTTAGGACTTTTAACCCAGATAATATAGATTCCCTGAAAATATAAATAATATACCAAAATAAGCATTTCCTACTACCAATATTATTCATAAACGTCCATAGATATTCCACTCCATAGTTTGTGAGAACATATCTAATAGAATTATATTTAAAATATGAAATTCTACGTTATTAAAATTTTATTTCTCTTTAGATCCATAGATATATAGATTATTATTAATAACATATGCATGAAAATTAAAATAACGCATAAAATAGGGAACACAAAATTAAAATCTGACACACACATGATAGAAGATATGACCTAGGAAACACTTTCAAGAGAAAAACCCAGCTGGAAGGTGAGGCTACTCTACTTAGTTTCTATGAATAAAAAATGTATGTGAGTACAAAGAACTATGACCTGTGGCCTATGAGATACTACAGTGAAAAAATACTCTTTTATTTCTCTATCTCTTATCCCTCTCAGTTATTTTTCTTAGCTTGGAATAAATGCACTCAGAATAATGGAACCCCTTTTCCTTCTAGTAGCCTAATTATAACACAATACAATAACCTAATAATGGTTAGGTTTGACTACCTCAAGACATAACCATAGTTACAACATAAAATTTTCTAGTGTTTTCTTTATCATTGTCATGTGGATATCCCATTTTCCATGGCTAATGGGGTTTGACATTGCATCCCCTTCAATTATGGTGGTAAAAACAGGATGTTCAACCTCCAAGTGGGATAAATTTCACATACGAATTATGTTTGATGTGATTCTTGTGCTTTTGGAAAGGTACCTATGTGTAGAATACGTAATAAATGTGTATTGCTCGGAAGAAGAAAAAATTGCCCCTAGAAAATGTCATTTGATGCCTCAAAATGCTACCAGAAGGTTTCAAACTTGAATTTCCCAAAATGGGTCCCACTGGTAAAAATGGTCCTAAGAGCTGATTCGTCCACTTTTTCAACTCTAGAAGAATTTATATGGATGAAAAGAAATAAAATCATCCAATCTGGATTAGTAGTAATGAGAACAAGCACCTTAATTTATTATTGAAATTTCTCAATATGAGGAGCCTCAAAAGAGTACTCAAATAAACACATAGGAACTTTATAGGTGATACTTCACATATGAGCAATACATAGGCACCAAGAGTATGTTTTTTTACTGTAGCTTTGTGTCTAGGAATAATAGTGGTTAGTGGGGAAATAATCACCTTAATTGCTATTGGAACTTCTTAAGTGAAATCACAATGAACATCACATAAAAACTATGACATGATATCTGGCTAGGAAATCACTAACACCTGAGTTGAATATGGGACCCATTATGAGGTATTAAGAAAAATGGATAGGTCTCCATTATGTAGCCATAACTATGGGAGGGGAATATTATTCTATATTCCTAAAAGGCGTCTTATGAGTACGTGTCATGGACGAATCTATGAATCTCTATATTTCACATATGTTGCTTATGGATAATCCTTAATGGTGTTCCGAGTTCCATCAAATAGATTTTTTGTGAATGAGTAATGTATCTAAAGGCCTGAACAAGGCTATGAGATGATAATAGCATGACCCATATCTAAATGATTCTTCTTAAGCTCAATATCAATGAATAATTCCTACTTCCCATAAAACTTCAAAGGAAATATCATTAAGCAATTCTTTGAATAACCATGTGAGACCCATGTATGATATGTTTAAGCTACTAACATTATAATTAATGATTTTTAATTTTTTTTATTAACTTATGGTTATTAATTATCTTTAATACATGTTTTACACGCAATGACAATACAAGTGTTAAGAGGTGAATACTCTTTCATTATCAATTTATTCAATATCAATTTTAGATACTTTACTTAGGAGATGAACATGCCTTTTGAAGTTTTTCTAATATATAAACCAATGAAAATGAGAGTTCTCCAAGCCTATAAGTTACAAAGTTAGAATTCATTTCAGTTGTAAACTCTTGGATTAGTGAATTTGTATTACTAACAAAAATTACATTTTCAACATAAACAACAACAACCACAATATCATCATTATCACAATTCATATATAAATCTCTATCAATTGTCTCTCTTTGGAAGCCTTTCTTTTGTATATATTTCTCTAAAGAGTACCATTCCCTTGGTGGTTTCTTCAATTCCTATAGTGATTTTTCATCCTACATACATGATTAGGATTGTCTGATAGTCAAAATTATTTAGGATGTTCTATATGCAACTCTTCTTCATGTCATCCATTCAAGAATGTTGATATCATATCCATATAATATAATTTGAAACTTTTATTATATGAAAATTCTTATTGCTTTAGTCTTGTTGTAGAAGAAAAGTTTCTTCAAAATCTAATCATGTAACATCGACATCACCTTTTGACAGTAATATATTTTTGTTTTGATAATATTCCCATATTCATTTAACTTCTTCTTGAAGACCCATTTTGTACCTATTACATTATTATATATTAGTCTTTGAGTCAATTATAATGTGTGGCTCCTTCCAATTTGGTCTAATTCCTCATTCATGGAACCTACCAAAAACTTTTTTTCACTTGCTAGAGAGAAATGTTTATGTCTAATCATTGAAAGCATGGTAATTTGTGCTTGACTAGAAGTGCCTACTAGTCTTCTCTTGTTTCAACACTTTCTTATTGCCAAGGATTTTACTTTCAAGGTGGTTATTTTGTTGGTTGTGTTGTGTTAGCATCGATGTCAACCTAGGATGTCTACCTAAGGAGTCAACCATGGATTCAATTATGTTGGCATTGATGTCAAAAAGGTTGGAGAATTTGTGATGATCATTAGTGGCTTAATGATATCTTACTCAGGTGTTCCTGATGTTTGTAGAGGTTCTATAGGTGTTGGCGAAGGATTGAAGACCAATGGAAAAGTTTTGGGTAGAGAGGAGGTGATTTGCCCTAAATGAGAGAAAGTCTTTTGGGATGATAACTAGCATAGAGTGAGGATCTCATTAATGCCACTACTATCCCCATGACAATCATATTTGGTGCTAGTTATATCCTTGTGATGATGTTTTGTAGGTGAATTTTTGAGTTCCTATGCATGCACATAAAATACCATGATCATTTCCTAGAGTATTTTCCTATGGTTTTCCATGGAATAGAGTCAACATGAGTTATTCTTGACTCTAGAGGGTGATCAAGTCAAAGATACGTCTCTCATTGAATGAAGTTAGTGTTGGATCAAGTTAAGGAGAAAAATACTAGAGTATGAAGATGAGTGTTTGTCTCTCCATGTATCTAAGCTATTATTGTTAATATCATCAGATATTTTATATATAGGAGGAAGCTTGAAGTTAGAGTGTTTTTCTCCTTTGTGATACTAAGTCATTGTAGAGAATTGAGAATATTGAGAGGCATGTGAGAGGAGAGATATAATTATAGAAAAATGTTTAAGGAAATCAGTTTTACTGCATAATTTTATGTGCTTGCTTCAACAAGTGTTTTATGTATGTCTATTAAGGCTTTTGATTATGAATATTTCTACTACAATGGAAAATAGGATGTTCACATGTTTTCTATGACACCTTTGTATTGCTAGCATTGCATATGTAGGAGATCATAGTCAAGAAAATTATGCTTTATTATTGGACACATTTTATATGGTTGCAGCTCTATTATATGTATTATGTGTGGTTGCTATTATTTAGACATGGTTGAGTTTCAATGATCAAAATATATATGATGCTAATGGATTTGTTTTGAAACTATGTATGATGGAGGTTTGTTGTTTGGTATATTTTATCTCAAATTTGTCATGGTATTGAAAATTTATATGTATGTTCTTAATTGTGTTGCCCGATGATGTATTGATTATGGCGGAGATTATGTTGGGGGAATGTATTCAGTGTTTAATCTTATTTTCAATGTGGGTCTAATATGAAAATGGATGAAACAAGAGTCACAAGTGTTTATTTTGAGTTGTAGTGGGCCACAATTCAGATATAGATGAAATTAGTTCGACGGGGGTTTGAAGGTTATGGCCTTCATTGCTGCAAGTAGTGGATTTCCAAGGGAGTTGTAGCTTCCTTTCGATGGTTTCTATGGATCTTTCATAGGGAGTAGAGGCTTCCTTATAGTGGTGGCTAGAAAACTAGTGAAGGTGGTTTCCTTAAGTAGGTGGTGGTCGATGTAGTTTTGGGAGCGATGGCTTTCAAGTGAGCATTGACTCAAATTTCTTGTGAGTAGAATCTTGCATACTGGTGGTGGCATGTTCATGCATATGAAGTGAAGAATTTTATTAATAACAAAGAAGTAGAAGAAGACAATAGAAACAATGTTTTTTCCGAGTTTGGTTTACAACCTAACGTCCGTTGTCCACATGCGTGATTTTTATTATGTATTGATCGTTGATTATATCATGGTTGACATGTCTATGTGGTGTTGATGGTTACATGTTAATTTTTATTATTGCACATATGTTTTACATGATTATGCTACTAATGAATGTGTGATCTATTAATTTGAAAGAAAAATAAGAAGAGACTAAAACTAATTCATTTCTACACTACTGACCTAGCACCACCCAATAGTGTAAACTATCCAAAAATTGTTATTAGATTGGAGCTCTTAGTAGCAGTTTAATAAGTAGAGAGTAGATCCGGGAATATTAGGTGAATTTTTAAAAAAAATATTAGGATGAATCCTCAAGGAGTTTCTTGTCTCACAATGAGAAAGTTCAAGTTATAGAAGGAAAAGGCTAAATCTCTATTATTATCTCATGGATCTGACATTTGGTATTTTTTTTGAAGGGTGTGTAGATAATTATAGGTCAGAAAAGGTGATGCAAAAGGATTCTTAAGCAAGTTTTACAACTTATGAAAGTCCCCATTATATAGATCTTGAGAATATAACAAATATGAAATCTACTAAATAAATTTGGGACAAATTGGAGGTCCTATTTTGAGGCAATAGGAGAAGAAACAATGGAGTTAGATACGATCAATAGAAAGCAAAAAGAAATAACAAGGGACCAAAGAAGGAGGAAAATCATATGAAAGAAATAAATCCCTCTCGTGTGAATGGTGCAACAGACCATAAAGACAAATAAAAAACTGAAGCCTAACCGAGCCACATATGTTACAAGAGAAAAAATGTGAATGTAAAAATATAGATGACTTAATTTGGAGTTATAATTTTGACGGATCTAATGAATTACATAGTGAAGAATAGAATTATATCATCCTTCTTAAGGTATAATATCAATAGACAATGATATTAATTGAAAAATAATATGTTGAAGTGAGTGTGATCACCACTGCATGTAGGGATCATGGAAATCATTTCTATATGGTTCATGAGAAGAAGAATGGGCCTGAGAAGAGATCCTTAGCTTGAATATCCAGTAGTAGGATGCCAAAAAGAATAGAGGATGTGTCGACCAATTAGTAAATGGAGAAATAAGGTTGAATTGGAAAGTTGGAGGTTGAAGCGGTCTTTATGAGGAAACCATTAGAGAATAAGGATGATCATCCAAAGAAATTAAAGATCACCATGCTCCTAGAAAAGATGCTTCAGAGCTAAAGATATACTACGATCGTATTTTGTCATGGCTTTGTGTTGGGTAATTTAATTGTGCTTTAAATTTTTTTACATTAAATTGTCAATCTGGGATCATAAACTTGTGAAGTATACAACACAACATATTCTAGGAGTTTATCTTCCAATTTTAAGAGAAATCAAGTGCAACGAAAGAAATTTATACTCCATAAAAACAAACAAAATGACATGAAATGAAATATTAATCTAGAAAATTATTGGAGAATTAATATTGGAAAGGATGTTAGAAAATTATATATTACAAAGGAATGAGACATAAAATATTGTCGAAACAAAAACACAAAAAACACATAAAACAAGAGAGACACAGATATACGTGGTTCACCCAATCTGGGCTACATCCATGGAGAAACAACCAGACCTTCCTTTTATATTATCCAATAGAATGAAGAGTTGCAACCTACAACATATTCTCTATAATTTCATCTTCACTCTCACACAGTGTCCTCTTTCTTTCACACTCAAAATAATAATACACAACCACAATATAATTCCCTCATATAGATAGAAGGCTATCTGCTAGGGGAAAAAACCCCTAAATTAACATAACGTATACCATCAGATCATCTGCCTAATGAATGACCCATATTGACTATGAAATTACAATAATTCCAAAGGAAATTTTAATCTATTTTTTAAGTTCGACGGTGCTACCCTCGAACCCATGTTGGGGGGGCTCATTAAATTCTTCATCGCTCCCCTGGACCCCCATGATGATGATTAAATTGGTGGTGTTTCTACCCTATCAGGAACATGGATCCAATGCAGCTGAAACAAAAAACCTCTGAACAATCAGGAAGATAATCAAGCTCCACACCCAATAAAGCATTGAAAAAATAATCTAGGAAATCATGTAAAGTTAATATATGAAAACATGGAACATTAATATATGAAAACATGAAACATTAATATATGAAAACATGAGAATCTCTAATATATAAAAGTGACGAAATTTAATCCTTGAAAGCTTGTAGATTTAATATAGAAAGCGTTTGAAACCTATTTCTATGAAAGTAAGCAACTCTAATCCCATACGAGAATGCTTTAGAATTTAAATGTTTTTGTATTTTTATATTTCTCAAGTGCTTGATTTCAATATGGAAAAGAATGAAGTGACAATTAGAAACTTGAAAATAAAGCATCTAAAATAAGTAAATAAATCAAATACTAAGCCGTAATTTTAATGTAAATTATTTATTAATTGAAAAGATTAGAGAATTGTTAGAGAATTCTGATGAATTCAAAAAATTGATTGATTTAGGTTCAAAGTGAGTGATCTCTTTCTTAATTTGATGGACAATTCAAATTATTTTTTCTATTGATATATTTGTTTGCCACAACATGGAATTTGAAAAATTACATTTGAAAGGTTCATGAATATCTACAAAACCAATCAATTTATTGAATAAATTTTGAGATTTTAACTAAATTGGTTCATTTTGCACAAAACCCATGTTTTAATTTTTTAATATCTATTTTAGTTTGGCCAGAAACTGCGTCAAAAGTTCACTTCTTGAAAATTTTTGTTAATCTAAATCACCATCTTTGATCAAGTTTTGAAAGCTCACACTTATAAAATTAGACAAAGTTCTACCTTTTATTTGCAAAAGAAACTAATTTAAAACATAGGAAAACTAATATAAACTACATATATTATGAAACTGCATGAATTATAAAACTACATCTTACAACAAAATAAGAATATAAAAATATAAAATAAATAACACAAGAACTTATCAAATGTATTCTTCTCCATCATAGTTTGGAATTATGCTCTAAGATTTTTGAATGGATAAGACACTCATATTTATACAGAAACCAATGTAGCTTATTAGTAAAAATAGATCCTCAAATCTCTCCTAGATCCACAAATATCTCATCCAGTTACAACCATGTGTTAACATCTAATATGTAACATCTCTACTCTCACAAAACTATAAAATATTTGATAAGAAATCTTATAAACACATTCATGATTTTTCTCCATAAAATGTGCTTCAGTTATTATCTAAAATATTCCTCAAACCTTCAAGAGTTTGAAGAGGAAATTCGAATTTGAGACTTAGATTCCAAATATGACTTTTCTATAATATTCAAAGATTCCTAGACATACAACAAAACACATCCAACTTTTATATATAAGTGAATACATGTTATTTTTCTATTATTTAACCATAAACTCACTCAAAATACTAAAATAGTTCTTTTCAAAATAATAATGATAAGCCCATATATGATCATGAAAATGGCCTGACTATAAGGTTATAATGTAGTGGAATATGGTTAAAAGTCTATGAAAAATGATGGAAAATACGAAAATTTGGAGACCCAACATTTCCCCCCAACTAAAGGTGTTGCATGTCCTCATGCAACCTTGCATTGATTCTCATGAACTCAATTCATCTCATTTTGTGTAGCCTTTTTAGAGTGAAATAATATGTTTTATCAACAAGTTTTTTTGTGACTTGAGATACTTTTCCAAGATTTCCATCTTTTGCAATGTCTTCTTCAATTATCTATTTTTCTCCAAAATTTGTTATTGAGGAGTCTTCTTTATGAGTTATCTAAGTTGTAGCTCTTGTGGTCGGTTCTTGTATGGAAACCAAACATATTTTGAGAATTGGTGATTATGTAGAAACACATTCAATTTACTTTTCTTCTTGCTGCAACAAAGAATACTTGAAAATACATTCAAAATGAAGACCCAATTATATACATATAAATTGATGTTTGTGCATAATATGAATAATTCAAAAACATATTCATATTTGAATTGAAAAGCAACAACAATTAGTTGGGAGAAACATGTTTGTTAACAATATATGAGGTTATGGAATATGGAATTGAAAAATGGTAATGAATATCCACACACGCGCGCGCCCCCCCCCCCCCAATCCCCCCCCCGCGCCCCCAACTAAAGTTGTTTTCTATCATTGAAGAATCAGGAAATAAATTTCATATGGGAAAATTTCAAAATTCATTTCTTTTAGCATTCAAGGAATTATTGATTAATGATTAGAAAATAGCATACCATCACCTACCTAAAAATTCCATAGGTTATGCATCTTGAAGATCTTGATTTTTATTCTTGGTCATGGAATGTGAAGTGAAATGATTTTATATGCCCCTTTCTTTCTCTTGGTTTTATGAATAATGGATGAAATTTGAAATTGGAGCCTTTGTGCCTTGTTATTACTGGAACTAGAAATTGAATCTTGATTTATAATGAACATTGTTATAAGTCGTTGTTTATATCATAAACCATATAATCTTTAGATATAGCCTTAATTAGTACAATATAATCTATGTGAATGGATTTAGTTGAAGTCCAACATAGCGAGAATTCATTGGATTACTAACCACTAATATCAATAATTAACCAATGTGAGAAAAACCATCAATAATATATATGAGTGCCAAGGTACAAGAGTTCATCTTGACAGGTACGAATAAATCTATTGAAGTTGAGTTGCCAACAAGATCTCATAATCAATAGACATTGTTGTATTCCCATTGTTCCCAGTAAAGAGGTTTTCCATTGATTTATGTAAGCTCCAAGGTAGTTAAATGAATCTCTAATATTGGTCCCATATAATGTGTTGAAGTTTATGGGACAAGATTAGTTGGAAGGTGGGCCTTCAGGAATCCCACATTAGCCAACTCGAGTATAGAAGAAAATTTATTTGAAGAAACATGATGAAATATTGAAATCAACATGAAATTACAAAACGTTATTGGGAACATTTCTCGTCAGTTGCCTTATTTTTAAGAAAAACTCGTGTCCATTTTCATTAATAAACTAGTTTTCACAACAAGAAATTTTGTTTCTTTTATATTTACTTTATTTTTTAATATATATTTTCTTTTTTATTTTTATTTCTTTTGTTTATTTTTTGTTATTCTATCCTAATCTACTTTGGAAAATAAAATCTCTTTCAAGTATAAGAATAATTCCAATGGAGCCATATACGTAACATGATGATAAATAAACTCATATGCGAGTTTAAAAGATATGTTTTAATATATACCATAATATGAGAGACTAAATTATTTGATTAAGATGATGTTAAGAACTGTTGAAGAATCAAGTGGTGCTCCAGCTTAATGATTGTCTGGAACTAAAGTTAAATATAGATATGATGCCTTGGTTCACTTGCTCATCTAGATCATTCTACATTTTTTTTCCATGCTATTCAAATATTCTAATATGGGATGGTCAATATTTTGGACACATAATGGATCTGATGATAGGCACAATATAAATTCCTTCATCTTAGGTTCTAAGGGATACTCTCCATTAGATGTGGTCCATGATTCTTTATTTTTATTTAGAGATTCTTTGTCTTGATGTTGTTATTCAATGACAGTAGGAGATTTTTTTTTTTGCAATACACTTCTTGATCTAAGATGAATATCATTTAGATCAAAACAATATGTTTGAAACTTTTTTACCTCAACATTGTAAGTGGGTTGATGTATTTTATTGTTGGGGGTCTAAAACAGTTGTGCTAGTAATTCAACAAGAATGGGCCTTTGGAGTGGTTGAGTAGGCGGTAATCAAATATATTGAGCACAAGTCAACTAAGGGTGAAATTGAGGTTGTGGAGGTTGTGGTGGTGGTGAATGGTATGTATGGAATTGATATTGGTATTGCAGAATATGAGGAAAATATGGAGGATACCAAGGATTTATTTTGTAAGGACATTGCTAACCTTCTTGTAAATACTGGTTTTGAGGTTGAGATTGAGATGGCCAAAGTTTCAAAGTCAAGAACGTGTTCCAATTACTTTAATATTGTGCATAAGCTTGAAATTTTGAACTAGGATATTTCATCACACCAAGTTGACAAAGCTACCAAGGCCTTCTTGGATTGACATAACAAAGATGGTCTGGTGTTCTATTCGCTCCATTATTTTTTTGGAAAACTACCTTAAACCCTGGTAATGATGGGTAATCCTTACGTGCATGTGATTCTACAAATATGACACAAATTTCAACATTATCAATTGGACATTCAAGCAAATCATGCTTCTTTCTACATTTAGGGAAACAAAATAAAAAAACATTCGCAACATTTTTATTCCTTTGCATTCTTATCATATCAATTCGTTCACTTAAATTACCAAGAATGTCTATTTTTAAATTAGCGAACAAACTTTCAAGTTCAACTTCACTTACGAAACCTGATGCCAACTTCCTTACTCGATCTCAAGGGAATCTACCATACTTTTATTTTCCTCTTGAAATGTTCTTGCATAATTCACAAATTTCTTCAAATGATAATAGAGAAATGTCTCTTTTACCTATGAGATTAAGACTATCAGTCCATTCATCCCTAATTAGACTAAGTAAGAGGTTTTTAAATGTATCAATTATAGAATTATGCAATATTTCCCTCTTAGAATTATACATAAATCTCTCTACTATATCCTCATGTCTCTCATCTTCTTTTTTATTCCTTTTAAATATTTCCTCTTTAAGATCATTATGTATACAATAGTCTTTAATTTTTTCTAGAAATATCATTTTCATATCATCCCATGATCTTAATGAATTAGTCCCTAAACACATGGACCACTTAAGGGTTCTATCCTTCAATGTAGCTCGAAAAATATTCAATTTTTGAGAATTTAATAATTAAGCATAAGATATATAAAGTATTTCAATCTAAAAAAGAAATATTTTTGGGTCTTCTTGTTATGCATCTAGCTCACAAAATAGAAGAAAAGATAGATCAATGCCTTCAAAAGCAGCCTCTTCGAGGGGGCGACCTCCTTTACATTATACAAATGAACAATTCTTCAATGATACAAATGAAGAAACCTCCTTTATATATATAGGAGTCTAATGGGTCACAAGGATGACATAACAATAATAATATAACAACACAAAAACAACCATAGTGGGCTTCTATGGGGCACAATAATAACAATATGGGGACAATAAGGGCATATCAATAGCAATACAGGCTACAATGACAATAGTAATGGGGGAATCACTAGTATTATAGGGACCTAACATGGTGCTCTCCTTCAAAAATGTGTTGTCCTCAATGCTTAAGTAGTTTTGGATGATTCTGGATAAAATTCTCACCTTCCCATGTGGAATCTTCAGTGGGTAAGTTCTTCCACTTGGTGAGATACTCCGAAATTGATCGATTTCGTAGTTGTCGAGTTCTTTTTTCTGTGACTACTTCAGGTTCCAATATGATTTTTCTTTCCTCACCAAGTTCTGGAAATATTGTTTAAACTAGGATTTTGTCACATATAACCTTCTTTAAGCATGAAACATGGAGAACTAGGTTCACTCAGGAAGCTACAGGAAGCTCCAATTTGTACGCCATAGTACCAATCTTTTGCAACACCTTATACAGACCATAATAATTTGGTGATAATTTATTATCCTTCTTAGCTTCCTTGAGGGACATTTGTTTATATGGTTGTAGTCTTAAGAATACCTTATCACCTAGATAATTTTCACTTTGATGTTGATCTTCCTGTTGTTTCATTCCATTCTGTGCCAAAGTGAGGTTATCCTTAAGCGTCGGAAAACCCGTTGTTGATGCTCGATGTGATATTCCACTTCTTGAACCTTAGAATTTTATCTTAAATATGATGTGACGTATGGTGGATGATATCCATAAAGTGCCATAAATGGGGTCATTTTTGCTGCAGTATGGAAGGAAGTGTTATACCAACATTCAACTAGAGGTAACGATTTGACCCATTGTGTCTGTTTATCCAATACAAAGCAATGAAGATATTGTTCCAAACATTTGTTTACCATCTCAATTTTCCAATGAGATTTAGGATGATAAGATGAGATATGAGCTAACTGAGTACCAAGATAAGAAAATAATTTTGTCCAAAAACTTATAGTGAAATGGGATCTATGTCGCTTACAACAATATTTGTGTTTCCATGTAGCTTTTGAATTGTTTCCATAAATGCAGTAGAAACTGTACTTTCTTTAAATGGATGTGATAATGCACAACAGTGTGCATACTTGGTAAGTTTGTCAACTACCACCATGATGACATTCTTTCCTTTGGACTTTGGCAAACCTATGATAAAATCCATTGAAACATCCTCCCAACGTTGGCTTGGAATGGATAAATATGAATTAAGGCCATCCCAAAAAAAATTCTTCTTAATCCTATGGTAAATTTTTAAAAATCCTGAGTGCCCTCCTAAGGGAGACATATGAAATTCCATAGGAATCTTTTTTTAGTTGGGAATTATTACATAGGTATAAGTGACCTTTGTACCAAAAAGAATAATTTTTCTAGCTAAATGTATTAGATGTACTGGGATCTTGTTGTAACTTTTGAATAAGTTCCCACACTTCTTCGTTGTTCTTCCATTCATCCCCTGATTCGTTTGTCCAATCTAGTTGTATAATAGAAATGGTGCAAAGTAATGCTTCCACATCCTCATCCTTTCTTGGGATTGCATTTGCAACAACATTTTGCTTCCCTTCTTTGTAGATGATTTCAGAGACATAACCCAACATCTTTGTGACCCATTTTGGCTCCTCTTCTGAAGATAATATCTTTTCTAAAAAGTATTTAAGACTATCATGATCCATTTTTCCCTTGAAGTGTCTTCCCATTAGGTAGGGTCACCATTTCTTAAGTGCATGTAGTATTGCCAACATTTCCTTCTCATAAATAGCTTTGTGTAAATACATTCCTTTAATTGGATGACTTTCGAAAGAAACGGGTCTTTCTTATTTCATTAAAACAACACCAATTCCATTTCTTGAGGCATGACATTCTACAATAAAGGTTTTCATGAAGTCCCTCATAGCTAAGACTAGTGCTTGGCACATTGACTCTTTAAGATGTTCAAAGGCTTTCAGTGCTTCTGGAGTCCATGAAAATGCATCTTTCTTGAATAATTTTGTTATAGGTGCTATATTCTATGATAATTCTTAACAAACATGTGATAATACATTGTCAACCTGAGAAATCCTCGTATATGCTTTATGGATGCGGGGATTTTCTTTAATGGCTTTAATTTTTCTAGGGTCTACCTTAACACCTTCATGAGATACAATATGACCTAGATATTCCACCGATTTTACTCCAAAGAAAAATTTTGAGCTTTTTCAATATAATTTTTTCTCCTCCAATAGTTTGAGAACCCTTTCAACATGTTGAACATGATCCTTCCAAGACTTTTTGCAGATTAGTATATCATCAAAAAATACTAATACAAATTTTCTAAGGAAGGGTTTCAAAATGGAATTCATCAAACCTTGAACTGTAGAAGGTGCATTGGTAAGGACAAAAGGCATGACCAAAAATTCATAAGGACCCTCATGAGTTATAAATGTTGTTTTCGGAATGTTTTAAGTCTTCATTCTAATTTGATGATATGCTAAATGAAGATCCAACTTGGTGAAGTAAAGTGGTTCATGCAATTCATCCAATAATTCATCAATGACTAGAATGAGAAACTTATCTTTAGTAGTGATCTTGTTGAGGTCCCTATAATCTGGACACATGCACCATGTGTCATCCTTCTTGTGCACTAATACTACTGGAATAGATAAAGAAATTTTACTAGGTTGAATTATACCAGCCTCTAGCATTTCTGTAACCATATGTTCAATTTCACTCTTCCAGAGATAGCAATATCTATAAGGCCTGATGTTTGGAGGAACACTTCCTGGAATCAAATGAATAGCATAGTCATGATCAAGAATAGGTTGGAGTCCTTTGGGAGTCTCAAATACCTTGGAATGGATGTCCAAGACTTTTTGGAGATCTGGAGAAATAGATGATTTCGATGTGGGAACCTCTATCAAACATAATTGTGCAATTACGATTCATTGTTCTTTCATTAGAAGGTTTTTCATTCTGTTAGAACTAATTATCTTTCCTGGTTTCCTTGCGATACCCCCTAATTCAACTTCCTTTCCTTCCGAACAAAATTTCGTGAAAAGTTATTCAAAATTAAAATATATTATACATAAGCATTGTAGCCATTATACTCCTAGTACAACATCAACACCACCCATTGGAAAGGAAATCATTGGGCTATTCAATACATATTCTCCCATGGATAGCTTAATATTATGGATCTTTCTAGAGAAAATTATGGTCCCTCCACTTGAAACCATCACTCGACACTCTAGTACTAAATGTAGGAAGCAATTCAATTCCTTCACTATCTTACAATCAATAAAATTATGAGTACTGTCCGATAATTTTCTTATTGATATGTCCTTCTATCTTGATAGTTTGAGGAGTTTTCATTCAAGCCAATGCATTACAATATATGGTCAGATTCAATTCTTTTTTCTCTAATGTTTTTTCCTAGTGTATACCCTCTTCTTTTGACGTTTCCTATTCTTTTTCTTCATCCTCTTCACAATCTATGAAAAATAATTTATTCTCAACACACTTTTTACCTTTAGTGTATTTTCTATAACAATTGTAGCAAAGCCCTTTTGCTCTCTTCTCTTCCAACTATTGTGGTGTCAACCTTGGAGGTTTTGGAAGGCTAGGAGCAACAACATTTCCATTTTTGTAGTTGTGAGTGGTAGGCTTCCTTGTTGCGATATTTTTTCTTTCCATTTTTCTTTCCAACTTGAATACCTTCCCCAATGAATCTGGTTCCCAAATGCGAACATCATGTTGGATGTTATCCTTTAAATTCCCTATGAAAACATCAATCCTATGATCCTCTAGAATATCTTCTATCCTGTTATTCAATTTTTGGAAGTCCTTAATGTGCTCCATTATTGAACCCTTTTGTTTGAGATTTATCAGTTGGCTAAAAAAAGGTGTTGCTTTTTGTATCCTCATAATGTGTTATCATTTCTTCCTTAAAATTTTTCCAAGTGACAATTTGTTTATGAGATCAAAGCAATCGATACCATACAAACTAATTTGGTTCCAAATATAAAGTTCCAATGCATACCTTTTATGTGTTTTGCACATTATGGAGATTGAAATATTATTGCATCTGTAGTATCCATGTTACAGGATGATTGCCATCAAACTTCTTCATATTGATCTTTGGAAAGTGGTGGGTCTTTGTTCCAATGTTATAGTCTATGAAATCATGATTAACATTTCTTTTGTTCTCATCATGAGTTTCCTCTACTACCTTTTCGTAATTAAGAATCCTTTCTTGTAGCAACATTCTCAAACCTTCCTTCAAACCTTGCATGTATTTCTTCAAATCTTCGATGTTGTCATTCTTTGAATCATGATTAACATTTCTTTTGCTCTCATTATGAGTTTCCTCTACTACCTTTTCACCATTAGGAATCCTTTCTTGTAGCAACCTTGTCAAACTTTTCTTCCAATCTTCAATGTTATCTTTCATCCCATCTATCTTAGCTTCCATGCTTTTCCTTAAATCATCCATCTTGGCTTCTATTACTTTGAAATTTGTTGTACTTAGTTTTGTAATTTAGATATATCATGTTTCATTTATTCCTCTTCTTCATGAGTCATGCTAGAGCTTTTAGGTTGCTTACTAGGTGTTTCAATTTTCTTTGTTCGGGGCATCAACTAATGATAATAATGCTTCACTATTCCCTTTGAATTCCTCCAAACCAATTTTTGAAACCAAACTTATGCAAAATTTAAGAAAAAAGTACACACCTTTTTTCACTTTGTAAGAGATCGATATTGAATCTACATATCTCTGTAATTTCAGATCTGCAAGGTATGAAATTTCATCCTCAAGTATCCTTCTGAGTCTTCTTTCTGACCCTGCAAGATTGATCAAGATTTGATTCTCCATAGAAAATTTATGTCGAATATCCCACGATGACTTGATTATAGGCTTGTTCCATAAAGCACACCTGTATGAAGTTGCATGTGTCATTGTTTCAACCTTAGTTCCTAAAATCCATACAAAGAAAACTACAAGCCATCCTCTTTCTGAAACTTCTGACGAAATTTCAATTTGATGCTTAGACGAAAAGTTATGAAGATTTTCCCCAGGTCCCCTCTTTGAGATATAATTCGGGCTCCTGCAAAAACTCTAACTTCCATGGATCATCTCTCTATAACTATAGCAAGAAAATATCTAAAATTTGGATCCAAGCTTTAGAGTGATTTCAACTCAAATGGTGAATTTTTTTTAGATTCTGAAATGACATAGAAAACAAATTATAGCGAAAATTCCACAATGACCTATTTGGACCAACAAAACCATAGAATCCAAGGCTCTGATACCAAAAGTTATGCAACGGGATCACAAAATAAAAGAAAACATAGATCAATGCCTTTAAAATCAGCCTCTTCGAGGGGGAACCTCCTTTACATTACAAAAATGAAAATTTCTTCAACGATACAAATGATAAAACCTCCTTTCTATATATAGGAGTCTAATGGGTCACAATATAATCAAGGCCAACATAAAAATAATAACATAAGGGCACAACCGTAACAATAGTGGGCTTGTATGGGGCATAATAATATCAATATGGGGGCAATTGGGGCACAACAATAAAAATAAGGGCTACAATGACAATTGTAATGGGGGAATCACTAGTATTATAGGGACCTAACACTTTTGATCTCATACCATGAAAGTTTGGAAGTATAGATGGAGAGATGCTTTTAATTTTAATATTTATATCAATATTATGAATATGAATTCCAAAGGGATATCCTTAATTGTCGTCATTTCCACCCATTTATTCTACCTCCTCTACCACCTCTTCCACCTCCAGGATGAAATTTTATTGTACCTGCAAAAGTAGGAATTTATGGTGTGGTTCTTAATACAACACATGATCTAGTGGGGATGGTAGGTGATTGTTAATTTGAATTTCTTGAAGCTTTTGCTCAAATGAATCTATCTCTAGAATACACTTTAAAATGAATGAAATTAAACTTATGTAACTAAAAATGAACGCAACAAAGAATGAGATGCAATACAATAACTGAGTTTAAGAAATACCTCACAATGGTGATGCATTGGTTTTTACCTCTCATCTTACCATTTCTCTTTTCCAATGTTGTATAAATTAAAGAAAAATGTAATTTTAATGGTAAATCATATTTATACTTCCCTAGGAATGATGCCAAAAATGTTGGGTAATTTAATTATGATTTAAATTACTTTAAATTAAATTGTCAACATAGGATTGTAAACTTGTGAAGTATATGAAATTGTATATGCTAGAGGTTTAGTTTTCAATTCTAAAAGAAATAAATTGCAATGAAAGAATTTTATATATAAAAACAAATAAAATGAAAAGAAAATCTCGGAAAGTGTTGAAAAATTAATCTAGGAAAAATGTAAACTTAATATATGAAAGCATGGATTATTAATCCATGAATACATCTAAAAATAATCTGTTAACACATGAGAATATCTAATCTATAAAAGTGAGTAAATTCAATGTATGAAAGTTTTTTAATTTAATCTAGAAAGAATTTGAAATCTATTTCTATCAAAGTAAGAAACTCTAATCACAAATGATAATGCTTTACAATACAAATGTTTCTATATTTTTATATTTCTCAAGTACTTTATTGAAATATGGAAAAGAATGGAGTGAAAATTAGAAACTTGAAAGTAAAGAATCTAAAACAAGTAAATAAATCAATTACTACGTGATCATTATATTGTAAATTATTTTTTAATTAAAAGGATTAGAGAATTGTAATGACTTAAAAAACTATATTTATTTCAGTTAAAAAGTGATATATTTATTAATTTAATGAAAAATCCATTTTTTCTATGATATATTTTTTTTTCACAACACGAAATCTTAAAAATTACATTTAAAAGATCCACGAATATCTCCAAAACCATGGACATTTTTGAAGAAATTCCTGCATCATAGCTAAATTGGCTTATTTTCAACAAAACCCATGCTTTAGTTTTTCAATATCTATGTTAGTTTGGCCATAAAATCTATTAGAAGAAGGTTGCCTGAAATTTTTTGTTGATCTAAATCACCATCTTTGATCAAGTGTTGAAATCTCACAATTGCAACATGAAACAAAGTGCTACTGTTGATCTGCAAAAGAAACTAATTTAAAGCGTAAGAAAACTAATATAAACTACATCTGTTATGAAAATACACGAATTATAAGAAAACATCTTACAATGAATTAAGAATATAAAACTATAAAATTAATAACATAAGAACTTATCAAATGTATTTTAGTCCATCATAGTTTGGAATCATGCTCCAAGAGTTCCTCCTTTTGAATGGATAAGAAAATCCTATTTATACAATAACCAAGATAACTATTAATAAATGTCGATCCACAAATATTCTCTCCAAGACCCAAAAATATTTTATGTGGTTGTAACCATGTGTTAACATATAGAAAGCAACATCTCTACATATCCTCTCACAAATATCTAAAATATTTCATCAAAAATTTTATCAAAACTTTCACAATTTTTCTCCATCAAATGTTCTTGAAGTATTATCTTAAATATTCCTAAAATATTCAAGGGTTTGAAGAGGAAATTCGAATTTGAGACTTAGATTCCAAATATGACTTTGTTCTAATCTTCAAATGTGCCTACACACATCACAAAACTCATCCAAATTTTATATATAAGTGAATGCATCTTAATTTTCTAATGATAAACTCACTCAAAGTACTAAAATAATGCTTCGGAAAATAATAATGATAAGCCAATATATGAACATGAAAATGATCTTAGTGAAAGGTATTAATATAGTGTAATATGGTTAAAAGCAAATGAAAAAATGAGATTTTGGAGACCCAACACTTTGTGAAAGGAAAATCTAGCTCATAGAGAAACATCAAAAAGAATGAACTATTGAATAAGCCCACAACAAAGATTGGAAATAGCAAAGCCAACAAAAATGGAAAGAGGCAACAAACAAGAGGTAGACCTCAAAGAGTACCTAAAACTAGAAGATAATTCACTAATAGAAAAGAGTTCAGCATATTTAGCAAATTCTGAAGGAGGAGCAACAACTACGTTTAACCCTTGATGGAAGAGATCGAATGCTACATTTTCCAAAATTTTAGACACATGGCAGCCGATTATAGAAGAAGAACGTTTACATACTACCAAAAAAATGTAAAACATCTTGGACAACAAATAAAAGGACCTACCTTCAAGTACAAAATTTCTTTTAATGGTTATTGTTAGTCATGCAATATGTTTGGACATAAGGAAATTGAATGAATATCTATTACATGAATATGAGGCACACATAATCCAAGACAAACATATAGCATGAGCAACAAAATATCAAATCCCTTGGCCTCATATCTTGGTCATGTAAGGTGTTATGTGTGCCACAGTCTCAGGTACATGGCCAAATATTGTAAATTATATATATTCTTTAGGCCATCAAGTCAAAAGGAGTAACAAATTCCAAATAATCCTTGAAGAAATATGAGGGAGAGTGTTCATATGAAGAAGCATCCTAGTATTGTGTGGAAGAAGAAGAAGGAGAAGTAGGAAAAGTGTGGCATCACTTTATGCACATTTGATCATGATGTTCGATGGTATATACATAGTGGATGTTCCCATCACATGTGAGGGGACAATATTGGTTTTATCTCTTTGAGGAAGGAAAAATATGGCCACATCATTCTTGGAGGCAATACAACTACTAAGGTGTTGGGAAAAGGCAGGGCTAGTATTGGTGATCATAATTTTAATGCAACTGATGCACTTCTAGTTAGGCGGTTTAAAGATAATATATTGAGTGTTTTTTACATGGTTGATGGAGGGAAATAAGCGATCTTCAACTCGAAAGGATGTTATATAAAAAAAGATCAATGAGAGTAGTTCCAAGAGAAATCAAGACCTTGGATAATGTTTACGTGTTGAAGGGGGGAGTGAAAAGAAGAAAAAAATCAAGAATAGATTCTTTTTCTTCAGATTTTGAGTAGAGGAGTGAGCCCCACTACATCGCGTTGATATATGTGTATTCATACAAGAATGTAGAAGATCTATGAGAGGCATGCATGGTCTCAAGGGGAGAATTTGGTAACAATATGGTAGCATGGTGAAGACTTGATTATGAGTTGCAACAATGTGTTTGATTGAGGGTCTCAGGCACATTCAATTCCACTAGATTAACCAATGATTGAAGGTATAATGAGGTCAGGGGGAGTTATGCAACATATCCATATTTCATGGATTACTTGTTATTTACTTCATTTCCTTGACACAATTGCTTATAGTATAATTGCATATGTTTCCTTGATTGAAAGGAGTACTACAACGAGGCATTGACAACAATGGATAACATTGAAAACAACATGAAGAATATGGTTAGAGCCCCATTACATCTTTAGGTGGATCATGTTATCTTGGAGAAGGCATGGCGTTGGCATATAATAATGTGGATGGAAGAAGGAAATAATTTCTTTGTCTTTTTCATGATTATTTTTAGGTGTTTATAGCCGATCATATTTCATCAACTTATAACTTGGTATTAACAGTGTTCATATGATGTTTTATCCAAAATTTTCCACCCTTTACCATTTATGTCAAATAGGGAGAGTGACATATACACAAGAGGATAGTGAGGTCAACTAGTTTAGGAGTTTGTGCAGATTAGCTTTGTGTTATGGCTATAGGTTGACATCAACACCAAAGAGGGAGAATGTTAGCCACATGGTGTTGGAATTGATGTCAACTTAGGACATCTACCTAAGGAGTCAACCATTGAGTCAATTGGGTTGTAACTATTGTCAACAATCTTGCAGAATTTTTCATGATGATTAGATGCTTGATGATATGCTATTTAGGTGTTCCTGATGTTTGCAATGGTTCTATAGGCATTGGAGAAGGATTGAAGACAAATGGAAAAGTTCTAGGTGGAGAGGATGTAATTTTCGCTAATTTAGAGAAAATTCCTTGGGACAATAAATAACACAAAGTGAGGATCCTTGGGAGCAAGATATATCCCGACAATGATGTTCTGTAGGTGAACTTTTAGGTTCTTATGCATGCACATAAATTACCATGAAAATTTTGTAGAGTATTTTTCAAATGTTTTTCATGGTATGGAGTCGACTTGAGTTAGTATTCATTCTAGAAGGTGATCAAGTTAAAGATAAATATCTCATTGAATGAAGTTAATCTTGGATCAAGTCAAGGATCCAAATAAAAAAGTATGACCATAAGTGTTTGTCTCTCTATATCCCTGAGCTATTATTGTTAATCTCTCTCTATATATTTTTATAGGAGAAAACTTCATGTTGGAATGGTTGGTTCCTTTGTGAAAGTAGGTCATTATAGAGCATTAAGAACATTGAAAGCCATGTGAGATGAGATTCATCGCTATAGAAAATCACTGAGGGAAATCAATTTCATTGTAGAATTTTAGGTGCATCCTTCGACAAGTGTTTTATGCAGGTCTATAAAGGATTTTTATTGAGCAGACTACTGCTACAATTGAGAATAGCATGTTATCATGGTTTCTGTGACAAATTTGTATTGTTAACATTGTGTATGCAAGGGATCATAACTAAGTAGGTCATGTTTAATTATTGAGGAGATTTGATATGCTTGTAGCTATATTGTATAGATTTTTGGTGGTTGTTACTGTTGAGAAATGGTTTAGTTAATGATCATAATATGTACGTTGCTAATGAAATTGTGTTGAGAGTCTGTATGCTAGAGGTTTGATGTTTGGCAGACTGTATATCATATTTTCCATGGTATTGCAGATTTATATGTATGATTTTTATTTTGTTGAGGTGATTTATTCATTGTGGTTGAGATTAGGTTAGAGAAAACATATTCAATGTTTGAGATTATTGTTAGTGCGGGTGAAGTATGAAAATGGATGAAACAAGAGTCACAAGGTTTGTTTTGAGTTGTAGTGTGTCATAGTTTAAAACTAGATGAAATTAAGTCCATAAGGGTTTGAAGGTTATGGACTTCAATTTTTTAGGTAGAGGCTTGTAGTCTAGTGGTGGCTTCACAAAGAATTTGTGGCTTCCTTCTAGTGGTTATTGAAGAAATTTCTCATGGAGTAGAGGTTTCCTTCTAGTAGTGGCTAGAATACTACTAAAGGTAGTGGCCTACATAGTTTTGGGAGTGGTGGCTTATGTGTAAGTAGTGCCTCACATTTCTTGTGATTATAGCCTTGCAAATTAGTGGTGGCTAGTGCATGCATATGTAAGGAATGGTTTTGTTAATAAATGAAGAAGAATAAGACAACAACAATGATGGTTTTTTACCAATTGGGTTTTCTACCTAACATTGTCCCCTTGTGTGATGTCTTTTATGTGTTAATAATTGACACTCTCATGGTTTACATGTTTATGTGTTATTGATGGTTACATGATCATTTGAATTATTTCATATGTGTTTTATATGCTTATGGTACTAATGAATGTGTGATATGTTAATGTGAAAGAAAAGTAAAAAGAGATTGATTTCTACAGTATTGATTTGTCACCCCCTCTCAGTAGTGTCAAATTTCCAACATATTTTGTGCACACCTTGAGGGAGGTTTTGGATGAGTGTATTTTGTCAATTTTTCTTCTTCATTTTCTAATTCTTAGGGTTGTTCTTGTTTCTCTTACCTAATGGTCTAATCAGGTGTGTTAATTGATCTTGATTTCTTGGTTTTCAAAGGTAATAATTGCTCATCAACTTTTACATCAATACAAATAACTGTTTTCTTTAATCTTAAATTTTAGAGCTTGTAACCCTTCCTCTCTGTTGAAAATCCTAAGAATATTCCTTCATCAGCTATAGCATGAATGTTACCCATTTTTTGATCATTAATTTTGATGTAACATTTGATGGCAAAAGAATTGAAGTGCTTTACTGATGTTAGTTTTCCATGGCACAATTTGTAAGGTGTCTTATCACTATTTGGCCTCAAATGTTCTTTTATTAAAATATGGGATGCTCAATGAATAAACTCAACATAAAATTTTTGTGGAATATTTCTTTCATCCATCATTTCTCTTACCTTTTTTGTACTGATGTATTATTCCTCTTATCTACTACATTTTATCAAGCAGTGCTAGTAATTGTAAAATGTATTTTTATGTAATTTTCTTCACAAAAGTCACCAAAATAATTTTAGGTGAACTCATATCTTTGTCTAATATCAAACACTTTATTTTGCAGCCAGTTTGATTATCAGCCAGGTGATGATGGCCCAAAATGACATCATTAACATTTTGGAAACCTCTGTATCAAAGCCTCATTTAGACTCTTTTCCATTTGGGTTGGTGGTTCCAATTGCTTTAAAATGGGACCAACTACCCTGATGGATATTGTTCTAATAAGTGGAGACTTTAGGATATGGGAACTAAATGAAAAGTTGAGAGATGTTTCTAAGTAATTACATATAAAAAAATATGATATAACTAAATTATATCTTATAATAATTATAACCCATGAAACCCTGTATATGTGAAAGTGAAAGATAACTTTAAAAACTAGAAATTTGTATCTCAAGTTATTTTCTTGATTAAGAGAAAATTGTAAATGAAATGCTTAATTCCATTAAACAGTTAATTGTGTTAACACCTAAACAAAAGCAACCCCAAGGGATAGCTTAATTGGTCGAGCTGTCATTGCTAAGTACCTTTCCAATTGGGAGGTCATGGCATCAAATATTCTTGACTCCCTTGGGGTTAGGCTTGACCAAATAAGCCGATGAGTAGATCCCTTTAGGTGGATCTACCCAGACTATTACCCGTGGATGTAGTGGCCATTTAGTGACCCTGAATTATCAAATTGTTCAATCATAAACATAAATAACAGTTCAATGATTCCAATGAAAATTTGAGAAAAAAATTCAATAGGAGTGTCAAATCTACTCTGCTTCGTTGAAACATGAAATAAAAATGGTTCAGTACTTTTATTTGAAAGGAATAAAGTACAATAGTGTAATTATTCCTTTCCTTTACAAAATTAGAAATCAATTGCATTGGGACTGTGTTATTTAAATAGTTTACAAACGTGAAGTGAGAGTAGTTTCATCTCTGAAATACTCTCAACAAAATAGAAACAAACTTAGAAAAATAGAAACTCATTACAACCTTCAAACTCAAATGAAATTTTTAATTCGAAGGAGAAAATGTTGATGAAAAGCCACTAGGTGATTACCATTCATCATAGACTTCTAGAAGAGGTGGTAACTCAAGGAGTGAGTGAGGTGCAGTGTTCACTTTACAATTATACACCTAATTTTAGAAGACTAGTAGTAGCTAAGTGATCATTTAATTAATAATTTTAGTTACTTGAAGGTAACTATGAGGTTTAATGAGAAACTCCTAGATTACCCCAAAATTCACCTTTGACTACTACTCAATTTTATCATGTGCCTTTTTTTCACCTTGTACTTTTGATTTCAATACCTCTACCTCTAGGAGATATTCCTCGGCATCAATTGATAACATTTGCATCTCTTTAAGATATTGAGCAATATATTGGATTGGAGAATCAGAAAGCCTTTTTGCATATTTAATAAACTCTTTTTTTGAGAGTATATGGGCCTTCCAAACATGTATAACTTTATATTTTTTAATTTCATTAATTCTAGGCAGGTTTGGAAAGCACCTCTTCGGATCTTCCTAGAATTGCAAACTCTCATTAAGCTTACACTTTTCTTCATCATACAAATTTTCCATATCAACTAAATCATTAAGGAAAGAGTTAACCAGCTTCTCCTAAGCGTACACTATGTATAACTTATCATAGAATAGATGTTTCACATGATGTAGCTATTGATTTATGTCATGGCATTCATTCTTGAATTTGGCAAGATCTATAATAGTTTCCTCAACTAGCCTTACCTTTTCCTAAAATTCCTTCATATGGATACCCTTTTGCTTGATCTTAGATTCAAATTGGCTTTTAAACAAAGAAATATGAGCTTTCATCTATGTTTTATTTTTTGGAGAATTGTTCTCTGGCTCAAGAATCCATCCATCTTTTTGTCTAATGAATTGCATAAATGTAGTATCCATGTCAATGTTTGAATTTTCATAAGCTCCTACATACTGAGCTAATCCCTTGAATACTTCATATGGGGCTTTTCATGATCCTCCCCAAATCACCTCCAAAGGTATTGGTAATAGAGAAGTTGTTGTTACTAAAGCCTAAGTTTCCTTATCTTTATTTTCTTTATGCTTCTCCTTAAGTTTTTAGTGGAAACTTAAGGGTAATCTACAAGAGTTATCTTTTCTATTTGTAGCTATTCTATCGGTCCATAATTTCCTTCTAAACATCATAATTTTTTTGTTTTCGAGGTTGTGCCGTGAAGCAACTGGATGACTTCCTTATTATTATAGGCATTGTGGCTCCTAGTTGGTTGTGCCCAATAGATTTCATTATGGATGAGTAGACGCTCCTTTCTGGTAGTGGCTAGATGAAGATTGTAAATGAGAACATTATTGGATTAATAGAGAAGAACAATCAAGAAAAAAATTGTGTTGGTTTTCTACCCTAGTATTTTTTCACCCTAAAACATTAATGTCTCCATGTGATGTTGTTTGTGTTTGATTTTTGGCATGTATTTTTAAGTTCTCAATTCTGAAAATTTCATCTCTTGAAATTTTTTGTAAAACTTGTGAAATACCAATTCAACCCCCATTAGTTTTTCTAGATTATAACAAGTGGTATCAAAACCAATTCCTTTGGTTGCCACTTAATTACTGAAAGGATAATTCAAAGAGGATCATGGGTACTCAAGATGTTAAAATTCGTGTTATTGATGGAGATAATTTTGGATTATCAAAGATGAGGATACAAGGACATTTGGTGAGGCTAGGTTTTCATGTCTATGCTAGTGCGGTGTGAGGATACATTGTTTCCGAGACTCTTTGTACATGTCATGATCAGAAGACAGTTTATCAACACAATGTTATGACCAAAAATGTTATCTTGGATGGAATTAGTGTGAATGAACTCATTAAGGTGATGCACTGCTAGTCAGTGAAGGATGTTTGGGGCAAGATATAGAAAAACTATGAAGGAAATGACAAGGTGAAGAATGAAAAGGTCCAAAACTACATAATGAGGTTTGAGAGCCTAAAGATGAAAGAAGAAGAAAGAATTGGTGAATACTTTTGTAGGGTCAAGGAAGTCACTAATTAGCTCAAGAGTATAGATGAGAAGCTTGAATATGAGATTATTATTCAAAAACTTTGAGGTCCTTGCCATCATGGTCAAATCCAAAGGTCGCCACAATTGAGGAAATGGAGGATGTTGTAACTTATTTTTATCATAGTTGTCTTCTATTTTTTTTGAAAAAAGAAAAATAAAAAAATACAGAAAAGAAAGGAAAGAAAATGACAAAAAATAGATAAAGTAAAAAATGTCAAAAGAAAAGAATAAAAGGGGATATAGAAAAAAAATACAATAAAAATACCCAAAGTCGTGAGTTAGTCAAAATGCCGTAACATTTTCATATATTATTATTTAAATCCTTTCACATTTCCAAAAGGATATGGTTTAATTTGTAAATAAAGTAGATTTTACTTTTTGTCGTGTTACAATAAAGCGTGATTGGAAATCTATGAAATAGATCGTCCCCACCCACATCAACGATAAGGAATGAGTTCAGGACCCCCCTGCACCATCAAAATTTAATGGGTGTGGGGGTCCGAAAAGTAGTATTATATTTACTGTCAGTTGATACATGGCATGTTTTCAACTACTTTGGGACCCCCCTCTCCTAAACCACTGACCACTCACCCCACTCCGAAAACCTCATTCCACTCCCTCTCCGCTCATATGCCTATTCACACCTTGCCACTTGTCTTCATTGTATTCACCCCCACCAGTTAGCCATTCAATATTTAATTTCTCCCGCCAAACATTCATATACCTCTTCCAACATTAAATTTTGCATGCCAACATTCTATTCTTTACTTGGACACACCTAAAAATGGTTATCACCCATTGACCTATTTGAATTACCTCTTTTAGAAAGAGACATATCCCCCTACTCATTCCCTTTCACCATTCTACCTCCCACAATGACCCGTCCAAACTACGAATTCTACCAAGTACGCAATCATTAATATTTATACACCAGTAATCAACAATTCTTTTGTAATTTAGCAACCTTAGCCTGTAATTTCGTATTTACAATATCTTCATCCAAAGGAAAAATAAAATTAGTGGTATAATTCCCTACATTACCTTTTGTATTTAACTTAGATGAGCTTCCCCTAGTAGATACATAGTATAAAATCTTGGAAACCCAATGTCAGCTTGACCTCTATGAACTCCACAATTTGTAAAACCAAAAGTTTCTTCATATCAATGATGAGTTGATAATTTGGGAGTATTTCCTTTCTCAATTAATATTTCCCGAGACCCATAACTTCCCTAAATTTGTTACACAGTGTCATCTAAGATATCTTCCTAGTCATAGGGTTGTAATTGCCCAAAATAATGAAGTTGTATTTCCTATTAGTCCTGAGTCTAAATGTCAAGAACTTTAAATTGTTGGCATTATGATACAAGTGTTTTCCTTGATGGAAACTCACTCACATGTCAGTTCAAATTTTATAAAGGGAAACTCACATTGTAACAGGTCAATTCAGAGGTAACAGGGTATTGGTACAAAAGGAGAGGAAGTTGGAACAAAGGTCTACTTATCAGAATCAAGAAGTTGAAGTAAAATAATCTTGTAAGTTATTTTAGGGTGTATACGTAGGTTCACCCTTCCAAAGCAGTGTATACATGTGGGTTCACAAAAGAAAAGGAGCGTATACGTATGCACACACTTTCACAAGAGGAAAAGTGTGTATGGGTTGGAAAATCAAGGAAATACAAGATTAAAGATTACCAAGGGTCAATACCATGGTATTATCCCATAATATTGAGTAGACTAACGACTATTTGATCCCGTCCAAGAATACCATACATTCTAAGTGTTGTTTCAGTTTGAGGTATTGAGAAAGGCCAAAAGTATATAAGGAGGAGAAGATGAAAGGGCCAAGTGTGCAAGTGAAAGGGTTTCTTAAATATACTTCTATCTAAATTATATTTTATATTGCAGGGTATTGATTATGATATAATCTGAAATAGTTTGTGCACCTTGAATTCAATTTTGGATCAGGATCATGAGACCTGAAATGATTTATCATTGAATGATCTAATATTGGTTGGGTTAGATATGATTTCTTACACATGTTTTATTCCTTAAATGTCATGATATGGGTACGTCTAAAGTCTGGAATAGCAGCGAAGTTGTAAGTTTATATTTAGAGATCTATACATTGGTTCACCTTGGTAAGGGAGCGTATACACACTGGTTCAAATCTTCCAAGTAGATTATGCAAAAGAAAAGCTTGCTATTCAAAAACCACTGATCTACCTGATCAGTGCTATTGATTTACTGTTGTCTATCAATGATGTATTCTTAGATATGAAAGTAGAACATAATGCATAATGAGATTGGGTCTGATTGATTGATTGATTAAGTTATAAGGGTGATCTTTGTTGCTGACAATAGATGTTCATAATATTACTGGTTAGTACATATTTGATTCAGAAGTTTTTATGATTTAGTACTTTTGGAAGTATACGCGTGTTTGGCTAAAGGAAGTAGTGTATACACGCAGTTTTGGTGACTTAAAGTAGCATATTCATTTTGATGTATTATTGTTAAGGTTGCAACTTGTTTTGAATGATGATGCAATTTTTTTGGGTTCAACAGAGTGTTATGGTGACAGTGATCTGGCTATTCAGATTGATTGATTATTTTTTGATCCAGTTATTATTATATAGTTTGAGCTTCAATGTTTCTGATGGGTCTAGTATAAAAATTTGATGAAACAAGGCCTTCATATTGTGCTACTGTGTACTAGGGGCATCTAGTTTGAAAATCTATGAAACATGGTCCCTAGAGGAAGAGATAAAGTCATAGCCTTTTGTAGGCCAGTGCCTACATACTAGTAAACATATCAGCTAGTACAAGAGCTCGGGGTTGTAGCTCCCTTCTAGTATAAGCTAGAGAACAAAAGAAGGTTGTAGCCTTCTCCACGCGGGTGCCTGCGTATTGGTATGAGTCTGTACCAATACAAGATTGTAAAAATATTTTCTTTATATTAAAAATAAGACACAGAAAACAATAGCAGGTGGTTTTTCTTCCACATTGGGTTTCCACCTTAAATCTTAGTGTTCATGTGTGTTGCTTATGTGTGATGGTTGACGCAGGGTAACCTCCGCTTTCCCCTACAGTATGCATAAAAATGCATAAACAAATTTGTCCCATGTATTTAACTCTGAAAGAGACAAATCTTCTACCATAAATGGTTAAGGCCCCATTCATTAGTACCTATGTATCATAACTCAATCACTTTTCCTAAACCTCCTATTGGGACTATTTATCTCCTTGTAACCTTCATTATCCCTTTTATTAAAGCCTTCCATTAATTCTTCCTTATCGGGACTTTAAAACCCTTCATAACCTTTATACAACCCTTTAAGCCACATATATATAACCTTTCCATTTAATACATTGGTTACATATGTTTTAACGTATAAAACAATATTTTCCTTTATAAACCATTTACAAAGGAAAACCCCTTAAAACATATAATTTTCGGCTCGGTACTGTCTCTGCACACTTCTTGAGGATTTCCTTTATCGCAATTAGCTATCGGCTCCTCCACGGGTCATACATACATGCCTCATCACCCCTTTGATTCTGATATGTGACTATTGGAATCCTTAATATATGTTTTAGCCTTAACAAGGCTTGGCACAACACTTCCATGAATACAAAGGAAATGCATTGAAATCTCGCTCTGAAACATATAAGCGGATCCCAAATACTTTCCACCCGCATCTGTATCTTCATCGGGTCCGCACCTTTAGTCACTCCATAGCATTATTTCTCTAAACTCTGATAAGCCCGATCTCTGTTCACCAAAGCCTCTCATCAAATCTTAACCATCAGTTATATCCTCCGATCTGACATTACTCCCGACTGTTTAAACTTGTGCACATATTCCCCACTGTTGATCTGCACCCAATAGATCTGATGACTGTTGTTGATATCGGGTAGATAACAAGCTTGAGGTTTAACCACCTGATAAAGTGGTTTCCTCTCACCTCTACTGCCATGCATCATTTCATGAGTGGAATCGACGCTCGTTGTTCAATACCACTTACGGTTTTGAGGCAGCTCGAAATCCACTTTCACTATTACAAAACCACCTTCCTTCATTAAAGTTCACTGATGCGATATTCCTCCGTCTCCTCTGTGATTTAATCTTGGCCATTAATCTTCAAGATCCAACGGTTGTTGTTCATCCTCTCTTCACTTCATTGTTCTTCCTTCCACTTGCATTTTTACGCTATTTCTTTAGTTCTTCTGTGGTTTTTCTCTTCCTCAAAGGTTTCAGCCTTTCTATTATTTTACTGCGTGATTCCTCCTGAGATTGGCTTTAATCCCTCTAATGGATTCAACAACCCACTATGGTCCTCTGTATCACTCTTCTCTTACGTAGTTCTCTAGAACTCTGCCTTCTACTTCTGTTGCTCAGCTACCTCTGAGCTTTACTCTTCTACGAAATCTCACTTCACTATTTCACCCCAAAGCTTCCCTCTTTTCCTCAATTGGATTCAAAGATCCATTCATGATTCATCTGAATCATTTTGTTCCTTTGCATCCTTTAGAATTCTTCCTGCAACTTGTTACAGATTCTATGAATTCACTAGTAGTTCATTCATGAAATACTCTTCAACACACTGACACAGTTAGGAATAAACATCTATATATATATAAATAAATAGTTAATTACATATCTAATACTCTCTGTCTCCCAAAGGCCTATTCTTCAATATCATGGCCTCCCCCTCTGACTCTGTCTGTAGGTTTACGTATAAGCCAGTGAGCTCTGTTGAACTCATCGTCGTTCAACTCCTAAATCTTCTAAATTGAATCCTAAATCCTCTATCCACTTCTACTTCAATTAATTCTTAAAATCTCTCCTTAGTTCCTCGAATCATGGAATGTTAAAGAGTCCTCATTGACTTTAGACTCTTTTTTCATTATTACCCACTCATTCCCTTCTTATTCGAGTGTATTTACAAGATATCTCACAAATCTAATTTATTCCTATTCTATGCACTCAAAAGCCTAATATTAAATGTATTCATCACTTAGGAATCCAACTTCCTAAAAATGCATGACCTCCTATGTCTACTTAATTACAATGATTTTCTCTTGGGTTGAATGCACCTGCATCAAACTCCTAAAGTAGAAAATATTCATGATCTCTTGGTCATGTGTCTTCTGATCTTTGTCTTCCTGGATCCCATACTTTGTTCTGTAACTACCCAAATGTCTTGTTCCTTTGTTTTTGTTGTACTTCTGTTGTCTTCTACTCCATTTTCTTCTCTTTATCAATCAGGTTCAAATTCTGATTGATCTTTCTTCCTGTTGCTAACATTTTCCTCCATTTGAACTGCTTCATCATCAGTTGCCACATATCTTCAATCTCCATCTCTAGTATATTTATAGGCTAGTCCATATTCTACCATTCACTATTACCTCTTTCTCTTTGCTTCAGGTTGTTGCTACTGTCTACTAACTCTTCAAATTGTTGTTGGTTACTTCCACTTTGTAGCTGCTGGTTTACTTTTTCTTCTTTTTTTATTCTGTTTGCTCCAACTTTTGCTTTGCTTGCTATGGTAACTCCTATGCTGACTCTTATGCTTACTACCTCCCTATCATCCTTACACTCTTTCACGATTATTTCTGTCTACACTGAATTATGACTTGCCAACATTTTGTCTTGTACTTGAGAATCTTTGTTCCATGGATTAAATTCTTCCATAGAATTTTCTTCTTTCATCTTTATTTGGCTGCTCATTGTGCCAAATTTCCTTCAACATATGCAACAAAACTTGCACTCACAAAACATTTGTTAAATCAGAAACATAAGGCCTCAGTGCCTCTTCTTCCTTTGGCAACACATCAGTATGATGCTCTACTTTCTCCTCCTCTGCCAGCATATCAATATATTGATTTGAATTCTCAAAAGAATTCATCAGATTGTCAACCAGCCTCTCCGCCACACCATCTGTTCTAATGATGTCTTCCTACTCTTGTCCACTATAGTGAACTCCTTCTTCTGTAATCATACTGTCATACTCTAAATTTTCTAGCAAATATTCCATCAATGCAATTTCTTTGTGACACCTTGCAAGTGTTTCATCATCACTTATGTTTCCTGCATTTATACACAAATTATTAGTTTAGAAATCATAAGGTTCAATAGTATCAATTGTTTCTTCACATATCAGCTCTTCAAATTAAATTCAATCTCATTTTTTCAGAAGAACATGTTCCTCTGTTGTCACATCTTCACAAATCCATGCATTATTAAGTTCTTTTTGTTGCAATAAATCATTGCTTTTCTCATTTAAGAGACATTCTCCACCCTCCTTTAGTTTAGAGTTTTTATCTTCTGAAAGATACTCTTCCATACTTCTGATAGCTTCAAAAGATTGTTCATCCTCTACAAAACACTCTTTTGTTAGTGTTCCTTCTCCCAAGGTTAAATCAATTTCATAGGATTCTTCTTCCTTAACATCTTTCAGCAGATGTCCTTCTCCTTTTCTGAATATCTCAACAGCTTCGATGGCTATTTCCATTATGCCTATCATCATGGTGAATTGATGATCCTTTACTATGTTTTCAGCTAACATAGTCTCTTCTTCAAGTTTGCCTTCAGTCTCTTGCTGTTTATCTTCCCCAAGAGTTATCCTTGTCTCATCATCTGCATTAAAATTCTCTTGTATTTGTTTTTCATCAATAACATTAATCAAACTCATTCGATTACCTTTTTGAGACAATAATTTTTCGTTCTTCATCAGAATAGGATCCTAATTCTTCATCTCTATGACAGCTTCTTTAGACTCATCCATAGAGTTTTCCTTCTATATGCAGTAAAATTCTTCTTCTCCTAAGAAGTTTTCCTTGTCACCTTTTACTTCTATATCTTCATCTACTCTGAACATATCTTCAAAAGGCTACTTTTCTCCTGCAATATCTGCCATCATACACAAAATATCAGTTTTAAAAATATAAGACTCTCTGGTCTAACTTGATGGTTCAGTCATCATATCTACTTGCTATTCTAAATCCTTCATATGATTCAGAAATTCTTCGATGGTCTCTCCTTCAATCTCCTCAAGCCCTTCACTTGTTTTCTTAGTATCTTTCCCCATCTACATATGAGACCTATCTATCTCATCTTCTTCCAGAAAAGAATTTAGATTTTTCTTCTCTTCTTTCTCTTTTATGACACTATCATCAAATTTCCCTTATTTACATGTTTCACCTACAAACATACACAAATTGTCAAATTTAAAATCATCAGATGTTTTGGTCTCACTTGAAGTTTTAGTCTTCAAGTCTTCATCTTTAGTTAGCATCTCCTCATGTTGTTTTGAACTATCACAATAGTCCATGAGATCTTCACTTGATCCCCATTCTTTATCTTCAGTGTAGTCTTCACTTTCTCCCAAAATTTCTCCCTGTTTTGGTTCACAAATGTACTCTTCCATTTCCAACTTAGCTTCCTTGAGTTTTTCCCTCAACCATTTTACTTTCTTTTGTTGTAGCCTTCTCTGCATCTCATGCCACTCCACTGGCTTCTTCCTCAAGACCCAACCTAATCTCTAGCTTTCCTCTAGTATTCTCCTTAATGCATTGAGTTGTCTTTTAACTCTGCAATCTCCTTGTCAATCTCCTCTTGACTCATCCTCTTGCCATTTGCCTTAGCATCCTCTTTCTTCATCTTTCTTCTGTTGTGGCTTCTCTCTGAACCTCTGCTATGACTATCAGTAGTCATCTTCTTCTCCTCTTTCTTCATGAGATCTTCACTCATCTGCAACAAGCCTCTGCAACAGTTAGTCTTCCTTGCTACAATATCACCTCTCTAAGCTCTCCTCACTCAGTCTTTTGGTAAGCACAGTCCTCTGTCTAGAGCCTTCTCTTGAGCAACACCTTTTCTCCTTCTAGGCTTCTGTAATCTCTTAAGAAAACCTTAGTTGTCCTCTCTCTTTGTCCAACCTCTTGTAGGATTCTTCAGGTTCACTACCACTTCTCCTTAAGAGTTTTTTCCTTAATCTACGTTCAAGAAGACATCTAGTTCTCCTCTCACAACTTCTCTTCTTGTCATTTGTGCATTAGTGTAAAAACACAACTTCTCAATTTAAAATAGAACATATTACCTCACCTTCAAGATCTTAGCATGATCTTGTTTCACCATTCCACCTGTACTTTAAATGGTTTGTCCTCTATTTATTGCATCTGCAAGTTCTACTACACATCAACTCTATGTGCCTACTTCCTATCAGATTACAATCTGATCCTTCCTCTTGCCTACATAAACACCGTAACATAGAACTCTGCTCTCAGTTATTTCAAAGAAATGTTCACACAGAGCTTCTTTAACATGGCTTTGATACCAAATGACGTAGGGTTACCCCTGCTTACCCCCATAGTATTCATAAAAATGAATAAACACATATGTCCCAAGTACTTAACTCTCAAAGTAGTCAAATCTTCTACCATAAATGGTTAAGGCCCCATTCATCAGTTCCTTTGTCCAAAAACTCAATCACCCCGCTTAAACCTCCTATCAAGACTATTTTATCTCCTCGTAACCTTCATTATCCCTTTTATTAAAGCCTTCCATTAATTCTTCCTTATCAGGACTTAAAAGCACTTCATAACCTTTATACATCCCTTTAAGCCACATATATATAACCTTTACTTTTAATACATTGGTTACATATGCTTTAACGTATAAAATGCTCTTTTCCTTTATAAACCATTTACAAAGGAAAACACAACAAAACATACCTTTTTCCAACTCGGTATAGTCTCTGCACACTTCCCAAGGATTGCCTTTATCGCAATCAACTATCGGCTCCTTCGGGGGTCATACATACATGCCTCATCAGCCCCCTCTGATTCCAATATGTGACTATCGGAATCGTTCATATATGTTTTAGCCTTAAAAATGCTCGGCACAACACTTCCATGAATATAAAGGAAATGCATTGAAATCCCACTACAAAACATATAACCAGATCCCAAATACTTTCCACTCGCATCTATAACTTCATTGAGTCTGAAACTTTAGTCACTCCACAATGTCATTTCTCCAAACTCCGACAAGCCCGATCCCCAGTCACCAAAGCCTCTGATCAAATCTTGACCATCCATTATATCCTCTGGTCCAATGGTTGACATTACTCTCGACTGTTTAAACTTGTGTGCTTATTCCCCACCATTGATCTACACCCAACAGATCTAATGGCTGTCATTGATATTGAGTAGATAACAACTGCAAGTTTTAACCACCCAATAAAGTGATTTCCTCTCACCTCCACTGCCATGCATCATTTGATGAGTGGAATCAGCACTCGTCCTTCAATATCGCTTACAGTTTTGAGGCTGCCCGAAATCCACTTTGACTGTTACAAAATCGCCTTCCTTCATTAAAGTTCACTGATGCAATATTCCTCTGTCTCCTTTGTGATTGGATCTTGGCCGTTAATCTTCAAGATCCAGCGATTGTTGTTCATCCTTTCTTCACTTCACTATTCTTCCTTCCACTTGCGCTTTTACGCTATTTCTTCAGTTCTTCTATGGTTGTTCTCTTCTTCAAAGGTTTCAACCTTTCTATTGTTTTACTGCGTGATTCCTTCGAAGCATGGCTTTAATCCCTGTAATACATTCAATGACCCATTATGTTCCTCTGAATCACTCTTCTCTTGTGTAGTTCCTCAGAACTCTGCCTTCTTCTTCTGCTGCTCAGCTACCTCTAAGCTTTACTCTTCTGCAAAATCTCACTTCACTATTTCACCCCAGATCTTCCCTCTATTACTCAATTGGATTCAAGGATCCATTCATGATTCCTTTGAATCATTATGTTCCTTTGCATCCTTCAAAATTCTGCCTGCAACCTGTTAAAGAGTCTACAAATTCACATGTAGTTCATTCATGAAATACTCTTCAAAACACTGACACAGTCTGGAATAAACATTGATATATGCTAATATAGACAACCAATTACATATCGAAGACTCTGTGTCTCCCATAGGGCTATTCTTCAATATCGTGGCCTCCCCCTCAGAATCTTCCCATAGGCTTACATATATGCCAGTGAGTTCTGTTGAACTCATCCTGGTTTGACTCCTAAGACTGTTGAACTGACTCCTAACTCCTTTGTCCACTTCTACTTCAATTAATTCCTAAAATCTCTCCTTAGTTCCTTGAATTATGGAAATATTAAAGAGTCTGGTTGAATTTATACTCTTTTTTCATTATTACCCACTCATGTCCCCCTTATTCGAGAGTATTTACAAGATATCTCTCACATCTAATTTATTCCTATTCTATGCACTCAAAAGCCTAATATTACATTTATTCATCACTTAGGAATCCAACTTCCTAAAAATGCATGACCTCTTATGTCTACTTAATTACAATGATTTTCTCTTGGGTTGAATGCTCCTGCATCAGACTCCCAAAGTAGAAAATATTCATGATCTCATGGTCATGTGTCTTCTGATCTTTGCCTTCCTGGATCCCATACTTTGTTCTGTAACTGCCCAATTGTCTTGTTCCTTTGTTGTTGTTGTACTTCTGTTGTCTTCTGCTCCATTTTATTCTCTTTATCAATTAGGTTCAAGTTCCGATTGATCTTTCTTCATGTTGCTACCATTTTCATCCATTTGAACTACTTCATCATCAGTTGCCACATCCCTTCAATCTCCATCTCTAGTATATCTTTGGGCTGGTCCATATTCTACCATTCACTGTTACCTCTTTCTCTCTGCTTCAGGTTGTTGTTACTGTCTGCTAATTCTTTAAATTGTTGCTGGTTACTTCCACTTTGTAGTTGTTGGTTTACTTTTTCTTATTCTTTTGTTATGCTTGCTCCAACTTTTGCTTTGTTTTCTATGCTGACACTTGTGATGACTGCCTCGATGTCATCCTTACCCTCTTTCATGATTATTTTTGTCTGCACTAAATCATGACTTGCCAACATTATCTCTAGTACTTGAGCATCTATGTTCCATGGATTAAATTCTTCAATAGAAATTTCTTCTTTCATATTTATTTGGCTGCTCATCTATGCCAAATTTCCTTCAGCATCTACAACAAAACCTGCACTCACAAAACATTTGTTAAAATCAAAAGCATAAGGCCTCAGTGGCTCTTCTTCCTTTGGCAACACATCAATATGCTGCTCTACTATCTCCTCCTCTGTCAGCATATCAGTCTTCTGATTTGAATTCTCAAAAGAATTCATCAGACTCTCAACTAGTCTCTCCTCCACACCATCTTTTCTATTGATGTCTTCCTGCTCTTGTCCACTATAGTGAACTCCTTCTTCTGCAATCACACTATCATACTCTGAATTTTCTAGCAAATATTCCAACAATGCAATTTGTTTATGACATTTTTGCAAGTGTTTCAACATCACTTATGTTTCCTACATTTATAGACAAATTATGAGTTTGGAAATCATAAGGTTCAACAGTCTCAACTGTTGCTTCACATATCAACTCTTAAAACTGAATTTCATCTCCTTATTTCAAAAGAACATGTTCCTGTGTTGTCACATCTTCACACATCCACGCATTATTAAGTTCTTTTTGCTGCAATAAATCATTGCTTCTCACATTTAAGAGGCATTCTCCATCTTCCTTTACTTCAGAGTTTTTATCTTCTGAAATATACTCTTCCATGCTTTTGACAGCTTCAAAATAATTTTCATCCTCTGCAAAACACTCTTTTTTTAGTGTTCCTTCTCCCAAGGTTAAATCCTTTGCATAGGGTTCTTCTTTCTTAACATCTTTTAGTATATTTCCTTCTCTTTTTCTGACTGTCTCAATAGCTTCCATGGCTATTTCCACTATGCCTATCATCATGGTGAATTGATGATCCTTTACTATGTTTTCAGCTAACATAGCCTCTTCTTCAAGTTTGCTTTCAGTCTCTTGTTGTTTATCTTCCCCAAGCGTTATCCTTGTCACACCTTCTACATTAAAATTCTCTTGTATTTGTTTTTCATCAATAACACTAATGAAACTAATTTGATTACCTTTCTGAGACAATATTTTTTCATTCTTCATCAGAATAAGATCACGATTCTTCATCTCTATGACAACTTCTTTAGACTCATCCATAGACTTTTCCTTCTATATGGAGTCAAATTCTTCTTCTTCTGAGAAGTTTTCCTTGTCACCTTTTACTGCTAGATCTTCATCTACTCTAAAGATATCTTCAAAAGGTTGCTTTTCTCCTGCAATACGTGCCATCATACACAAACTATCAGTTTTAAAAATATAAGACTTTGTGGTCTCACTTGATGGTTCAATCATCATATCTCCTTGCTGTTCTAAATCCCTCATATGATTCAGACATTCTTCGATGGCCTCTTCTTCAATCTCCTAAAGCCCTTCATTTGTTTTCTTGATATGTTTCGACATCTGTAGATGAGACCTATCTATGTCATCTTCTTCCAGAACATAATTTATATTCTTCTTGTTGACACCTAATCATCAGGATTGGGTGAATAACTAAGATCGATGTAAATAAATAATAGAAAATATGAATAGTCACTGCGAGATGAAATGAACATTCTCTCACTCATGTATATAATAAAGACCAACCTGAATGAATATCAATAAATTGATTTGAGGAGTTACCCCCTGGTCTGACATGGTATCAAATCCAGTTCCATTTTTGGCTTCCAACTCCATTTTGTAACTCCCTTTTGCCATTTATTCAGAAGTTTTTCCTACGTTTTCTCTGCCAATTTTGTAAACTCCCACGCTCCTCTAACATAGTCTAATAAACGCTGCTCTCCTATGCTACTGGATACATGCACCCTTGTCAACAGTATGGCATTATGCACATTTCGTTTTGAATATTTTTTCTTCACCCTTAGAATTTCCTGGAGGAGCCTCTGAGAAGGTTACCATTGATTAATGTCATTGATACTTGACGTAACTGTTAGCAATGGCATCCTCCTCCTCTTAGTCAGCACTGTGTCATGCTTGTTCTGGTATTTTGCATTGCATTATGTAATGATGGTCAAAGCGTTGGTTCAAGTCGAATTGTGTTAAGATTTTGGTGTGAGTTATATGTTAAAACTCTGGTGTTGTTTGTCAATTAAGATTGCGATGCATCCTTGTATTTTAAACTATGGCACTGTCTGTGTCTTTTATGCATCTAGAGTGTTAAAACTTCATTAATTAGTTAATACATTGTCTCTGTTGTTCATTTCACATATAATACCACGTTGCTTCATGTGTAATACCACTCGACAGTCATTGTTGTGCACACTATGCCCCTCTATCCATAGTGGTTTGGAGCTCGATGCTTGGCACTTAGTCATTGACGTGGATTGTGACTTGTGGTTGAATAAATCATGTTGCATTGGCTGATAGCTCTGAGCCTAGTTTGAATACCCACTATATTTTCATTCTTACACATACCACCAATCCTCTGCCTCTGTCTCATCTTGTCCCATAGATTTCGTAAAGGGAGAGAGACAAAAGCTGCTGTCTAGAACCGAGACCTCGTTCCGGTGTATGATGCACAGTGGAAGAGAGGAAGTAACATTCAAAACATTTGAGAGATATCTGGAGCAAAAGTAAAGTTGCATGATTCAGAGTCTAGTTCCTTAGATCATGTTATTGAAATATCTGGGACACCAGAACAAACACACGCAGTAAATTGCTTGCTTCAAGCATTTGTTGGAAATAATACTGAGAGGGGGGGTGAATCAGTATTATCAGATCAATCAATCTTTTTCAATGCTCAAAAACATATACGCTACTTCAATTAAGTGAACCCGCGTGTACACGCTACTGTGTCTAATGAAACTCGCGTATATCCAGAGATCTTATAATTCAGTTAGCTTAATATTCAGTAAATGCATCAGATCATTATTAAGCATATTAACAGTAAACAGGTGCAGTATAACAGAACAGATCATCACACAAAAGCCACACACATGAACACAAAGATATAAGGTGGAAACCCAATGTGGGTGAAAACCACCTGCTGCAAGTCATCTCAATCTTCTTCTTAATAAGAAAATCCTTTTACAATATTTGTACTGGTGCAGTCTTATACCAGTACGGGAGCTACAACCCCCTTTGCTCTTGTAGTAGCCGATCCATTTACTAGTACGCAGGCTACTACCTGCTACAATGCTCCAAAGATCTCCTTTAGCTTTTGTACTAGCTTAGATACTAGTACGTAGGTGCTTGCCTACAATCTTCTCACCTCCAGGTACCACGTTTCATCAATTTTCAGACTGGATACACTGAAGCACAACACATAATCTGCAAGGCCACTTTTCATCCAATTTTCATACTGGACCCATAACTATCATTGAAGCTCAAAACAATCATCAAACTCTGAATCACTGAAACCCTGTTAACAACAGTCACCAGAACACAGAGCAGACACAAAACTCTGTAATAACCATCAGTTCCATCTGCAACTTCAAATATTAAGATTTACAATGTATACGCTACTTCGATGAATCAAACCCGCGTGTATACGCGCTTTTGCCAAAGACAACCCGCGTACAGATCTAAAAATAATTTCTCATAACTTGCAGCTGTACCAGACATCAGTCATACTCATAACACTTATAGAACAATACATGCGTCAGTATGCAGATCTAGAATAAGCATCATAAAGATAGTTCATTTCAAACCATTTGATCCCGATCTCTCCTTAGATCTAGTTCTCCATCAACCGGTGAGATCTCTCCTTAGCTCAGATCAAGCAATGCATCATCAACCCATAACCCTGCATACTAGATCTAATGCTTCATCAGATATTCAAGACATTTCAGATGCACTTGCCTAATGATTTCCTTCTCCTTATATAGCCTTAGGCCTTGTTCAATACCAAGGGCCACAACCATAGAAATCCAATACCATCAACTTTAAAACTAGGGATCAACACGTCCGTCGAGACACCAAGGTCCAAAACCATAGGCACAACTTCCAAGGACTAACCGCCATGGACCAAAATGAGTTTTCCACATACACGCGCTTTTAATGAAGCCAACCTGCGTGTACACGCGACTTGGGCTTAACGAACCTGCGTGTATGAACTTTCTCTTCTTCTTATAGTCTGATCATCAATTCCTTGCTGCTGTCCTTCTGCACTATGATTTCTCATCAGTGTGGTTTGCCATCAAGGACAACACTTGTCTCATAATGCCAACAATCTCCCCCTTTGGACTTGATGGCAAAGCTAACTTGTCACACTTAGAACTATCATCTGATTCCTTTGAGCCATCCTCCATCAGTCACATCTGATATCTCTTCTGAAGATTCATATAAGTGAGATATTCTTCTATGAGAGGGTTGCCATCAAGTACAACACATGCATCATAATGCCAACAATCTCCCCCTTTGGACTTGATGGCAACAACACCAAATCACTCTCCCCCTTTGACATCAAGGGCAAAGGGTGGACCAAGATATTCTCTTCCTTTGCTGAATCATTCCACTGTCCATACTCCCCCTGAGTACTTGCTGAAATCTCTGAATAGTCTCCCCCTTTGTATATGCCAAGGTGTACCAATCTGTCCATGCTCCCTCTGAGTACATGCTGAATCTCTGTTCTTGCTGAAGTGTGCTGATCATGCTCTCCCTGACTGTAAGCAAGGTCTACAAAAGATGTTCTTCAAGAAGAACATGACTCTATACATCATAAAAGACCTTCCTATCACTTAGGACTCATACATACATCCATCTCTCAACTAAGTGAGGATAAACAAGAAAATGACTCATCCACCCAACCAAGTGGGGATACATAAAAAATTTACATCTGACAACCAAACACATTGCATCAATCATCCCAGGCATAGTGGGAAAACCAAAATAGGCCGTTACATGACCTTGACACCATGAAAGAGATACCACAAAAAAGATATATGACATAGAGACGTAAGAACTAGACCAAGACTTATGAAAGTCACCAGCAGCATCTGATAATCACCATTCAGATCAACAACCAAGAGATCCTTCTGTTCTCCTTTCGCCTTTGTTCCATCTGAAACCAACAACAAAAGTGAACCAGAACCAAAAACTTTAAGATAATGCCAACAATGCATCATTGGAAGATTATCTGCTCCCCCTGAACCTGTGCCAGATGATCTCTGTCAGACCCATATCAGACTTTCTGCAACCAACATCTGTCCCTGCTGATTTTCTTCAAAACTCCATATACGCGTCTGTATACACATAAACAAGCGTATATACGTGGATATTCCTTACGCAACACGCGTATACCATATACGCGACTATCCTCTTGTAAAACCGCGTATGCACGCGAATATCCTTTAAACAGCACGCGTACACAAATTTCCATATCAACAACCTGTAAATGTCCTGCAGCAAGGTATGTCTGAACATAGATGTCAACTCCTCCTTTTAAACATCATCATGAAATCATTCACATTACATGTGAAACCACCATAGCCATTACATCAACGTCAAGATCTACAAGCTCCAAGTATCATTTCTTGGGAACATCTGCAACAATCATCATATGTAAGTATCAACCTATCATCATATAGATAAGAACTCATCACCATGTCTCCAATAAAGCAACTTTGAGTAGTCATCCATGTGCCAGCACTATGTATCTTGAGCTCAAGCTCATTTGACAAAACTTCTTGATATCATCAACAGCAACAATCCTTATCCACATGAGTGCCTGCATCATAACTGTATGATCTTTATGCATATGACAACAACAGTATATAAGTAACTCATCATCAAGTGAGGAAGATGTGTATTCAAGCTTTGTACTTCTCCTTGTTCTTATGAAGATCACCATGTAAGCACCATACATGCATCATCAAAGAATCAACCATAAATCTGATCTGAACATCTTCTATGTAACTTCAAGAATCATATGAGAGTTTATCATAGACAACTCACAACATCATATCATAGCAAGATATATCATTTATCCATATAAGAATCATCACCAAGGATTATTAACCATAATGCCAACAATGAATTACTAAAGGCATATGCTCCCCCTCAACCAGTGCCATTTGTTAGATCTGATCATGCATATATCAGCAGTAAGCATCAAAACATCTTCATCCTCAAGTTAGGATCAAAACACTTCCAGACATCATACAAGTAACAAAACATTTCCACACATCCTCAGCAGACTGTAGCTATTAACCAATAGAGCAAATAATGGACTGAATCATATCAGATCCCTTTTCTGAGCCTGTCCCCACTGCTTTTCTTCAGACTGACATATACGCGACTTTGCAGTGTCGAACTCGCGTATATACGCGACTTCCCTTTAAGGAACTTGTGTATGAGATTCAGGACACTGAAGGTTTACACTTTCAGCTCCCCCTGAGTCTGATATGTCTGTGCTGTGCTGTGTCTCAGTACATTGTGCTGACTGTACTTCCTTCTTCCTCCATATCTTCAAGTGTGATGAGGTTTTCTCCTTTCGGTGTGATGTCCATCCTTTGTTCCTGCATTCCTTTGCTATATGTCCAAGCTTGTTACATGCATAACATCTAACATGTTTCATGTTCCTTCTGTAGCAATCAGCAGCTTTGTGACCATACATATTGCAAGCAAAGCAATATCCATTAAAGTACCTTGATTGAGATGACCTGTCCGCATAATAGTCTTGAACTCTTCTTCTTCTACATCTAGCTGCAACATGTCCAAGATTATGACATACATAACATTCAATATTATTCATAGGAGGAGTAAAAGATTTTCTTTGAAGACTTTCTTTCCTTGGTTGATGATGAGATTGACCTTTCATCTCCTTGTTGATCATTTTGGATTTCTCTTTAGAGTTCCTTGCCTCACCTTGTGAACTAGATTCACCTTCAACAGATTCATGGAAACCAAGACCAGTCTTTATAGCAGGGGACCTTTGACTACTAAGAATATCATCCAAGACTTTAGAACTATCTTGAAATCGTAAAAGCTTATCCTTTTCTTCTATTTTACCTTTCAAGATATTTACCTCAACTTGAAGTTGTTCCTCCTTTTCTAGACATTGCTTCTTCATGTCTTCTCCATCTTTCCTTCCTTCTTCCAACTGATGCCTTAGTTTGAGAATCTCCTTTTCTTGTTCTTCATTCAGATCCTGCTGCATTTGACGAACTCGGAAGGCACATTCTAGTTGAGATTTTAAGCTGGTGACTTCGTTTTCTTGTTTTGCAATAGCTTGGAGTAGATCTGTATTCTGCTTCTTTGATTCTTCAAGATCTCCTTTTAGTGAGGGGATTGTAGCTTCAAGATTTTCATAGTAGCTGGATCTATCTTTGAGTTTCTTGATGGTTGTGCTTCTCTCGTTGACTTTTTTTCTTAATGATGTCACTTCATGCTGCAATTTTTGACATTGGTCTTCCTTGTCCTTGAGTAGCTTTCTTACCTTCTTTCCTTCTTCTATTTGGGCCTTTAGTTTGGTAACTTCTTCTTTGAAAGCACATTCCCTTTTGTTCAATAGATCTTGTTGATCTTTAACTTTGTCTGCAAGCCTTCTAAACACTGCCTCTATTTGACACTTTTCTTGCTCACCCATAAAAGCATGTTCAGTAGTTTCACTATCACTTCCATCACTTTCACAAGGAAATATAGCAGGAACATCAGAGGATAACACATTCATACCTGATAATGATTCTGAATCTGATTCTGAATCTGAAGAGCTTCTTATACCTAATCCCCAATCGACTCTCCCACTGTCATAGTCCTTCTGAGATGTCTTCTTCTTCTTATGAGCTTTCTTCTTAAGCTTCTTTCCCATTGTTCCACGGATCTCCTTCAAGCGATCAAGCTTCTACCAAAGGACCTGCTCTGATACCAATTGTTGGAAATAATACTGAAGGGGGGGGGTGAATCAGTATTATCAGATCAATCAATCTTTTTCAATGCTCAAAAACATATACGCTACTTCAATTAAGTGAACCCGCGTGTACACGCTACTGTGTCTAATGAAACTCGCGTATATCCAGAGATCTTATAATTCAGTTAGCTTAATCTTCAGTAAATGCATCAGATCATTACTAAGCATATTAACAGTAAACAGGTGCAGTATAACAGAACAGATCATCACACAAAAGCCACACACATGAACACAAAGATATAAGGTGGAAACCCAATGTGGGTGAAAACCACCTGCTGCAAGTCATCTCAATCTTCTTCTTAATAAGAAAATCCTTTTACAATATTTGTACTGGTGCAGTCTTATACCAGTACGGGAGCTACAACCCCCTTTGCTCTTGTACTAGCCGATCCATTTACTAGTACGCAGGCTACTACCTGCTACAATGCTCCAAAGATCTCCTTTAGCTTTTGTACTAGCTTAGATACTAGTACGTAGGTGCTTGCCTACAATCTTCTCACCTCCAGGTACCACGTTTCATCAATTTTCAGACTGGATACACTGAAGCACAACACATAATCTGCAAGGCCACTTTTCATCCAATTTTCATACTGGACCCATAACTATCATTGAAGCTCAAAACAATCATCAAACTCTAAATCACTGAAACCCTGTTAACAACAGTCACCAGAACACAGAGCAGACACAAAACTCTGTAATAACCATCAGATCCATCTGCAACTTCAAATATTAAGATTTACAATGTATACGCTACTTCGATGAATCAAACCCGCGTGTATACGCGCTTTTGCCAAAGACAACCCGCGTACAGATCTAAAAATAATTTCTCATAACTTGCAGCTGTACCAGACATCAGTCATACTCATAACACTTATAGAACAATACATGCGTCAGTATGTAGATCTAGAATAAGCATCATAAAGATAGTTCATTTCAAACCATTTGATCCCGATCTCTCCTTAGATCTAGTTCTCCATCAACCGGTGAGATCTCTCCTTAGCTCAGATCAAGCAATGCATCATCAACCCATAACCCTGCATACTAGATCTAATGCTTCATCAGATATTCAAGACATTTTAGATGCACTTGCCTAATGATTTCCTTCTCCTTATATAGCCTTAGGCCTTGTTCAATACCAAGGGCCACAACCATAGAAATCCAATACCATCAACTTTAAAACTAGGGATCAACACGTCCGTCGAGACACCAAGGTCTAAAACCATAGGCACAACTTCCAAGGACTAACCGCCATGGACCAAAATGAGTTTTCCACATACACGCGCTTTTAAGGAAGCCAACCTGCGTGTACACGCGACTTGGGCTTAACGAACCTGCATGTATGAACTTTCTCTTCTTCTTATAGTCTGATCAGCAATTCCTTGCTGCTGTCCTTCTGCACTATGATTTCTCATCAGTGTGGTTTGCCATCAAGGACAACACTTGTCTCATAATGCCAACAGCATTTATTGCAACTGGTGGTCAAAGCCAGCCCACACAGAGTGTAGGCTGGGGTTATTAGCACGAGACTAGTATTGATGACTGGCAGCCATGATGTATGATGCGTAGGAGGTATCTGAATAATAGTGTTTCTTTTTAATACATCATTTTTAATACATGCACTGGCCTCCATCATTTTTTTCAAAGTTAATCAAAGTTTGCCACCAGAAGTACAATCTTTTACAATATATTGTTAGAAGTATTTTTTTTACAGTACACAGATTTTACAATGCATTCAATCATATCTATTGTGGGAATAGTTCTCACTGGCAAGGAAAGCTATCCTGAGTGGTCTCAGATGACAAAACACACCCTCATTTTCAATGATTTATTGAAAGGAGTGTGTGTTGGATACAGAGACAAAGAGCCAAAACCGCCTACCTCATACAAGTAATTCACCATTTGGGAAAAATAAGGACAACAAAGCCTATGCATTAAATGTAGCATCTGTAAGTGAAGAGGTGAGTCACCATATGCACCATTCTCAAGTACTTTTGAAGCCTTACAAAAGCTAAAAGAACTCTATGACTCACACTGTGCACTGGAAGTTGTTCAACTCATGATTAAACTCTTCACTCTTGAATTACAAAACAATGATCCTCTTGCTCTTGCATCAAAACTAAAATATATAATGCATGATATCAAAGCCACTAAGGTTGAATTGTATATTCCTCTTATTTCTTTTCTCAAGGCACTTTATCCTACTTACTCCAATTATCTTGAGTCATTGCAAGAAAATAGAAATCTCAAAGGTATTACCTTTGACCCTCTTGTGAAAAAAAATTTCTTAAAGAGAGAAAGCTTTTGGAAATAAGAGAGCCCCTAAGTCTTCTGAAGAGGTTGTGTGCCTTGCTCATAAAGAAAATAATCTTTCCCAAGATTCTTCAAGAGGAAGAGGTGGTCGAAGAGGAAGACAAAGATATTTCAAAGGCAGGGGGGCAGACACTCTCAAGGAGAAAAGTTGTATTTGCATTGCATACGCTGCAAAAGAAATGGATCACATGATGCCTCCACATGCAAGTTACCTTGGAACAAAATTAAGCAGCAAAGAAACCAACCCAAAGGTAAAACTAATGACACAGACAAAGGTAAAGTACCTGAATCCGCTAATTATGTTGTGGCACAATTTAATATTAGAGTAAATGAAGACTTATTTAATGCTTCACTTGCTTCTCGGAAAAATGATTGGTTGCCTGATTTAGGAGAAACTTGCCACATTACTCATAGAAAGGATTTTTTTGGAGAATTTACTGACAATGTTGATGGAGCAGTATATTTTGTATACCAATCAAAAATCAAGCCATCAGGGCTTGGAAAAATTAGGCTTAAATTGCTTGGTCTTCTAGACTTCCTTATACATCATGTTATATATCTCCAACAGTTGAGAGAAACTTGTTTTCCATGGTCCACATCCGCCAGCAAGGTCACTCCATTCATATGTTTGATGGCAACTTTGAGGTGAGAAAAGCATCTGAGCACTCACTTATCATGAGAGGGGTAGAAGAAGAAAGGCTTCTCAAGCTGCAGGGTACCTCTGCTTGTGCACAACATTTCTCATACAACTCTCATTATGAAGAAGGTACACTTCCATCAAGTTTATTATGGCATGCTAGATTTGGACATTTGAACCATGATAGCCTCTGCTTGTTGAAGAAAAATGGTGTTACTTGTTTACCTACAGTTCCTAGGAAACTTAAGCAATGTGATGCTTGCATTCTAGGAAAGCATAGCGAACAGTCTTTTCATGATTCACATTCAAGAGCACATAGAAAACTTGAACTCATTCATTCAGATTTATGTAGTCCAATTCTTGTTCCTTCTGCAAATGGAAATAAATATATGATGACATTTATTGATGACTATACCACAATGTGTTGGGTTTGTTTATTGAAGAACAAATTTGATGCTTTTCAAACATTAAAGAACTTTCATACATGGATTGAAAATGATGCAAAATATCATATTGGCTATATTCGCACTAGTAATGGAAAATAATATACTTCAAATGAATTTGAAAACTATCTTTGCTAACATGGGATCAAACATCAAACAACTGTGCCTTATAATCCCCAACAGAACGATGTAGCTGAAAGAATGAATAGGACAATCTTAAATATGATGTGCTCCATGATGTTTTTCAAAAATGTAAAATTGATGTTTTGGGATGATGCAGTTCTATGTGCTGTATATATAAAGAATAGATGTCCATCTAATGCTATCAAAAACAAAACTCCATATGAAATGCGGTATGGGCACATTCCTTCGGTAAAGGATCTTAGGGTCTTTGGTTCCACCTGTTATGCCTTGATACCAAAGATACATAGAAACAAAATTGGTGCAAGAAGTCGTAAGTGTATCTTCCTAGGGTATTCAAACACCTCCAAAGCATATCATCTCTATAATGAAGTCAATAAAAAGTTTGTTGTATCTAGAGATGTAATATTTCTTGAAACATCCAAAACTAACAATGTCGTTGAGCAGCAACTTGATCACTTGGATAGGTTCGCAAATGCAAAATCATTTCAAGAATTTGATAATCAGATTTCACGTCTTGAAGGGGGGATTCCTATACTAGATCAACTTGTGGAATATTCTTCTGAAGCACTCTCTCCCCTGCATGAAACTCCAACAACAGATGATACATTAAGTGATGTGATTGATAGAATTAGGAGACTCAATCTTGATTTAGTCCAAACTCAATCAACGGAGCAGCCTAGACCATCTGAGAAAGGTCCCCCAAAGTGGCTGACAAAGACACTTGAAAGTGTTCATCCTAATGAGGTTGGAAAAATAGGAACTAGAAATTCAAACCAGCGAAATGGAGGTGATGTAGATGACTCTGATTCACCTGTTGATATGGATGTTTCTTATGATTTTGAATTGAATTTATCTACAAATTTTGAACCAACTTCCTTCAAAGAGGTTGCTTCTCATGGTGAATGGAAAGAAGCGATTCAAAAGGAGTATGATACCCTAATAAAGAATGGCACTTGGAAGCTGGTTGATCCTCCATTAGGAACAAAACCAATTGGCTGCAAGTGGGTCTACAAGAACAAGTATAAAGATGATGGCTTACTTGACAAGCACAAAGCCGGGCTTGGGGAAAAAGGTTTTTCACAGAAGGAAGGGGTCTATTACGATAAGAATTTTTCCCCCACAAAAAAATGGGCTACCATCCGGACACTCTTTGCCCTAGTAGCTCAGAACAGTTGGAAAGTCCATGAAATGGATGTAAAAACTGCTTTCTTGAATGGATATCTAAAAGAAAATGTTTTTATGTCCCAACCTGAAGGATTTCCTATGAAAGGACATGAATATAAAGTATGCAAACTTGTGAAATCCTTGCATGGCCTCAAACAAGAACCATGAGCCTGATATGAAAAACTAATTGAGCATCTTCTGAAACTCAATTTCAAACATTATGATCTTGATGATGCAACTTTATTTGTCAAGAAATTTGGCAAAACAATTGTATATCTTGTGGTATATGTAGATGATCTTTTGATGATAGGGAATAATGAAAGGTAAATTGCATCCATAAAGAAGGAATTGAAGAAAGGTTTTGAAATGACTGATTTGGGATATGTTCATTATTATCTTGGTATTAAAGTAACTCAACATCCGAAATCCATATTCCTTTATCAAAACAAGTACATTGGAGATATGTTGAACAGCTTTGGCATGACAGAATGTAATCATCTTACTACTCCAATGGAACAAAAAATAAAGCTCACATCCATTGAAGGAAAATAATTTGAGGATGAAACAAAATATAGACAACTTGTAGGAAGTCTCAACTACATAACTACTATCAGACCAGAAATTTCATTTGTTGTTGGAATCCTCTCCGGGTTTGTGCAAAAGCCTTGTGAGGGACATTGGTCTACTGCAAAAAGAGTTCTAAGGTACTTGAAGGGAACTGAAGACTTTGGATTCAAGTATACACAGGTGGACGACTTCAGCTTGATTGGATACTCTGATTCAGACTTCGATGGAGACAAAGAAACTTGGGCATCTACTTCAGGTTATGCTATGAGTCTTGGATCAGGAACTGTTTCCTGGAGATCACGCAAACAATTAGTTCCAGCAGATTCCACAATAGAGGCAGAATATGTGGCATCATCTAAGACAAAAAAATAAATTGTGTGGCTCAGGAAAATTCTTGAAGCTTTGCAGGTAAAACAAGTACAATCGACTCCACTCATGATTGACAATACCTCAGCAATAGAGTTGGCCAAGAACCCAAAGTTCCATGATCAAGCAAAGCACATCAATACTAAATATCATCTCATTCGACATCATGTTGAGGCCAAAACAATCCATCTCCACTATTGTTCCACTAATGAGAAATTTGCAGACATCTTCACCAAAGCACTTGGAAGAGAAAAGCTTGAAAGATTCAGAACGATGCTTGGACTCACCAACATCCCTTCAAATTAGGGGGGGGAATGTTAACACCTAATCATCAAGATTGGGCGAATAACTAGAATTGATATAAATAAATAATAGAAAATATGAATATTCATCGGGAGATGAAATGAACAGTGTCTCCCTCATGTATATAATAAATGCCAACCTGAATGAATATCAATGAATTGATTTGAAGAGTTACCTCCAAGTCTGACACTTCTTATGTTCTTTCTCCTTTATGACAATATCAACAAATTGTCCTTATTTACATGTTTCACCTGCAAACATACACAAATTGTCATATTTAAAATCATCAAACCTTCTGGTCTCACTCGAAGTTTCAGTCTTCAAGTCTTCATCTTCAGTCAACATCTCCTCATGCTATTTTGAACTATCGCAATAGTCCATGATATCTTCACTTGATCCCCATTCTTTATCTTCATTGTAGTCTTCACTTTCTCCTAGAATTTTTCCCTATTCTGGTTCACATATGTATTCTTCCATTTCCATCTCAACTTCCTTGAGTTTTTCCCTCAACCATTTTACTTGCTTTTGTTGTAGCCTTCTCTGCATCTCATGCCACTCCACTGGCTTCTTCGTCAAGACCCAACCTAGTCTCTGGCTATCCTCTAGTATTCTCGTTGATTCATCAAGTTGTTCTTTTAACTCTGTAATCTCCTTGTCAATCTCCTCTTGACTCATCCTCTTACCATTTGCCTTGGCATCCTCTTTCTTCATCTTTCTTCTATTGTGGCTTCTCTCTGAACCTCTACTATGACTATCAGTAGTCATGTTCTTCTTCTCTTTCTTCATGAGATCCTCACTCATATGCAACAATCCTCTACAACAGCTAGTCTTCCTCGTTGTAATATTACCTCACTAAGATCTCCTCACTCAGTCTTTTGGTAAGCACAGTCCTAAGTCTGAACCTCCTGTTGAGAAACACCTTTGCTCCTTTTGGAATTTTTCAATCTCTTAAGAACACCTCAGTTGTCCTCTCTCTCTGTCCAACCTCTTGTTGGATTCCTTAGGTTCACTACCAATTCTCCTTCGGAGTTCTTTCCTTACTCTGCCTTCAAGAACACATTTGGTTCTCCTCTTACAGCTTCTCTTGTTGTCACTTGTGCATTAGTGTAAAAACACACATTCTCAATTTAAAACAGAATATATTACCTCCCCTTCAGGATCTCAGCATGATCTTGTTTCACCATTCCACCTGTACTTTCAATGGATTTTTCTCTATTTGTTGCATCTGCAAGTTCTGCTACACGTCACCTCTATGTGCCTACCTCCTGTCAGGTTAGAATCTGATCCTTCCTCTTGCTTGCATAGACACTTTAACACATAACTCTGTTCTCAATTCTTCAAAGAAATGTTCACACAGATCTTCTTTAACCTGGCTCCAACACCAAATGGTGCAGGGTTACCCCCACTTACCCCCATGGTATGCATAAAAATGCATAAACACATCTGTCCCAGGTATTTAACTCTGAAAGGAGTAAAATATTCTACCATAAATGGTTAAGGCCCCATTCATCAGTTCCTTTGAATCGAAACTCAATCATCTCGCTTAAACCTCCTATCCAGACTATTTATCTCCTCATAACCTTCATTATCCCTTTTATTAAAGCCTTCCATTAATTCTTCCTTATCGGGACTTCAAAACCCTTCGTAACCTTTATACAACCCTTTGAGCCACATATATATAACATTTCCCTTTAATACATTGGTTACATATGTTTTAACGTATAAAATGCTCTTTTCCTTTATAAACCATTTACAAAGGAAAACCCTGAAAAACATAACTTTTTTCGGCTTGGTACGGTCTCTGCACACTTCCCGAGGATTTCCTTTATCACAATCATCTATCGACTCCTCTGTGGGTCATACATACATGCCTCATCACCCCTCTGATTCTGATGTGTGACTATCAGAATTGTTAATATATTTTTTAGCCTTAAAAAGGCTCGGTACAACACTTCCACGAATACAAAGGAAATGCATTGAAATCCCACTCTAAATCATATAAGCAGATCCCAAATACTTTCCACCCACATCTATAACTTCATCAGGTCCACACCTTTAGTCACTCCACAATGTTGTTTCTCCTAACTCCGATAAGCCCGATCTCTGATCACCGAAGCCTTTGACCAAATATTGAACATTTGTTATATCCTTTGATCCAAGGGTTGAAATTACTCCCAACTGTTTAAACTTGTGCCCCTATTCCCCACCATCAATCTGCACCCAACAAATCTAATGGATGTCATTGATATCGGGTAGATTACAAGTGCGAGGTTTAACCACCCAATAAAGAGGTTTTGTCTCACCTCCACTGCCACGCGTCATTTGATGAGTGGAATTAGTGCTCATCCTTCAATACCACTTATGGTTTTGAGGCCGCCCAAAATCCATTTTCACTATTACAAAATCATCTTCCTTCGTTAAAGTTCACCGATGTGATATTCCTCCGTCTCCTCTACGATTGGATCCTAGCTGTTAACCTTCAAGATCGAACAATTGATGTTCATCCTTTATTCACTTCACTTTTCTTCCTTCCACTTGTGCTTTTATGCTATTTCTTCAGTTCTTCTGTGGTTTTTCTATTCTTCAAAGTTTTTTGGCCTTTCTGTTGTTTTATTACGTGAATCCTCTTGAGCTTGGCTTTAATCCCTCCAATGGATTAAACGACCCATTATGGTCCTCCGAATTGCTCTTCTCTTGTGTAGTTCTTCAAAACTCTACCTTCTACTTCCACTGCTCAGCTACCTCTGAGATTTACTCTTCTACAAAATCTCACCTCTCTATTTTTCCGCACAGCTTCCTTTTGTTCCTCAATTGGATTCAAGGATCCATTCATGAAATACTCTTCAACACACTAACACAGTCAGTAATAAACATATATATCTATATCTATATATATATATATATATATATATATATATATATATATATATATACAGTCAATTACATATCCGAGACTCGATGTCTCTCACAGGCCTATTCTTCAATATCATGGCCTCCCCCTCTAACTCTTCTCATAAGCTTACATATGCCAGTGAGTTCTGTTGAACTCATCCTCGTTCGACTCCTAAATCTAATGAGGTGACTCCTAAATCTTCTGTCCACTTCTACTTCATTTAATTCCTAAAATCTCTCCTTAGTTCCTAGAATCATGGAATTCTTAAAGAGTCCTAATTGACTTTCGACCCTTTTGTCATTATTACCCACTCATGTCCCTCTTATTTGTGAGTATTTACAAGATATCTCACACATCTAGTTTATTCCTATTCTATGCACTCAGAAGCCTAATATTACATTTATTCATCACTTAGGAGTCCAAATTCCTAAAAATGCATGACCTCCTAGGTCTACTTAATTACAATGATTTTCTCTAAGGTTGCATGCTCCTGCATCAATGGTTCATTATGTTATTACTGCACATAGTTATTGTATAATAAACTATTGATGCACTAATTAAAGATCAACACATGATGAATTAACTAAATGATAAGTTCTATTGGTATATGTTGGTTTCCTTAATCAAACTTGTGTGTAGATGCAACTTCACTTCATTGAAGTAGCATATATAAATATGATTGTGAAATGAAAATTTATTGAATTTTAAATATTGATTCACCTGCGCCCCCCCCCCCCCCCCCCCCCCCCCCCCTCAATATTATTTCCAAGAATTGGTTTTAGAGTAGGTCCTTCAGAAGAAGCTTGAGCACTTGAAGGGAGATCTCTCAAGATGAACAATCACGATGGCATGGGATTTATCAAACCACCAATATTCAATGGAAACAACTTAGTATATTGGAAGATAATAACTAGAGCCTATCTTCAGTCACTTAGAGTTGATGTTTGGGAAATTGTAGAAGGAGAATACCAATTTCCAGCAACAATACCTACAAATATAACAGGTACGAAGTTATACAAAACCAATTCCAAAGTAGTCAATAATTTATTGGAAAGTCTATCATAATCAAAATTCGTCAAATTCATGCAGCTCAAGACTGCCAAAGAGATATGGGACAAAATCGTTTAGAGCTACAAAGCTTACTTCCAGGTAAAACATTCTAAGCTCCAAATTCTCAGAATACATTATGAAACTCTCAAAATGCATAGTGATGAAAGTATTGCTAGTTAATATTTATGAGTATATGAGACTGTAAACTGTATGAAGAATTTGGGTTAAGAAATAAAGGAGGCTACTTTAGTAGAGAAAATATTGAGATGTTTGTCTTCTAAATTTGAGTCAAAAGTATATGCCATAGAAGAAAATTAGGATCTTCAATCTATTATTGTTGTTCAACTTCATGGAATTTTAACTGCCTTTGAAATGAGGAAAGGAGGTTCGTCATATATTAGGGAATCTGCTTTCAAAGCTTCAACAAAGGGAAAAGAAAATTAAGATCTCAATGAATCAGGATATATTTCAGAAGTAGAAGATGAGGTAAAAATTTTCAAGAACATTCAATGGGGTTCTGAAAGATTCATAGGTAATCTACCATTGAAATGCTTTTCTTGTGGTAGAGTTGGCCATTATGCTACAAAATGTCCTCATAAAGATAATCACAAAAAAGGAAAGGAGTCCGCAAAAGGCAATAGGAAATAGGTTTTTAATAGAAGAAGTTACTATACTCGTGAAGATAGTGATGGATTATTTAATAGTGATGAAGATGAAACTGAACAAGATTATAAACTACTCATGGCTTATGACAATGATGATTTTTTAGATGCCTTAGAAGAGGAAGACTTTCTTAAATAAATCACTAAACTCAAAATATGTTTGGAAGAAAATAATATGATTATAGACACTTAGACGCATCAACTCACTGAAAGAGAAAAGCAAAATGAAAAACTAGAATGTGAACTTGTTGTGTGTCTAAGAAAAGATCTCGAGAAGACAAAATATCTTAATCTTAGATTTTCTAAAGGATCAGAAACATTAAATGAAATAATCAAGGTTCAATGTTGTCCTCTTATAAAGATCGATCTTGGATATACTAAATAATAATCCCAATCACTAAATTCGTCAACCACCATGAGAAGTTATCTTGACGTAGCAAAGACTAGTGAACAGTATGTCAATCATCAACAAAAGCCCGAAAGTACTCATTAGGTAAATCATGCTCAATTTACTCAAAGGATGAACATCAACAGAAGCATCAATCAAAAGGTAAACAATAACAAAAGATTCTATGATCAGATAAACTTCTTTAATGGAAAATGTTTTTCATTCCATAACTTTGGGCATAAGGCTTCTTAATGTGTTTTCTACAAAACTATCATGATTAGAGAAACATGAAATAAAAGAAGCATAACAGGAATCAAGAAAAAGTTCTTATAATAACTTTTCTCCTCTTGAAGATGAAATTCAATTTTCATTTTCCAATAACTTTCATCGTGAAGAATCTGAACGCAGGAGAAAATTTCGAACAACAATTCAAAAGGAGAAAACATCATCAAGTCATAAGGTATCGAGAAAGAAGGAATATCAATGACAAAGATGTGGCATAGCTCTGTTTGCAGAAGGACAAGAAAATTAGTGGTACATTGACAGCAGATGCTCTAAACACATGACAGGTGATAAAGATAAACTTCATTCATATAATCCTTTAGAAAAGGAAAAGAATGTCTCCTTTGGAAATGAAATGCGAGTTGTCATTAAAGGTAAAGGTTCTATTTATTTGAAATAAAATGTTAAAGCTCAAAATGTCATGTATGTTGATGGTTTAAAACATAATTTGTTGAGTGTTAGTCAAATGTGTGATTAAGGAACTGAATTTGTGTTTCAATCAAATGGATGTGTGCTTTGTGAGCTTGATACAGGAAAGAATGATGAGCCTCATCATTGGGTAATTATATAGGCCTTAATTCACTTCCTAGCCTAGTCAAACCAACTATTATCACAACTGATTGCATACTTTTGATTATATTTTGTTTATGAGATGAGTTAGAGTTGGATATTTTCCTTTGTGGTCTAATGTGCATTTAGTGCAAGATAAAAGGATAAAAGGAATGAATTTTGGCAAAGCCCTTGGTCAAAACTCGAATGGGACAGGGGAGAGGAATTATAGGAGGTAAATCCTCCTCATTTACTACCCTTCCATTCGAATATTCCTCCATCATCTTGGAGTGAAAATAGCCAAATCATGAGGACTAGAAGGTAGCTGAGATAGTGAAAGACAAAGCACCAATTTATCTCGAGTTTCAAAGCCGGGCCTCCCTAATTTTAATGAAGTCGTTGGAGACTTCAGATATATAATTAGAGAGGCCTATGACCTCAGTAGAATTCATATTTTTTATTGTAAAACTTTACTCTATTTTCGAGCTACAAGACTTGTGACAGATTTTGATGTAATCCATTGTTTTGATAATAAGAATGAGTTTTTTTTGGAGCCAGCACTAAGTTAGCTCAGAGGGCTGAATCTCTTGGGTTAGGGCCCAACCCTAGCAGCCAAGGTTCCTCTTTATTGTATATGTATGCTAGCATAGATTCATAGTTTAATTGTTCATTTTCTTAAGTAGTTGCATTTCCATTACAACAATGCAGAGTAGATTGGTTGTATGTTAGTTTTCTTCCATTTGTGCCTTCTTACAATTAGTAGGTCAGCAAGGAGAAAAAGATCACCATAAGGTTTTTAGTAGGTGTCTTGGCTTCACCTTTGTAGAAAATCTGCGATAGGTTAACCTGATAATGGAATATAAATTAAAGCAAAATACTATAACTTGATTCTACTATCAATTTGTAGAAGCTTAAAGATCGAGTTGAAAAATATAACTAGAAGAAAAAGAATCAATGACACAATAGACATGAAAATACTTTGTGGAAAGCCTCAGCTAAAAAAAACACCACAATATTGTATTATAATATATGGTGGAAATACATAGGAATTATACAAAGCCTTAACTCTCACAGCTAGCCAGCTCTCAGTACAATCCTCATAGATGTTCACATAAAATCTTGGCTTCTCTCCAGCCTTCCTCTATGCCCTCCAAGCTCGTATTTCCTTGCATTGTTCCTTGTGGATGATTAGCGTATTACCAAGTCAAAAACCAATCCTTCAAAACTGTGCAATCCTCAAGGATGAATGCTTGACTAGATGCATGATTTTTCTCCATGAGTAAGCACATGCAACTCATAGTACACTTTCCTTGAACACTAATCTCAACTGGGTCTTTCTCATAATAGACATGCATGAGTTTCTAATGAGGGACTCTTCAATTAACTAGAGTAGCACTAGTTGAGTGCATTCATTCATCAACTGACTGTTAACTCACTATTAGTTCCTCAAATAGTTTGGAACTAATTTAATTGGACTTAACTCAGTAAATTGACTTAACTAATTACAAATCAAATATAAATCAATCGTATCTCCTTAATTTAAGTGATAACTCTTGCATGACTTCACAAAGACTTCTAACTTGAATGTCTCCAACTAATTAATTTAAAATATATTAATTAGTTATTTACGAGTAGTTGTTAAGACAAATTCGATTTTAATTCATAATTTAATTTGAGGAAAAATTAAAATGGAATATTCTTGTTGCCATATCTCAACACTCCCTGTCAACAAGAAAGGGATTATCTGCCACACTAATCCTTTCTCTATGCAACTCGAATTTACAATCTGACAACGCCTTTGTCAAAATGTCAGCATCTTGCTCCTCTGTCAAAATATACTGCAGCAGCATGATCCTCTCGACCTGTGAAAAGCCAACGGAAACACATCTTTCCTTATGCTTCTCCACTCTACCATCAGCGCCTTTCTTTACCTTGCAAAGCCAACGGGGACTGATAACTGACTTGTTCTCTGGTCTTGGAACCACACCCCAAACATTGTTATGAATTATGGAGTCATACTCCTCCACCATAGCATCAGCCCAAATCGACTGTTGCACTGCTTCCTCAAAGGAAGATGGCTCAGTCTCAACACATTCCCTAGAAACTACCATGTATCTAGTGTACCTCTTAGGTGACCTCCTCTATCTGCACTGAGAAGATGTTGCTCCCACATTCCCTCTCACATCCTCCAACAATCTGTCGGCTTCTCTTGTGCACATCCATCCATATTTGGAAGACTCTACTTGAGTGGATGTCTCCACTCCTGGAACCTCTACATGTGGTTGTTCCACATGAGTCTGAGGCTCCTCCTCCTTAGGAACCAATAGCTCCTCCACAACCTATAGTTGGAGCTCGCTCTCAAGGGAAGCTCGCATGGCCTTCTACTCATCAAACTTGAGATCTCTACGAACCACTGTCCTGTGAATGGTCGGCAAGTACACCCGATAGTTGTGAGGTGTAGTAGTGTACCCCACAAATATCCCCAACTCTGTTGTCATCTCAACCTTCTTCTGTGCATCCTTTGTCACATGGCAATATACAGATGAGCGAAAGATCTTGAAGTGACCCATGTATGGTCTCTTACTGGAGAAAGATTCCTTTGGTGTCGTCATCCCAAGTATGCGACGTGGGCTTCTATTCTACAAATAGACCACTGTGTTGCATGCCTCAGCCCACAAGTGAAGTGGTAGGCCTTGGTCATGCAACATTTCCCATTCGACCCCTACACTAGTTCTATTCTTCCTCTTTGCCACCCCATTCTACTATGGGATATGAGGTGTCGTCAACTCTCATTTAATTCCTTCTGCTACACAGAAGTCCTTAAACTCTTGGGAGACATATTCTCCACCATTGTCACTTCTCAAGGCTTTCATTTACGAGAATATTCATCAATCAAAATCACATAATACATTTGCTTCATTGTGGATGCTGTCGAGAATGGTCCACACAAATCAGTATGAACTCACTCTAAGATAGCCTTTGTTCGACTATCTTGATCATGAAAGAAAGACTTGGTGTACCTTCCCAAGGTACAACCCTTCCATGTGTCAACTTGCTCAAGTTTACCTTTGGGAAGTCTTGTAGATATCTGTTGCATTATCCTCAAAGCCGCATGATGTTGTTCGAAATAATACTGAGAGGGGGTGTGAATCAGTATTATTTGATCAATCATTTTATTTCCCAAACATATTTATATATGCTACTTCACTGAAGTGAACTAGCATGTATACACGACTATGCTTAAAGAAACCAACATATATGCAGAGAACTTGTGATTTAGACAATTTATCATGTGTTGACATTAAACTAGTATATCAGAGACTTATTAGACAGTGCAGTAAAAGAAGAATAAAGCATCACACATAAGCAACAGACATGAACACCAAGATTTAAGGTGGAAACCCACTGTGGCTAAAACCCACCTGCTGTTGTCATCTCTGTCTTCCTTTAATAATAAGAAAATCTGGTTACAATCTTGTATTGGTGCAAACTCATACCAGTACACAGGCTTCTACCTATGGAAGGTGACAACCTTCTCTCATTATCCATCTTCTACTGGAAGGGAGCTACAACCCCCTAGCTCTTGTACTAGCCAATATGTTTACTAGTACGTAGGTGCCAGCCTACAAAAAAACTCCACTCTTCCACCAGGGACCACGTTTGATGAATTTTCAAACTCGATACTCCTGGATCACAATACCACAACTGAAGGCCATGTTTCATCAAATTTTCACACCGGACCCATCAAATTTTTTAAACTTAAACTGCATCAACCAACATTCAGTTGATCTGAACAATCATATCACTGACACCAAAACACTGTGCTGAACCCAGAACCCTGCATCATCATTCTGAACCTGTTGTAACCTCAAAATTCATGCATTGGAGTGTGTACGCTACTTGGCTGCACCCAAACTACATGTATACGCTACTTCCGTTAATTCAACCTACATATACCTTCAAAACTACTGCAAACATAAACTTTTGAATCAAGTTTGTATCCACTATCAATATTCTGAGTATCTGCTATCAACTATTAGAGCTTTACACAGGCGGGGGCAGAGATCACTTCTTCTCACTTATGCACTAAATCAATCAAATTCCAACCACCTTATGCATTCAGTTTTACATTCAGATATAAGAAGACTTCATTGACAAAAACAATAAAATAACATAATTTTATCAGATAGATCAATAAAATTTGAAAAGAAGATTTTATTTTGTATACACTACTTGAAAGAACCGAACCTACATGTATACTCTCTTTAGCTGACATGAACTTGTGTACAGATCTGCAGATATTAACTCAGAACTTTGTTGCAATTCTAGACTTCAGACTAACCCACATCATAAATAGAATAGGTGTAAAACATAAGATCTAGTCTCACCCAATATCACATCATTCAAGAATAAGTAAATTCAAGTCTCATGATTCTTGATCCAATATAAGACTCAAAGTGCACATGAATATTTCAGATCTAGTCCCAAACATAACCATGCAACATAAAATATACTTCAAATAGAAGTATTCCTTAGGATCTTATTTCTTCCCCCCTTGGCCTAATGATCTTCTCCTCCTTATATACTCTTAGGCATTTCTCAATACCTTGGACCAAATACCCAGGGTCAATACCTTGGACCAAATACCTCAGACCAAATACCTTGGACCAATACCATGGATCAAAAACTTGGTTTTGCAACCTGTACCCACTTTTGCCTCTTGTGAAAGTGCGTGTATACATTATGCGCTTCTTTTGTTCTATTAACCTATGTGTATGCGCTTCTTGGACAAAGTGAACTAGCGTATACCTCTCTTTCTTCATTCTTTGGGTTCTGATCTATAATCATTTATTGTTAACATGATGTGATGTGAGCTGTCATCTGAGAGATTTTCCATCAACGAGAACACCTGTATCATAATGCCAACAATCTCCGCCTTTGGACATGATGGCAACAACAACACCAAGGCACTCTCCCACTTTGACATCAAGGGCAAAGGGTGGACCAAGATATTCTCTCCATTTGACATACATTATGTTGTCGATGCTCCCCCTGAGTACATGTTGAATTCCCTGATTGAGCTCCCCTTTGTAATTGCCAAGATGCACTAAAACCATTCATGCTCCCCCTGAGCACATGCAGATTCTACAAAAATATTCTCCAAAAGAATAACATGACTCTATAACTCCACTATGTGCGTATGAGCTTCCTATCACCAATGACTCATATATAGATCCATTTCCCAACCAAGTGGGGATATACCAAATGTTTATACATGACATAAATAATAAATATTACATCATCCATCCCATGCAAAGTGGGGATACAAATTACATCATTTGTCCAAGAGGACTCATTCAAATGTATGAGAAGACATATCATAACCTAGACTTTTACATGACTTAAGTAACAAATGACATAAATATCTGAAGCCATAGCTAGACTCAGCAACCATAATGCCAACAATGTTGAATGTACTTGAAGGCTAATACTCCCCTTGAACCCGTGCTACCAATATTTTTCATGTCTGAAGAACATATACACTCCTTGACCCACAAAAACCATGTGTTTATGCAACTATACCTCATGAAACACGCATATAATAATCTTTCTATGAAAAAGCTAGATTTAACAACAGGATGATGCAGCAATTACTCGCAGCTTTTGTCTGAGATATTAAAATGTTTCTTTCGGCAATGGTTTAGTGAATATATCAGCAACCTATTCTTTGGAGGGAACATACTCCAATTTGACCTTTTATTCAAGCACTTGTTCACGTAGAAAATGGTACTTGATGGGCATGTGCTTGTTCTTGGAGTGAATAACTGGATTCTTTGAAATACTAATTGCACTTGTATTATCACATAGAATGGAGATAGCTGGAGTACATGTGATCTAAATGTCTTGCAAAGTTTTCATCATCCAAAGTAGTTGTGTGCAGCAAGATGCAACAGCCACATATTCTGCTTTAGCTGTAGATAAAACAATTGAACTTTGTTTCTTGTTGAACCAAGACACTAACCTGGAACCCATATAGAATGCACCACCAATAGTGCTTTTTCTATCATCAACACTTCCTACCCAATCTGCATATGTATATGCATGAAGAGTAAGATCTATATCTCTAGGATACCATAAACCAAAGTCCTGAGTTCCTTGAAGATATTTGAAAATTATTTTGATTGCTTGAAGGTGTGATTCCTTTGGATTTTCTTGCAATCTTCCAATCGTTCCTATTGCATGCATGATGCCAGGTCAGGTACATGTTAGATAAAGTAGACTAAAAATCATGGATCTATTAGTTGGTTGATGTACTGCTGTTTCTTCATCATTTGAGTTGATACTACATCCTGTTACCATTGGGGTACATACAAGTTTAGAATCTTCCATTCCATATTTTTTCAAGATTTGTTTGAGATATTTGGTTTGTGAAAGAAAAATACCATCTTTAGCTTGTTGAACTTATAGACCAAGAAAATAGGTAAGTTCACCAAGCAAGGACATTTCAAATTCTTGCTGCAGTACTGAAGAAAAATTTTGACTCATGGATTCTTCATTGCTTCCAAAAATGATATCATCAACATAAACAATAATAATTAACAATTTATGAGTTTCAATCTTTGTATATAGATTGCTATCTGCAGAACCTTTTGTAAAACCTTTTTGGTGTAGATATTTGTTTTAGCAGTAATACCATGCCCTTGGAACATGTTTCAGACCATAGATAACCTTTTTGAGTCTGCATACAAGTTTTACATCATTTCCAAGAATGAGTCCTTCTGGCTATTCAATATAAACTTCTTCTTCTAAATCTCCATTAAGGAAGGTTGATTTTACATCCATTTGGTATACTTTGAATTTCTGAAATCTAGAAAGAGCAAGAAACATCCTTATGGCTTCCAGTCTGGCAACAGGTGCAAAGGTTTCTTCAAAATATATACATTATTGTTGAGCATACCCTTATAGGCAAGTTTGGTCTTGTTTCTAGTGACTTCTCCATTTTCATTCTTCTTGTTTTTGAATATCCATTTAGTTCCTATAATATTTTTATCATGAGGTCTAGGAAGTAATTCCCAAGTATCATTCTTTTCAATTTTCTCAAGTTCTTCATCCATGGCCTTGACCCAACATTCATCTTTGCATGCTTCATTTACATTTTTAGGTTCGATGGAGGTTAGTAATGCTAGATAGATTGAGGTCCCCGTAATAATTCTTCTTGTCTGTACAACTACCTCTTTTTCCCTAAAATTTGAGTTTCTCGATGATTTTTCTGAACATACCTAGACGAAGTCTTTTCTTCTCCCGTTATCTCTTCTTCTGGTGCTTCATTGGTTTCTTCTTCAATATCATTTTGGTTTGATGTGGGAAAATAATCCCCATCTTCTTCATTTTCATAATATTATGTTGATTTTATCTATTTTGAATTTTTACATGCTTCATCAACTACAACATCAATGCTTTCGACAATTTTCCCAAGTATTTTATTATAACATTTATATCCTTTAATTCTGGAAGAATAACCAAGAAGAATACCATCATCTGCTCTGGGTTCAAACTTACCAAGTTTTTCATCAGTCCTTTTGATAAAAAAAAATCTTCCAAAAACTTTAAAGTGTTTTACAGTAGGATTCTTGCCATACAAAAGTTCATGTGAAGTTTGAGTGCTATTTATCCGAACATTTGCTTTGTTGAGAATAGTTACGGCAGCGAATGCAGCTTCACCCCAGAAGGTTGTAGGAGTTCCAAATTCATCTAGCATAGCTCGAGCCATTTGTTGAACTGTTTTGTTCATTCTTTCTACCACACCATTTTGCTCAGGAGTCCTTACAGTGGAGAATTTCCTTTTTATTTAATGTTGTTCACAAAAGTCAAAGAAATCATCTGATGTAAATTCCCCTCCTCGATTAGATCTGAGACATTTTATTTTTTGATCTGATTCATTTTCAGCCAAAGCTTTGAAGGCTTGGAACTTTTCAAATGCTTCATCTTTATTCTTTAGAAGACCTATCCAACACATACTGGATAAATCATTAATGAAAAAAATAAAGTATTCTTCTCCACAAGGTGACTTTTTCCTCGATGGTCCACATAAATCAGTATGGACAAGTTCAAGAGGCTTACTAGCTAACCCTTCTTTTTCCATGAAGTGGACTCTAGTTTGCTTACCAATTTGACATGGTTTGCATGTTGTATTTTATGGGATGATGATATCTGGAAGATCATGAACAACCTTGAGTTTGCATGCTTTTCTTCTTAGAAAAAAATCTTAGATTTCCCAATCTTCTATGCCACAACCATTTTTCATCATTTTTGCTTAGATATCATTGTTGTTTTCCTGCCTTGAGTATGTATAAGTTGTTTGGAGTTCTTCTACCTTTTATCACAGCCTCTCCTATATCAAGTTCACAAACAAAAAATCTGTTTGATCGAAACACCACTTCATTTCCTTGATCACGCATTTGACTGACACTCAACAAGTTATGCTTTAAACCATCTACATACATAAAATTTCCAACCATAACCTTTTCTTTCAAGAAAATAGAGCCTTTACATTTTATGATAGTAGGAGTGTCATTTCCAAATGAGACACTTTTCCTTTTCTAAGGCATTATATGAGTGAAGTTTTTTTTTGTCACCTATCATGTGTTTTGAGCATCCATTATCGATGTATCATTGACTTTCTTGTCCTTCTGCATAAATGGCTATACCACATCTTTCAGTTTGAGATTATTTCCTTCTCCATATCTTGGGATTTAATGGCATTTGTTGCTTTTGAGATGTTTTCTGAAATTTTCTCCTGCATTCAAATTCTTCATGACCAAATTTGTTATAGATTGAGCATTCTATTTCATTTTCTATAGGAGAAGAGTTATTACAGGAACTTCTCTTGATCTCTCTTACATTCCTTTGATTTCGTGCTTCTCTAGTCATGATGGTTTTGTAAGCAATGCATTGAGTAGCTTTGTGCTCAAAGAAAAACATTGCCCATTAAAGAAGTTCCTACAACTATCGAATCTATTAACCTGGTGATTGTAGTTTTTATTGATATTCAGCTTTGGCGCAAATTGAGTATGATTTGCCTGAGATTGGTTGTGGCTTTTGCTCATCCTTGGAGTAAATTGACTATGATTTACCTAGTGATTTGCTTTATGCTTTTACTAATGATTGACATATTGTTTGCTGGTCTTTGCTGCATCAAGATAGCTTTTGGTGGAGGTTGACGACTTTTGTTATTGAGATTCTTCTTCAGTATATCCAAGACTTGTCTCTATCAGAGGAGAACTCTAAACTTTTATAATTTCATTTAAATTTTCTGAACCTGTTGTGGCCAGCAACAACCCCCCTCGTTCAATCTAGTATCAGCCACGATACTGAATGAATGGGGACCCTAAGTTAATTTTTAGGAAAAGCAAGGATTTCTTTTTGAAGTTACAACCATACGCTTAGAAAAGGTTTCTTAAATGTCTTAAAGCCTAAGCCTGTGTTCATGAAAGCAAATCTTTAAGGTCGCACCACATAAGGATAAGAAACACCTTCATTTCCCTTCTAAAGACCAATATGCATGCTGCCTCAATATTAATAACAACATCGCATCGCAGCATACTAGCATCCATAAAGAAAAGCTTACAAATCCGCCGATATACGATATCGCGATCGCGCGATCGCATATCGCAGAAATGAGGCAGGCGAAGTTTGGCAAACATTGAATTATTGCGATCTGCGATATTGCGATCGCTGCGATTTGCGATTGCGCGACATGCAAGGGTACGTTGGCAAATCATAAAGCACCTTAGTACGAATCCTTCGGGCGCGTCACCCAAAGAAAAGCCACTTACTATAACCTGACTTGAAATTATGCGCTTTTAATAATAGTAATGAATTAGTTGTCAGTTATTAAGTGGAATAAAGACGCGTGCCTTGATGCAGATTTGCTTCACGTAAGGTGGCATATCTGATTATCTCTTGCATTTAAAACTCTCCCATCACCTTTCTGATCAATCTTTCCATTTTACTCGTAACCTGCAGGAGCAAAGTGCGAAGGCAAATCAGACAGAAGCGCAAAGCGAAATGGGAAAGAAGAACAAAGCTCGAAGCTCCGAAACAAGAGAAAAAACCAAGGAGATGGCGCCCCTGTACACAGATACAGCCTGCAACAGAGATGCAGGTATCTCAACATGGGAAGGCATGTATAGGCTATTAGAAGAAGAGAACCCTAGAATAATGAAGGTAACTGCTCCTGTCGCGGGTGCATCACGTCCTTCGGAGGCATCCCTGGAAGACCTAGCATGTTCTTTTCTCCATAGAATAGCGGCAAGGCCGAAGATCCTACCATATACAGACATGATCAAGTGGATTCTAGATGATGCGAAATTGGCAAATAGGCAATTCAAAGTCCAGGGACATGGGCTCGTGGGATCGTTTGCTGCCCAAGACCTAAAGCTCATGTATCATCTTCCTGAACCGCAAGCGACCTATAATGCACAGTTTGTTAAGAAGTTCGCAGTAGAAAATCTGGATCTATCAGACACCACTAAAGAATGGTCAAGAAGAGATGAGCCGTTGAGAAAGGATAAAAACGGTATGTACAGCACTGGTTCCCTTACCTCTCCATATTGTTTTGCTGCAGCCATGCTCTGTAGATTATTTGGTATGCCCGATATCAATAAGTTTTCATCTGAATGGCTACCATTAGTTGACGCCGCGACTAACTCCGAGATAGTAGATTGGGCCAAAATCCTTTCTGATACTCTATACACGGCAGTTGTCAATTACCGTTCTAAGAGATCCTTCTCCCAAAGGGTCTATCCTCCTTTTTATTTGTCTGCCTATATAATGGACTCTGTCTGTCTTGTATCAAATTTTCCTACCATGGGTTGGAAATGGACTACCCAAGACCCATTGCCCATCCATGTTTATCATAAAGTCTTATGGGATTCCCAGTTTGCCTCTCATTTTTACCAGATTTGCCATGGGCTCATATTGCCCATACATAGAATGATATATGATAAGGAACCCCCAAGGTGCTCTCCTGAGGCCCAAATTGACATCATCCCCATCGCGAGATGGTTTGGGGAAGACTCCACATGTCCTACCCTTGTATGTCCCTGATAAACTGTTGGCTCGGGAAATCGCTTATCAAACTTGTTCTGAAGGCGGCTTAACCAAGGACCTAAAGGACAAAAAGAAGGCCATTTGGCCTCAATTTCCCGTCACTTGTGGGGCCTTCTCTTTTTTCGATGTGGGACACGCTTTTGACGAGTTGGAGAATGTGACGTGTCTTCAATTATTTAAGTTCTCATCAAGACCATTCGACCCAAATAATGTGGCCCAGGAATTTACAACCAACGTCAAGATAAGAGTGTTCTCTGGGAAGAAAGATCTGTTTGATGATCTCTTTCAGAGTAAGAGCTCGCTCAAAGAGATTTTGCAAGAAGCTCAGTCAAGGTTGTCTCCAGACGACCTCCGGAAATTCACGTTATATAGAGAGAGAAGGCTGGCTAGTATTCCACTAGAAGGGCTATGAGTAGCTACTAGAGAACCGACGCCGAGCATCAGCCTCAGTGAAAACTCCAGCACTTCCAGATCTAAATCCAGCACCGCAAGAGAAATATCTGAACATCCTGAAGAGTCTGTACACGACAAAGAAAAGAACGAAGAAACAACCAAAGACACAGCTCAGTCAAGTACGATGGCTCAGCAGCAAGTTATCGCCTCACCATCAAGAAATGTCCCCCCTCCTGTCGTCGAAACACCTCTTGTCACAACAGAGTTGGATAAAGAGTGGGAAACCTTCAATGAATTAATTAATCTTGAAGGGCAAGTCCCGAATACACCTGTGGGCAATACACAGGTGGTACAAGAGGTCGTCTCAACCATAGTCAGTAGCGCCGCAGAAGCAGAACACCTTCCTATCGCTCCATCCTCAGAACTTCTACTCAACGTAGAAGAAATTCCTCCACTGGACGTATTCTACAGTCCCCAGCACAAAGCAGTTGTAAGGAGACAAAGAAAGAAGAGAAAGCTTGAGAATGCACTGTCTCAAGATGCTGAACATCTAGACGTCTTGTGGAAAGACCCAAATAATAATCCAACCGAGAATCTCACGAAGCTGTCTCAAATTGCAGAAGCATATGCTTCTGCAACTATTGACAAGGCCTCTGAAGTTCAGCAACTCCTAAAAGAACATGAAAATCAAATACAACTGCTACAACAATAGTTGCAACAAGCCAGTGCAAACACTGAAGCTTCCAGACAGCTCGAAAAGCTACAGGAAGACTTTCGCCACATGCAGGTAACCTATCAAAGAAGTCTTGAAGAAAAAGAAAAGCAACTGCAGATGGTGCAAGAAATGCATAAAGATGAACCTAAGCTGGCAGAGTTTATTTCAGAGTCCATCGGCTTGAACGAGCAACTATCACAGCAACAGGAAGATATGGTACGTAGAGTATCACAGTGGAGACACTTTTGTGAACTAAGCGACAGGATCACCAGCCAGGTGGTGGAATTACGGAACGACTATGATCAGAACAACAAAAGAGTAACAGAATATTTGACTTGGCAAAATGATGAGGAAGGGAAAAGAGCAGGGGCACCCAAGATTAATGAAAATCACAAGGAGCTGCTCTTTAATAAATGGGATGAACGAATCACACAGGTGGAGCAAGCAGCAGAGACAGCGGTGACACAAGCGAGCATCCTTATCGACTATGTAAATGAAAATTTACACAGAGCCAATTTGATTTCAAAGATCACCCCAGGATACCTACCGAGCAAGTTGCAACTGGAGACAGAATGGAGGCAGAACGCGCAGGCAAACGGGAAAACAATCCAAGCATTGGCTAGACTAAATTGGGAAAGTTACTGGACATACTTAGTTAAACCACACAGCCAATGCATGACAGTAAGATGCATCATGAACGCAGCCGAGAAGGTAGCGCTAGCTCTTATGGATGCCATTTTTGCAGCCCAGCTAAGCACAGAAATCAGCCAGTCCACTCTTCTCAAGCCTATGCTTGACAGCTGCAACTTCAAAGACCAAGTTCACAAGTAATTTCATTTAGAATGTTGTTTTTTCCTTTTTAACTAAATTAGAAAAAGGGCGGTCATTTGAGAACCGTATCCTCAATTTTGTAATAATACTATTATTAGAATTAGGAAGTAGTATTTTAACCCTTCTCATTGCATTGGAGAAGGGTCCAGAAATTTGTCAAAAACTTGTCCTCGGAACATGCACTTCTGCACCCTCAGGGGAGGTTTTGATGAATGGAAGGATCGAGATTTATTTATGTTTGCATTTTTAATGTCTGCTACTGATGTTGCACTACTGTACTCTTAGTAGATATTAGAACAAGTAGAGATAAATCGTTATTGCTTGAAGTCTGTGAGTAAAAATCAATCATAAATGGTACTTTTATCTCTTGATGAATTTCTGGTTATATTCTTAGAGTGATATGCAGCTGATATTGTTTATATGTTAATGTATGAGCATATGGGTTATCATTTGGCACTTTTGTATGGTGGACTCATTTATTTATGCTTGACATATGAATGATTTATTTATGCGATATGCTGTTCACAACAGTTTTGTTTAACTTCTTATGCAGAATGGTTCATCTTAAATGGTTTATATTCTTGTGATAGCTGAATGATCCTTATTACCAGTTATTATATGAAATCTTTCTAAATCGCATAATGGAAAAGATATATCCCGGGTTAGCGTAGATTGTATATGTTGTTTTCATTAGATTACTATAGCTTAGAATCAGTTTGCAAGTTAGATTTAAATTAGTTTTAGAATGCTTCCAGAATCAACATAATCAAACTCTACACATTCCATGCATCAGGAAGCTGGTCCCGTTACCCCCAGTCAGACCCGCTACATCAAACAGGCAAGGAGCCGCTAACCAGGTTCCAGACCGGGTGGGTATCCCCCTTGTTGTCGACCCGATTTCGGGGCCCTCAACATATTTGGCGCTAGAAGGAGGGCCTGAGAATATTGTCTGTTGGAATGTTTTTAAATTAGAAATCTTGAAACAGGATGGCTGCTCATAGAATTCCTATTTGGAGTTGCATCCATGTTCCTGCCTCTTCCAACACTCCACCAGATGTGGTAAGGCTATTGTCTCAGGTAAAATTCAATGGTAAGAATAATTCTTCTGCATTCCACCATGCCCTCCAATTCATTCAAAGAGTTTCGAGTTCTGATATTCAGAAAATTGATGAAGGCGTTTTGTGCAAGATTTTTACTCTTACATTCACAGCGGAAGCTAGAAAATGGTGCAGAAACCTCCCAGTTGCATCAATCCACAGCTGGGACCAATTCGTTAGGACTTTCATCTTGGAATTTGATTGCTATGAATACGACCAGGTCTATGATGAAATCGACTATCTGCGGAAACAAGACGAACCCGTAAGGGATTTCAATATGCGATTTCATCTTAAATGTCTACAATATGACCTCGAGAATGAGCTCACAGATGAAGAATCTTCAGATTGTGACGAGTATTTCCTACCTCCTGTATCTGACCAAACAAATATTAGCCTAGGAGTCTTGCATGCTCTAGTACCAGAAAACAAAGACGAAAATACTGAAAACAAAACTACCTTGGAACCAGAAGATGACTTTGACATAGAGTCAGACAATATCATTTCAAATCAACAAATGCTGATGCCAAGGTTAGATCCACCAACTGTTTCTCTTTCAAAAAATATCGGCACAAAAAGGTATGATCTAAAGCCCGATGCTTATAGTGAATCTGATGAACAAAATTTATTTGATGTTTTTAAATGCATTATTCCAGATTCGCATTTTTCTCTTTACCCCAATGTTTTTAGTGATGACGATCTTTCCCCTCATAATATCAAGCATATCTCAACAGACACAGAGGGTTATTCAAATAAACCATCATTGGGTGTTCAAAATAAAGAGACCACTTTAGCACAGCCTTTGATCAATATCAAACGAGAGCTGCCTGACCTCCCTTGTCTGAAAACATATAATGAAAAAGAGGAACCTAGGGAAAACTGTAAAGTCTTTCGTGATAGTTCCTTTGACAACTGTGATGATGTTGAGTTATCACAAGTAACTCATCTAGGGTCAGTTAATAAGGAACATCTTAGATCAGGAATTATTCCATCTGACCCTCATCTCAAAGCAAAAGCTCATTTGAATAATTCTACTATCCAAGACAATACTCCGATCTATGATTCATATCAAGAGGAAAGCTCCATCCCGGTTCGCAATCATGACTTAGTTCCTGATTCACAAAACCTGGCCAGTTCTTGTGAAAAGCAAAAAGTTGCAAGTAACTCCCAGTTGTGCGATAACACTATTTGTATAAATACCCAATCATTTCTTTCTCACTTGCATTCATTTTGTACAAAATCGGATTTCTTTTTAAATTTTCAATTTTTTGATAAATCATATTTTAGCGATTTATATATGAGAACTTTCATTATCACTAAAAGCTCAACGTCAACAAGCAACGGGTTACAAGCCATCGAAACTGAAAAACCCTTTTCACAATTTGACTCGTTATCCCTCCTATTGAAAGATCATCGATTCACATCAGAAATTCATCCTAATTTTTATGATCCAATAGGTACTCAGTTGGAAAAAACTTCTCATGAGAAAAGAAAATCAGACAGAATTCCAATTGAGGTTGTAGGCTCTTATTCCCTAGCCAACAATTTCGGTCCAAGGGAAATTCGGTTCTTTTTATTGATGCTTGGAAGATTCATACGGCTAGGAATAATAATGAATCGTTTGTTCCATTGGAAATATCATTTTACTTAGTTATTTCTTGTATATAGTTAGAATAGGAGTAGGAGTAATTTAGCTAGGTTGTTAGTTTCGCTTTCAATAATTGATAGGCAAAGTTATTTATATTCTCTACATGACCCTAGGGAATGTTTGCCTCTCTCAAGTAATGTTTGTTCTGGCTAAACGACATTTGACGTTTACTAAAGACACCTTGTCTCTGTTAAAGATTTTGGACTTCAGCTCCTATGAACAGCAAATCTTTTGAGAATTTGATCTTTATTATCGATAGAACTTTGACCCAGAAATGATGATAGTTTCAACTCCAAAAATTAAATTAAAAGAAAGCTATCTCAGTGAAGGATTTGTCTTAGGTCAGCACAATGAAAGGTATCAATATTAAAATAAAGATTCTCTATGAAAGTAGCCATTACCAAAAGCAGCCCTATCATTGTCGTCTAGAACTTTCTTAAGGAAAGAAAATTTGACTTCCTCCCTGCTGAAGGAAAACACAACATTCAGAGGAATGACCTAAAAAGATGCTATATCTCAAAGAATAAGAGGTCTCATCATGAGCCGACTTATCATGATCACAGATATTATAACTTGCTGACTTTGCCAAAACTGTCTACCAAAACAGGGCAATGACTCAAGATTGTTGCAATCAAAAGACAAGGGGTCTCATCACGAGCCAGCTTGCTCAGCAAAAGTGTAAATCAGGTGAATGACTGTGTCATAATTTGGCCACCAAACCAAGACATTGTTCTTTAGAGAATAAAAAAAAAAAGAAAAAAGCATCAAGAAAGGGATTCTTTCTAAAAAAGTTGTAAATAACCTGAGGCAGGATAAAGGATCATTCCTGGATAATAGGTAACCCTGTCGAGGTTATGGACGCCTGCTGGCAGCAGTGGCTCTACCTGCGACAAAGGAGCATATTTAAGAAGGACCGATACATAGAGAACACTTTATTTTTATGTTTTACAAGACCAAGTAATGACTGATTTAAATTCGAATACAATCTGGGGATGCAAGTAATTGAGCTAGAATGGAGCTGAAACAAAACATCATTGATGCTTTGAAGTATCATTTGTTTTTATCTTTTTATAATAAAGTTCAAATTTCCTGAGAAATTTTTTTTTAGAAGTTTGAAAACGTCAATAGAAAAAGAGCAGAGATAACTGGTTCTCCCAAGTGAATCGCCAATTGTTGTGGCCAGCAACAACCCCCCTCGTTCAATCTAGTATCAGCCACGATACTGAATGAATGGGGACCCTTAGTTAATTTTTAGGAAAAGCAAGGATTTCTTTTTGAAGTTACAACCATACGCTTAGAAAAGGTTTCTTGAATGTCTTAAAGCCTAAGCCTGTGTTCATGAAAGCAAATCTTTAAGGTCGCACCACATAAGGATAAGAAACACCTTCATTTCCCTTCTAAAGACCAATATGCGCGCCGCCCCAATATTAATAACAACATCGCATCGCAACATACTAGCATCCATAAAGAAAAGCTTACAAATCCGCCGATATGCGATATCGCGATCGCATATCGCAGAAATGAGGCAGGCGAAGTTTGGCAAACATTGAATTATTGCGATCTGCGATATTGCGATCGCTGCGATTTGCGATTGCGCGACATGCAAGGGTACGTTGGCAAATCATAAAGCAACTTAGTACGAATCCTTCAGGCGCGTCACCCAAAAAAAAGCCACTTACTATAACCTGACTTGAAATTATGCGCTTTTAATGATAGTAATGAATTAGTTGTCAGTTATTAAGTGGAATAAAAACGTGTGCCTTGATGTGGATTTGCTTCACGTAAGGTGGTATATCTGATTATCTCTTGCATTTAAAACTCTCCCATCACCTTTCTGATCAGTCTTTCCATTTTACTCATAACCTGTAGGAGCAAAGTGCAAAGGCAAATCAGACAGAAGCGCAAAGCGAAATGGGAAAGAAGAACAAAGCTCGAAGCTCCGAAACAAGAGAAAAAACCAAGGAGATGGCGCCCCTGTACACAGATACAGCCTGCAACAGAGATGCAGGTATCTCAACATGGGAAGGCATGTACAGGCTGTTAGAAGAAGAGAAACCTAGAATAATGAAGGTAACTGCTGCTGTCGCGGGTGCATCACGTCCTTCGGAGGCATCCCTGGAAGACCTAGCGTGTTCTTTCCTCCATAGAATAGTGGCAAGGCCGAAGATCCTACCATATACAGACATGATCAAGTGGATTCTAGATGATGCGGAATTGGCAAATAGGCAATTCAAAGTCCAGGGACATGGGCTCGTGGGATCGTTTGCTGCCCAAGACCTAAAGCTCATGTATCATCTTCCTGAACCGCAAGCGACCTATAATGCACAGTTTGTTAAGAAGTTCGCAGTAGAAAATTCGGATCTATCAGACACCACTAAAGAATGGTCAAGAAGAGATGAGCCGTTGAAAAAGGATAAAAACGGTATGTACAGCACTGGTTCCCTTACCTCTCCATATTGTTTTGCTGCAGCCATGCTCTGTAGATTATTTGGTATGCCCGATATCAATAAGTTTTCATCTGAATGGCTACCATTAGTTGATGTCGGGACTAACTCCAAGATAGTATATTGGGCCAAAATCATTTCTGATACTCTATACACGGCGGTTGTCAATTACCGTTCTAAGAGATCCTTCTCCCAAAGGGTCTATCCTCCTTTTTATTTGTCTGCCTATATAATGGACTCTGTCTGTCTTGTATCAAATTTTCCTACCATGGGTTGGAAATGGACTACCCAAGACCCATTGCCCATCCATGTTTATCATAAAGTCTTATGGGATTCCCAGTTTGCCTCTCATTTTTACCAGATTTGCCATGGGCTCATATTGCCCATACATAGAATGATATATGATAAGGACCCCCCAAGGTGCTCTCCCGAGGCCCAAATTGACATCATCCCCATCGCGAGATGGTTTGGGGAAGACTCCACATGTCCTACCCTTGTATGTCCCTGATAAACTGTTGGCCCGAGAAATCAATTATCAAACTTGTTCTGAAGGCGGCTTAACCAAGGACCTAAAGGACAAAAAGAAGTCCATTTGGCCTCAATTTCCCGTCACTTGTGGGGCCTTCTCTTTGTTCGATGTGGGACATGCTTCTGACGAGGTGGAGAATGTGACGTGTCTTCAATTATTTAAGTTCTCATCAAGACCATTCGACCCAAATAATGTGGCCCAGGAATTTACAGCCAACGTCAAGATAAGAGTGTTCTCTGGGAAGAAAGATCTGTTTGATGATCTCTTTCAGAGTAAGAGCTCGCTCAAAGAGATTTTGCAAGAAGCTCAGTCAAGGTTGTCTCCAGACGACCTCGGGAAATTCACGTTATATAGAGAGAGAAGGTTGGCTAGTATTTCACTAGAAGGGCTACGAGTAGCTACTAGAGAACCGACGCCGAGCATCAGCCTCAGTGAAAACTCCAGCACTTCCAGATCTAAATCCAGCGCCGCAAGAGAAATATCTGAACATCCTGAAGAGTCTGTGCACTACAAAGAAAAGAACGAAGAAACAACTAAAGACACAGCTCAGTCAAGTACGATGGCTCAGCAGCAAGTTATCGCCTCACCACCAAGAAACGTTCCCCCTCCTATCGTCGAAACACCTCTTGTCACAACAGAGTTGGATAAAGAGTGGGAAACCTTTAATGAATTAATTAATCTTGAAGGGCAAGTCTCGAGGACACCTGTGGGCAATACACAGGTCGTATAAGAGGTCGTCTCGACCATAGTCAGTAGCACCGCAGAAGCAGAACACCTTCCTATCGCTCCATCCTCAGAACTTCTACTCAACGTAGAAGAAATTCCTCCACTGGTCGTATTCTACAGTCCCCAGCACAAAACAGTTGTAAGGAGACAAAGAAAGAAGAGAAAGCTTGAGAATGCACTGTCTCAAGATGCTGAACATCTAGACGTCTTGTGGAAAGACCCAAATAATAATCCAACCGAGAATCTCACGAAGCTGTCTCAAATTGCAGGAGCATATGCTTCTGCAACTATTGACAAGGCCTCTGAAGTTCAGAAACTCCTAAAAGAACATGAAAATCAAATACAACTGCTACAACAATGGTTGCAACAAGCCAGCGCAAACACTGAAGCTTCCAGACAGCTCGAAAAGCTACAGGAAGACTTTCGCCACATGCAGGTAACCTATCAAAGAAGTCTTGAAGAAAAAGAAAAGCAACTGTAGATGGTGCAAGAAATGCATAAAGATGAACCTAAGCTGGCAGAGTTTATTTCAGAGTCCATCGGCTTGAACGAGCAACTATCACAGCAACAGGAAGATATGGTACGTAGAGTATCACAGTGGAGACACTTTTGTGAACTAAGCGACAGGATCACCAGCCAGGTGGTGGAATTGCGGAACGACTATGATCAGAACAACAAAAGAGTAACAGAATATTTGACTTGGCAAAATGATGAGGAAGGGAAAAGAGCAGGGGCACCCAAGATTAATGAAAATCACAAGGAGCTGCTCTTTAATAAATGGGACGAACGAATCACACAGGCGGAGCAAGCAGCAGAGACAGCGGCGACACAAGCGAGCATCCTTATTGACTGTGTAAATGAAAATTTACATAGAGCCAATTTGATTTCAGAGATCACCCCGGGATACCTACCGAGCAAGTTGCAACTAGAGACATAATGGAGGTAGAAAGCGCAGGCAAACGGGAAAACAATCCAAGCATTGGCTAGACTAAATTGGGAAAGTTACTGGACATACTTAGTTAAACCGCACAGCCAATGCATGACAGTAAGATGCATCATGAACGCAGCCGAGAAGGTAGCGCCAGCTCTTATGGATGCCGTTTTCGCAGCCCAGCTAAGCGCAGAAATCAGCCAGCCCACTCTTCTCAAGCCTATGCTTGACAGCTGCAACTTCAAAGACCAAGTTCACAAGTAATTTCATTTAGAATGTTGTTTTTTCCTTTTTAACTAAATTAGAAAAAGGGCGGTCATTTGAGAAACGTATCCTCAATTTTGTAATAATACTATTATTAGAATTAGGAAGTAGTATTTTAACCCTTCTCATTGCATTGGAGAAGGGTCCAAAAATTTGTCAAAAACTTGTCCTCGGAACATGCACTTCTGCACCCTTAGAGGAGGTTTTGATGAATGGAAGGATCGAGATTTATTTATGTTTGCATTTTTAATGTCTTCTACTGATGTTGCACTACTGTACTCTTAGTAGATATTAGAACAAGTAGAGATAAATCGTTATTGCTTGAAGTCTGTGAGTAAAAATCAGTCATAAATGGTACTTTTATCTCTTGACGAATTTCTGCTTATATTCTTAGAGTGATATGCAGCTGATATTGTTTATATGTTAATGTATGAGCATATGGGTTATCATTTGGCACTTTTGTACGGTGGACTCATTTATTTATGCTTGACATATGAATGATTTATTTATGCGATATGCTGTTCACAACAATTTTGTTTAACTTCTTATGCAGAATGGTTCATCTTAAATGGTTTATATTCTTGTGATAGCTGAATGATCTTTATTACCAGTTATTATATGAAATCTTTCTAAATCGCATAATGGAAAAGATATATCCTGGGTTAGCATAGATTGTATATGTTGTTTTCATTAGATTACTATAGCTTAGAATCAGTTTGCAAGTTAGATTTAAATTAGTTTTAGAATGCTTCCAGAATCAACATAATCAAACTCTACACACACACACACATCCCATGCATCGGGAAGCTGGTCCCGTTACCCCGAGTCGGACCCGCTACATCAAACGGGAAAGGAGCCGCTAACCAGGTTCCGGACCGGGTGGGTATCCCCCTTGTTGTCGACCCGACTTCGGGGCCCTCAACAGAGCCTTTATCAAATCTAAAATTGAGAGATTTCATTTTCTCAAGATCCTTTCATAGACTCGCAATTTCACATTCTAGTTTTTCATTTTGTTTTTCCTTTTCAGCAAGTTGGTATGTCAAGGTATCTATAATCATATTCTTTTCTTCCAAACAGATTTTGACTTTATATATTATTTCATGAAAGTCTTCATCTTCTAAAGAATTCCAAAAATTATCATCGTCATAAGCCATGAGAAGTCTGTAATATTGTCCAGTTTCATCTTCATCACTACTAGATAAACCATCGCTATCTTCATGAGTATAGTAACTCCTTTTATTCACAACTTCTTTTCTATTCCCTTTTGCATATTCCTTTCCTTTTTCATATTTATCTTTATGAGGACATCTGGCAGCATAATGATTGACTCTACCATAAGCAAAGCATTTGAAGGGTAGCTTACCTCTAAGCTTCCAAGAACTTCGTTGAAGCTTCTTGACAAAGTTTACCTCAACTTCGTCTTCTGAAATATGTCTTGATTCATTGTGTTCTTCCTTTCGTTTTGCTAAAGCTTTAAACGTGGCTTCTCTCATATCTGATGGTCCTCCTTTTCTCATCTTGAATGTAGTTAAGATTCCATGAAGCTGTGTCCTAGTGATATTCTGTAGATACTATTTTTCTTCTATGGTGGACACTTTGGATTCAAATTTAGCAGACAAGGATCCCAAAACTTTCTCAACTAAGGAATTTTCCTTTATTTCTTCACCCAAATTCTTCATAAAATTAACAACCTCATCTATACGTAGGAAGAAACTAGCTATACTTTCATCACTATGCATCCTAAGAGTTTCACACTGAATTCTGAGAGTTTGAAGCTTAGTAAGTTTTACCTAAGAGTCTCCTTCATAGCTCATAACGATTTTGTCCCATATTTCTTTGGCTGATTTGAGCTGAATTAATTTGACAAACTGTGATTGTGATAGACTTCCCAATAAAGTATTGACTACTTTGGTATTGGCTTCATATTGCTTTTTACGTGCCGCATTTGTAGGAATTGTTGTTGGAAATGTATATCCTCATTCCACAATTTCTGAGACATTTGTTCCAAGCAATTGTAGGTAGGCTCTTGTTCTTATTTTACAATAAAAAAAGTTTCTCCCATTGAAGATTGGTGATCTGATGGATCCCATGCTTTCTTTATTATTCATATTGATTGATCTCCCTTCAAGCGATCAATCTTCTTATGAAGGACCTACTCTGATACCAATTGTTGGAAATAATACTGAGAGGGGATGTGAATCACTATTATCTGATCAATAATTTTATTTCCCAAACAGATTTACATATGCTACTTTAGTGAAGTGAACTAGCATGTATACGTGACTGTGCTTAAAGAAACCAATATATATGCAGAGAACTTGTTATTTAGATCAGTTACCATGTGTTGAGCTTAAACCATTATACCAGAGATTTATTAGATAGTGCAGTAAAAGCAGAATAAGACATCACACATAAGCAACACACATGAACACCAAGATTTAAGTTGGAAACCCAATGCGGGTAAAAACCACCTGCTATTGTCATCTATGTCTTCTTTCAATAATAAGAAAATATGTTTACAATTTTGTACTAGTGCAAACTCATACCAGTACACAGGCTTCTACCTACAAAAGGTTACAACCTTGTCTCATTCTCCAGCTTCCACTGGAAGGGAGCTACAACCCCCTAGCTCTTGTACTAGCCAATATGTTTACTAGTACGTAGGTTCCAACCTACAAAAAAACTCCACTCTTCCACCAAGGACCACATTTCATGAATTTTCAAACCGGATAGTCTTGAATCACAACACCACAATTGAAGGACACGTTTCATCAAATTTTCATACTGGACCCATCAAAGTTTTTAAACTTAAGCTGCATCAACCAATATTCAGTTGATCTAAACAATCAAATCACTCACACCAGAACATTGTGCTGAACCCAGAACCCTGCATCATCATTATAAACTTGTTGTAACCTCAAAATTCATGCATTAGAGTGTGTACACTGCTTGGTTGCACCCAACTGGGTGTATACGCTACTTCTGTTAATTGAACCTACGTATACCTTCAAAACTACTACAAACATAAACTTTTGAATCAAGTTTGTACCCACTATCAATATTATGAATATCTAGTGTCAATTATCAGATCTTTACACAGGCAGGGACAGAGATCACTTCTTCTCACTTATATAGTCAATCAATCAAATGCCAGCCTACTTATGCATTCAGTTTAACATTCTAATATAAAAATACTTCATTGACAGACAACAGTAAAGTAATAGAATTTTATCCAATAGATCAATCAGATCTGAATAGAAGCTTTTCTTTTGTATACGCTACTTGAACGAACCGAATCTGCATGTATACGCTCTTTGGCTGAGACGAAACTACGTACAGATATGCAAATATTAACTCATAACCTTTTTTCAAATCCAGACTTCAGAAAAACCCATATCATGAATAGAACAGGTGCAAAGCATCAGATCTAGTCTCACCTAATATCAGATCATTCAAGAATAAGTCATTTCAAGTCTCGTGATTCCTGATCTAATATTGGACTCAAGGTGCACATTAATATTTCAGATCTAGTCCCAAACATAACCCTGTAGCATAAAATATACTTCAGATAGAATCATTCCTTAGAATCTTACTGATTTCCCCCACGGCCTAATGATCTTCTCCTCCTTATATACTCTTAGGCCTTTCTCAATACCTTGGACCAAAACCACTTAGGACGAATACCTTGGACCAAATACCTCAGACCAAATACCTAGGGTCAATACCTTGGACCAAATACCTCAGACCAAATACCTTGGACCAATACCTTGGATCAAAAACTTGGTTTTCCAACATGTATGTGGTTTTGGCTCCTGTGAAAGTGCGTGTATACATTATATGCTTCTTTTGTTCTATTAACCCTCACGTATATGCTTCTTGGACAAAGTGAACTAGCATATACCTCTCTTTCTTCATTCTTTGGATTCTGATTTGTAACCCTTTGTTCTTAACCTGCTACACTGTGAGCTATCATTTGAGATAGTTTCCATCAAGCACAACACCTGTATAATAATTCCAATAGATGTAAATGGACCAACCGCCTATGCCAGAACCCGCCAATGTCTTGGATTTGCACCAATTTTTCTTTCATACTCAATGTTGCACAATCATCTACCTCTAGTTTATAGAGATTCTTCACCTGAATCCCTATCCTCTTGGTTTTACCTATGCCTATGTGTCTTAGGAATGCATTTCCTGTACTGAAGGCAACATCATAGCCCTTTTCCTCCGACATCACTATCGATACCAAGTTCTTCTTCACTCCAGGCACATACATCATATTTGTCAAGGTGAGAGGAGCTCCATGCTCCCTTTGAAAAGCAATCGTGCCCACTCCTGAAGCACTATACCCTCCATTGTCACCCATCTCTATGCGCATCATGAGGCCTTTCTCCTCCAAGGCACTGAATAAATTTTTATCACCAGTCATGTGGAATGAGGCTCCACTGTCAAGATACCAAACACAAGCCATCATCGATGATAACATGCATGCAATGAGGGTAAATTCCATTTCGAACTGAGAGACTAATGCCTCATCTTCCGATCCTTTCGAGGATCCCTTCTTGGACTTCTTCGATGGGAAATTAGTCACATAATGTCCCATATTGTGACAATTAAAGCACCTTACTTTAGACATGTCACCCTTCTTCCCTCCATGATAAGAATTCGATTTGAAATGGGAAACCTTCCCCTTCCCTTTCCTTGCCTTAATTGCTAAGGCCAGATTTTCTTCATCATCATTCATGGTTGAAGAACCATACTATGATCTCCTCCTGATCTCCTCCTGCATAAGATTTGACCACACTCATTCCCAATCCAGCAGTTTCTCCCTTCCATTCATAGAGTCCTGGTATCTATTCCAACTATTTGGAAGGCCAAGGGGAGCGAGGCTCACCATATCATCATCGGTAGTAGTTATTCCCAAACTTCCAAGCTCATCTCTGCAAGTGGTGAGCTTGTTCAGATATGTGGAAATAGTATCACCCTTCTCCATCTTAATTCTTCGAAGCTTATTCTCAAGCGCCAATTTCATCTAGTCGCTACTGTTTTGGTAGAGGTCCTTCAATGTCTTCCACATTGAAAATGGAGTATCCTTCCCATGGAGACTCAAGACAATATGGTCTCAAACTCCCTCAAGGATGATCTGTCTCGCCTTCACCACACACTTCTTCCACTCAACAAACTCTTGTGCATTAGTTGAAGTTGGCTTTGCGAATTCTTGATCAATGAATTCCTTCAAGCCATTGTCTTCTAATACAACCTCCATTCTATCTTTCCATGCTATGTAATTCAAGCTACCTTCCAAGGCATACTCAAGTCTCAAGCCATAGAATGCCATTGGCAAATCTTGAAGTATGATATGAATTCGATTTGCACCTGCAACCCTGAACTTCAAACTTCGAATTCTCTTCTCAGTATACAATTCACAGCTCTGATACCATGTAGAAAATTTGTGATAGGTTAACCCGATAATGCAATATAAATCAAAGAAGAATACTATAACCTAATTCTACTATCAATTTGTGAAAGATTAAAGATCAAGCTGAACAATATAACCAGAAGAAGAATAATGAATGGCACAATACACATGAAAATACTTTGGTAAAGCCTCAGATAAAAGAAACCCCACACTATTGTATTATCATACATGGTGTAAACACATAGGAATTACACAAATCCTTAGCTCTCACATCTAGCCAGCTCTTAGTACAATCCTTACAGATGCTCATAGGAAATCTTTGCTTCTCTCCAGCCTTCCTCTATGCCCTCCAAGATCCTATTTCCTTGCATTTTTCCTTATGGATGATTAGCCTATTACCAAGTGGAAAACCAATCCTTCAAAACTGCACAATCCTCAAGGATGAATCCTTGACTGCAATCATGATTTTTCTCCATGAGAAAGAACATGCAACTGATAGTACACTGTCCTTGAACATTAATCTCAACTAGGTATTTCTCAGAATAAACATTCATGAGTCTCTGATGAGAGAATCTTTAGTTAACTGGAGTAGCACTAGTTGAGTTCATTAATGTATCAACTGGCTATTAACTCACTATTAGTTCGTGAAATAGTTTGGAACTAATTTAATGGGACTTAACTCAGTAAAATGAGTTAACTAATTACAACTCTAATATAACTCAATCTTGTGTCCTTAATTTAAGGGATAAGTCTTACATGACTTCATAAAGACCTCTAACTTGAATTTCTCCAACTAATTAATTTAAAACTAATTAATTAATTATTTCTAAGTAGCTTTTAAGACTAAATTCGATTTTAATTCACAATTTAATTCAAGGACAAATTAAATTGGAATATTCCTATTTCCATATTTCAGTAACCTCCTCCCTCTAGGACCGTGACTTGGTGAACACCCTTCAGCAACCCCAGAAACACAAATATCTGGTTCTTGCATGAGCTTTGGAGTTTGTTATCTCGATTCATTACTTGGTTCATTTCATTGTCATCTTTTTCCATTACTCTATTTTTTGCAACAAGATCTCACTCATGTTCTCATTTCCACGAGCACTTTCTTGCATAATATGGGCAATTGATTCATGCTTTTCTAGTCTATGAAGATGTATCTTGTTACATAGTTCTTGGAAGACACACACGTTTTAAGAAATGCAGGTACATTAGGAGGAGGTCTAGACTTCATCATCACCATCCATCTTCCACCTCATCAACCTTAACCATCTGTTGTTCCACCATCACCCTCACTAGTTTTCTTTTTCCTTTTTCATTGAAATTCCCCTAGACAAATTGAGTGAATCTAACCATCTCTTCTCTTGGATATTGGCTCCTGAGTGTTCCTAGACATTCTAACACCCTATCCCACTCATCGCACACCTTTTCCTAGCATCCCAAAACATCCAACACCTCACAATTAGCTCTCGGTTGTATCTTGTAGGTTTCCTATAATTCCTACTGGATCATCCTGTACGTTTCTAGTACATCCTGTACGTTTTCCTAAAACAGCCTTTTTTTAGGCTGAATTGATGGGGAACCTCTAGTAAGTCACAAAAATCTTCCTAGGACCCTTCCACACCATCCAATCACTCCATAAACCTTCTAGTTATCCTAAACCACCTTCCATCCACCTGTCACATCCATAGGAACAATTAAATTCCATGCTTGATTTTACCAAAAAAATGAAAAAAAGTGAAAATATATTTACTTTAGTTTTCTTTCTCACACGTTAGTATGGTTTGATGCTCTTTACTTCTATAACTTAGAGAGAAGCATTAGGTTAGTGTTGATTTAGCAATTCTCCTTAGCATAGCTGTTTAAATGGTTAATTAGGATATGGTGTGATTTAGCATTACATGTTGTTTTCCTCATTATTGCAATAGAGTAGCTCCTTAGAATAGATTTTCTCTTCTTCCATCAAAGAATCAAGCTTCTTCCGACTCTATAAAAGTCTAGCTTGGAACCCCTAGGGTCTCTTGCCATATGAATAGTGACAACAGGCAAGACTTCACTTTTACTTATGCATACCGCATTGTCACCTCCAAGTTTCTAGGAACCCTAGGTTGATAAGTAATGCTGGTAGCCTAGGAGTTGCAACATCCTTGGTGCAATATTGGTGCTCATCACTTTTTGGCACCGTTGTCAGGGAGGTGTCTGAGTAGAATGTGATTACTTCTTTCTTTTCTTCTACTTCTTGTCTTCAATTTTCCGCCATTAGTTTATTTCCGCAAAAGTAATCTAGTAGCTTCCTTTCTTTCATCTTTCATTATCTACTTTCCTTTCCATTCTGCAAATAGAATTTCAATTCAGCAAGTAGCTTCTTCATTCTGTCAGTGATTTTTCATTCAATCAACAATTTCATTTCTGCAAAGTACTTTCCATATTAAGAAAAATCTTACAAAAACTAACCCAAAAAAATTTCCTTTTATGCCTCTTAGGAATAGGGAGAGTTTATGGAAATTCTTTCCAAATACCCACACTGCCTCCAATAGCCAACATTCCCTCTTCTTCGGTGGCTGTGAATTGGGGGAACCTTTAGGTGAGAAACCTAACATATTTGAAGAACCTACAAGGGAAGAAGAAGAAGAAGAAACCTTTCCTACTAATCCAATGGCTGAAAACTGAAATGACAGAGGGAAACAGAGAGGGTTAAGGGTGCCTTCCCCATCAGGGAAACCAAAGGGGACACTAAGATGAAGAATATAATCCCCTCTTCCCTACCTCATTTCCAAGGCCTGACCACATAGGGCCCTGACACTTTCCTATTTGATTTTGTTGTTATATGCCAAACCTATGAATATACAGATGATGAGAAAAAATTAAAACTGTTTCCATCTACCCTTAAGGATGCAACATTACACTGGTTCATGGGTTTACCAGGAGATAGCATCACAACTTGGGCTCAGATGCAGTAGTATTTTAACAACAAATATTAGGACTATTTTTGGTCAAAGGATACTAAAGAAGAAATTTTCAGGATGACCATGGACCAGGATGAATCCTTAGAAGACTACGAAGAAAGATTCCAACTCAGTTACAAAAGGGCTAGGTGCACACTTGACCTCGAGTCACTAAAGTTGGTCCTGCTTAGAGGAGTAAGGGAAGATCTTCCTGATACCTTAGATTTTTTAGCAGGAGGAGATATCTACCAATTACCCTATGAGGATATCAAGTCTGTCTTTAGAAACCACTCTAGGGCAACCAGGAAAAATGGTAGGAGTAGTCAACCTATGGCCAGTACATCATCTTCCAACTCATCCATCAAGGGTAAAATTGGAAATATGCTAGAACATTTCAAAATTGAGATGCTGCAAACCCTTACCTTGCAATTAGACACCATGAACATAAAAAGGAAGGAAGAGGAAGTAGAGAGAGCATTGGCTGTATTTTTCCCTAGATGCACTAGCAAGCATCCTTGGAACGAATTTCCATTAAACTGTATTGAGATTTTTCTCGGTCTGTGAAGAAAACCACTCCACAGATAAGTGCCATTCTTTACCAATATTCAAAACAATATATCAATGAGCTGAAGGGATCACTGAGCAGCTTTTCTACATCAAGCAAAGGAGATCTCATGGGCCTAGACCATACCAGCATGGCATGCAAGGGTCATCCCATGCATATTACAACCCCAACCAAACCACAACTATACCTTCATGGGGATTCGTTGCTTATCCTTCCTAGTCTACACCCCCTCCTCAATCCTATGCATCTCAGTATCATTCCTAGCTAGCTAGATAGCCATTTCAACCTTACACTTCTCCACAACCTCATTGGAATACACCACTCTAGGGGTGGAGGCCCCAACACAACAATGCTCCAACTCTATTGCCTCCACCACCTACCCAACTACAACTCCTACACTCTGCTCCACCCAAGCAACTCTAGATGCATGCCCAAGCAAATCTGAACTTGAAAAATAGGCAGGCTCAACAAGTATACAGTGGGGAGACATCATAGCCAGGTTATGCTATAGAAATCTAGGAGATCAACCTAAGATCTGGGAGAATTCTCCTGGATAACCAACCTCTCCCTCCTCATAGGGAGATTTAGGAAGAGAGAGAGGAAAGAAACATTAAATTAAATCCACCCATTCCTGAGAGATTAGCCCAACCACTCCAGCCTACCCCAGAAGAAACTGAACTTCTGGGAGAATTGAAAAATATATGTAAAGATCCCCCTTCTCCAGGCAATAAAAGGTGTTCCCATTTACAATAACTTGATTAAGGATAAATTTGTAAAGAATATAGGAAGAAGAAAAAGGGATGCCCCTACCATTAATGTCATTGGGAAGTTGTCCTACTTAATGTTGGGCAGATAATTGTCCTAAATATTTGGACCCTAGAAGCCCTGTAGTAGATGTGCACATAAATGGCACCATCATCCCACACACTCTACCATCAAGAACGGGCATATGTCCAAATAGTTATTCCTATACCCTCCTACTCAACCTTCTCTAGAGCATGATTTACCTTTATGGTTGGAGGAGGAGGAGGAAGATGAGGTTTATTACACCCAACTTTATGCTTTGGAAGCAACCATAGCAGGAGGACAACAAGATGAGCATGACTTAATTGAACACCTGCTCCAAAGTCCAACTCTTAGTTCATTACCATTAGAAGAAGAAGGGAAACCCATAACAATCATCCAATTGACTTATGCTTGGCCAATTCCAACCCACTCTGTGTCAAAACCATAGAATTTGGCCCACCTTGAAAATTAATCCATCTCTTTATACTCTTGAAGAGCAAAAGCTATACAACATGCTGAGAGAAAACCTAGAAGCCTTCACTTGGAGTTACAAGGAAATGAAGGGAGTACACCCCTCAGTGTTTACTCACCACATATACATCAAAGAAGGTTGCAAGTCATTCAATCTAGCCCTTAAAGATATAGTCAAAGAAGAACTGCAAAAACTACTAGATGCAAGATTCGTTTACCCTATCTGCGATAATGAGTGGGTCTCTCCTTTAGTGTTAGTTCCCAAGAAAAATGGTAATTGGTGGATTTGTGTTGATTATAGGGAGTTGAACAAAGCCACAAAGAAGGATCATTTTCCCCTACCCTTCATCGACCATGTGCTAGATGACTTGGCAGGGAAAAAGTTTTTTCTTCCCTTGATGGATTCAGTAGGTACAACCAAATCCAAATCTGCCTAGAAGACTAGGATAAGACCACATTCACCTGCCCTTGGGGTAATTTTTCCTATAGGGTCCTTCCTTTTGGCCTATGCAATGCTCCTGCCACTTTTGAGAGAGCAACCTTGATTATTTTCATCGAATTAATACATGATGTTGTGCAAATTTATATGAATGATTTTACACCTTATGGTTGTGATTTCCAAGAAGCCCTTACTAACCTAGGAAAAGTATTGCACAAATGCATTGAAATGGACTTGTACCTTAGTCCAGAAAAATGTGAATTCTTAATTACTTAATGGACCATGCCAGGTCATTCAATATCTCAGCAAGGACTACAGGTGGACCCAAAAAAAATAGCAATCCTCCAAAGGGGCCCACCACTGCAAAAGCAGAGAGATGTCATGAGTTTCTTGGGGTTAGCTAGATAGTATTGAAGGTTCATAAATAACTTCAGCAAGTTGGCCTCTACTTTATTTGGGTTTTCGGCCAAACATTCTGAGTTTAGATGGTCAAAAAGTTGTCAAGAGGCCTTAGACGTTCTAAAGGGTAAGTTAGCCACTGCACCAATTCTTAGAGGCCCAAACTAGGCCCTCCCTTTTCATATTAATGATGATGCCTCACACAAAGCCATAGGAGCAGCCTTAGGTTAGGTAGAGGAGAATCTTCCCTATGCCCTCTATTTTATCAGTAAGAACCTGTCAAAGGCTGAGATAAATTATACAGTGACCAAAAGGGAACTCCTAGATGTTGTGCATTCATTAAACAAATTTAGGCATTGCATTACAAACTATCAAACATTTGTGCATACTAACCATGCTGCAATCAAATACTTAATGAACAAAATAGATGTTAATGCTCGAATTATAAGGTGGTTGCTTTTATTATAGCAGTTTGATCTAACCATTGTTTATAAGCCTGGTAAAGAAAATGTTGTTGTAAACTTTTTATCTAGGGTGAATCTACCTACAGGTGAAGAAGGAATGGTGAATGACCAGTTACTAGATGAGAACTTGTTTGCTATTTTAGTTCTCTCTCCATGGTCTTCTAATATAGCAAACTACTTGGTATCAGCATAGTTCCCACAAAGCTTTCCCTCTAAATAAAAGAGAAAGATAGTCAGGAAAAGTGCCCCCTTCACCTGGATTGGGGGAAATTTTTCAACTTTGGCCCAAATCAAATCTTGAGAAGCTGTGGAAGGGAAGAGGAAGTTTTTGACATCCTTCTGACTTGTCATGATGTGCCTTATGGAGGTCACTCTGTAGCAAGGATGACAACATTCAAAGTTTTACAAGCAGGCTTTTATTGGCCCACTCTCCATCACGATGTGAAAAGGTACACTAGTCAGTGTGATTGAAACCAGAGGATGGGAAAGCCTACTCCAAGAGATGAAATGTCCCTACAACCTCATGTGACATTCATTGGGCATGGACTTCATTGGGCCTGTCAACCCTCCTTCAAAGAAAAATAGTACATTATTGTGTGCACTAACTATTTTACTAAGTGGGTTGAAACCAAGGAAATTAAGGCAACAACAAAAGAGAAGGTGGCTGAGTTCCTAAGGGAGAATGTATTTTACAAATTTGGGTACCCTAGGGAGCTAGTCACAGACCAAGGAAGCCATTTTACCTCCAACATGATTGAAGAACTTCTCAGCCATCACAAAATCAAGCATAGGACCTCCACTCCCTATCATCCATAAGCTAATGGGCAAATGGAAGTGACCAACAGGGCAATGGAGAGCATCTTAACCAAGGTATTGAACAGAAGTAGGAAGGATTGGGTAGAGAAACTAGTTGAGGCCACCTAGGCCTATAATACCACATGGAATACCACCACTGGACTTACACCCTATGAGCGGGTCTATGGGAAAAATGCTTTGTTCTCCATTGAGTTTGAATATAACACATTGATGATGGTAGCCCAACTAGATTTGGATCTCATTCATGCACAAAAATACATATTGTTCCAATTGGATGTCTTGGATGCACTCAAAATGTAGGCCTGCCTACATACAAAGATAGTTCAGCTTTAGAGGAAGATCGGACATGATAAACCTATTAAGGAGAAGCAATTTCAAGAGGGAAATTGGGCATTCTTATACGATTCTAGGTATAAATACTTCAAGGGAAAGCTAAGGACAAGATGGCTCGGACCTTATGTGGTGGAGAGATGCCATGATAATGGTTCAATGTAAATCAAAACTATAGATGAAGAAGCCATTCGATTGCTTGCCAATTGAAATTGATTGAAAATGTACAAGAGGCCTTTATAAAAGCAAGAGTTCATTGACAATATCAATAAAATAGTTATGATTGTAGAGAAATTTCCAGCTCCTCCCTCATAAGGTCACTGAAAAATAAAAAAAAAGAATAAGGACTCAGGTGAAAACCTCCATGAGGTGCCTGAGTCCCATCTTTGGGTTGAAAACCTCGCAAGGCAGCCCAATGATGAAAAAAAGAAAAAGAGAAAAAATAATAAGAAGATCCCTAGGTGGAAACCTTCCTTGAGGTGGCCAGGGTAAACATCTAGGCTGAAAACCTCTCTGAGGTAGCCTAGCTGTTTTTCATTAAAAAAATAAAAAAGAGAGAGAAAAATATATAAATGTTATTTGCAGGTGGGCGAGAAAGACAATCAAGGAGCAAAACGAGGATCCAAAGGGAACCTTGCCTCACACATATCCATCTCCTCCACTCCTTACCATGCATCACTCCATGATTTCTATTGTTTTTCTGCTCCATTGCTTCAATTTATGTGAAGACTATGTTTTCTACAGGATCCCGTGAAAACCTATAAGATGATCCTATAGGAATTATAGTGGCTCGGAAAACCTACAGGAAGCAATCCGAGGAAACATGGTAGGTTTTCTAGGTCCCTAAAATTCATCCTAGACATGATCTAACACCTCACCTTGTCCATTATCATCACCCCTGCACTCACCATTCAAAACAAAAAGAGATCAGTTTCTACCAGTTATAAATAAACAAAAAGAAAAAAGAAAAAAAAAGAAAAACAAAGGAGAGTAAGAGCATTACCTGAATGTCCCTTGCTGCACATACACTCCTACCCCCTCTATCCATTCATTACAACATCCTCACAGCCCTAGCCAACAACATGACTAAGGAATTTTTGAGGGAGAAGTAGCTACAAGACATCCTGTAGGAAATCCTGTAGTAGCCTATCCCACAGAATGTCAATCATCAGTGACAGGTCTTCACTAGGATGATCCAGGAGCTCCACAGCAGTAGCAACATCAGGTCTTCAGTCAGATACCTACAAAAGCCAAGAAACCATAAGCAAACAGTAAGAGGAGGAAGAAGAATGACCATGCAACAAATAAACGATGCAACACCTCTGATATTCAACAACTGCAGCATGGGATCAAAACCACAGGTAAGTATCCCTCTCACTCACTCATATGCATTATTTAATCAAAAGTGGTAAGGGTTATGAGATAGTGGGTTTATAATTGAAAAGGTGGCTAGTTAACTTGGCCACCTTTGTTCAGTCATCACATGCAAAACCAGGTATCCTCTCAAACGTGGCTACAGTCAACTCAAAGACAAAAGAGGAGTAGGAAAAGAAGTGGTCAACTACGGATGTATGAGGTGGGAGCTGATTACAAGGAGTGAGAAATGATGAGGTGGTAGTGGGGACCAACAGTCCAAAAATGGTAACGTACCTCTGCTGCCAACACACCATCTCACCCCAAAACAACATAAAGGGAAATAAAACATCATTTACATGCATTCATGCATTCCACCTCCTTGAAACTCCCTCACTCAAGTCGCCCTCATAACTTTGGCTACCCACTGGAAGTAAGGATCCATCGTTCTACAAGAGAATTTCTACAGGAGCATGCACAAGAATTCCTACAGGAAGAGTCTACAGGATATAGTCTACGGGATCATTCCACAAGATACACAAAGGTAGTCTATAGGATATGCATAGAAGAGTTCAAGAGGGAATATCATGAGAATTGTCCAATGCCACCATTCTAAAGAGGTAGGCTATAAAAATCCATCCCCATTTACAAGAAAATGAACTAGAAATGCTCTAAAATCTAGTGAATTTAGCAACTACAGGAGGTGAGTTACATACACAGTAAACTCTTTTTTCCTCTTGAATTTAAAATTTTTGTGTCAACCCTCTCATTTTCTCCTCAAGCCTCACATGCAAGATGATAGGGGGGTTTAATAGGAGAGAACCCACAAACACTGTGAGGATACAACAACACCCCCAAGTGCTTCAAATATTTACAAGACATAACTGGATGGGGTTTTTCGAAAAATTAACAGGGTATGATGATTAGGTGGCTCAAGAATTTGCTCATTCCCTCACTCCACACAACAAAATCTGGGTCACTATTTTAGTTATCAGCCTCACTATAGATCTCACCCCAGAGCTCATTAGTGGGGTCACCACACTTCCACTAGGAATTCCATGGAGAAAAGAGGACAAAGGAGACAGTTAAGTGGCAAAAAGGAAATTCTTTTTATAAGGTGAATAACCCATAGAAGACAAAAATGGAGTAAGGAGGGACAGTTTGCCATACCCATGGAGTGAGGAAGGCTACCAACTCATAAAATATATCTCATGTGAGGGTAGATATAGTGTTTTTTATGGCTACCATTTTAGGATCCTTGAAGAATTAAGGTTTGGGATAGAAACACCAGTTCACCAAAGACTCAACATACCCTATTTCTTTATGCAATCACTCATAGACTCCAGCAACAAAGTAAAGGAAGTGAATTGCCAACAATTGGCTCACCATTGGTTGATCAAGGTCCTCATTGAGAATTCCCTCCAAAACCTCACAATCCCTATAACATGGTTAGTCTTCAGAGACTTTCCAGTAGAGGATGACATCAAAACCCTCACTTATGATGTTAGTCCCTCTGTCAGTGAGGAGGAGGAAAAACAGGAAGAAGAAGATACATAGCTAGATAGGGATAAGATGGATGAAGAACAAACTAATACAAAGGAACATGATGAAGTAGAAGAAAAAGAGGGAGAAGACAAGGAGGGTGATGATGGAAGAGAGGAGGAAACTAAGGAAGAAACTGATGGAGATGAGGAAGAACAACAAAAGGAAGAAGATAAGAAAAATAGAGAGGAAGAAGGCATTGAAACAAAAAAGGAAGAAAACAAAGAGGAGTCACCTAGGGTGTCTCCAGAGGCTATTGAAAGGGAGGCGGTTGCTACCCTCACTACTCTCAGCACCCTAGTCAAGTAAAAAGGGAAGAGAAGGAGGCAATCCCCACTATATTTTAGAAAAAGAAAGAGCACAAAAAATAAACAAGGGAAGACACAAATATCAACAAAAATTCCTATTGAGATTGAAGATTCCCCTGAAAAAAGAGACAAAATGCCTTCCCCTAAGTCACCAATCACCTATGTAGTGAGCCCTAGTACTAGATCAACTTCCCCAAAGGGTAAGGCCATCTTACGGGATCCACAACAAAATCTACAGGAAGCAAAAACAGTCCTATAGGATACCCTGCAAAAACTATAAGAAGCACAAAAATTGGAAGCCAAGGTAGGGGAGCAGTAAGAAAAAAAAAGAAGAAGACCCTGAAACAAACGAGCCAAACCCCCAACCTAACCTAGACTCGTACTACCAGTTTATTGAAGGAGGCAAGGTGATACCTCAAAAAATTTCCATCCCATTGTTTTTCAAACTTGAGAAGGAGAGGGCCAGAACCTGCCAATGGAAGCAAATCATCAATTCAAAAGGGGTGGAAGACATTGGGCACATGGAAGAGAAGCTCAAAGAAATGGACAAAGGGATAAGTGGCTTAAGGGACAAAGAAGCAATAACGAGAGATCAACTTGAGATGGAAAATGCATGGCTGAGGGGATAGCTGCAGAAAAAGGAGAACGAACTAGCATGTATGGCCAGCCTGTCGTTGTTGGCCATCTAGTGTAGGATTCCAACTAAATCCTATGCTCTTTACCTCAAAGAAAAATGGATGCAGTTTCAGATTAAAACACTAGCACAAAGGGGCACCATGCCATTTTAGGACTACCGACAGCTTATTGATCTTTGTGATCAAACTACACTATAGGAGAGGGCCAAAATGGCTGATTTTTACTTGCACAACATGGTCCTCATAGACATGAATGTTTGGGACCCTAATTCCAAGCTAGGAGATCTCTAATTAACGGCTTTGGCATCATCGATGAACCATGAGAAGTCAAGGGCTATATAGATGAAAAGAATATTGGCCAGAGAGCAAAACGAACCTCTTTTTATTAGAGCTGAACAATCAAATCCCATGGCCATAATCAACACACATAATTTGATTTCAAATGATCTTCAGCTGACACCTAGATATCTCGCTACCCAAGAGTAATCAATTTCACATTTTGAGGATATGTTTAGGTTGCTAGGAGATGATAATATACATGCCTTCCTAAGGAGATGGAACACACTGCCACATAGCTTGAAGATCAGGGAATATCACTCCCATCAAAGGTTGAGAGAGGCACTCAACAGGAAACCTATGTATAAGATATAAATGCAAAGGTTGAAGGTCAATTGGATGGGCCTAAAACACATTCCACAACTACTCCTATGGATCCTAGAAGGGAGAAAAGAAGAAGAGGAAAAGAGGCAATGGGAATAAGTAGAAAAGAAAGCACGCTTCTATGAACAAGAAGAAGAGACCACAGTGGAGGCATGGGATGTCAGAGAGTCTAACAGAAATATGAATGACATAGACATAGACTAAGTTGCTCAGAGGATGAGCAACACTTTCAGTAGGGAGGTGATGATGAGCCTCATCACTGGGTAATTATATAGGCCTTAATTCACCTCTTAGCCTAGTCAAACTGAATATTCTGAGAACTTATTGCATACTTTCGATTATATTTTGTTTATGATATCAGTTAGAGTTGGATATTTTGCTTTGTCGTCTAATGTGAATTTAATGCAGGATTAAAGGATAAAAGCAAGGAATTTTGGCAAAGACCTTGGTCAAAACTCGAATGGGACAAGGGAGAGGAATTATAGGAGGTAAATACTCCTCATTTACTACCCCTCCATTCGAATATTCCTCCATCAACTTGGAGTGCAAACAACCAAATCATGAGGAACAGAAGTCAGTCGAGCAAGTGAAAGACAAAGCACCAATTTATCTTTAGTTTGGGAGCCAAGCCTCCCTAATTTTAAGGAAGTCATTGGAGACTTCAGATGTATAAGTAGAGAGGCCTAGGATCTCAGTAGGATTCATATTTTTTCTTGTAAAACTCTACTCTCTTTTTGAGCTGCAAAACTTGTGACAGTTTTTGATGTAATCCATTGTTTTGATAATAAGAATGAGTTTTGTTTTGAGCTAGCACTGAGTTAGCTCAGAGGGTTGAAGCTCTTGGGTTAGGGCCCAACCCTAGAAGCCAAGTTTCGTCTTTATTGTACATGTATGCTAGCATAGATTCATAGTTTAATTGTTCATTTTCTTAAGTAGTTGCATTTCCATTACAACAGTGTAGAGTAGATTGGTTGTATGTTATTTTGCTTCCATTTCTGCCTTCATTCAAATAGTAGGTTAGCAAGGAGAAAAAGATCACCATAATTTGTCAGTAGTTTTCTCAACTTCACTTCCTCCCTCTGGGACCATGACTTGAGAAAGAGACCATTCAACAACCCCAAAAACACAAATTTCTAGTTCTTGCATGACCTTTGGAGTTTGTTTTCTCCATTCAGTACTTGGTTTATTTCATTGTCAACTTTTTTCATTACTTTATTCTTGCAATAACATCTCACTCATGTTCTCATTTCCTCCAGCACTTTCTTCATGCATAATATTTGGAATTGATTTAGGTTTTTCTAGTCTATGAAGATGTATCTTGTTGCATAGTTCTTGAAAGACACACATGTTTTAAGCACTACAGCTAGTTCAGGAGGAGCTCTAGACTTCATCACCAGCATCCATCTTCTAGCTCATCAACCTTAACCATCTCTTGTTCCACCATCACCCTCACTAGTTTTTTTTTGTCCTTTCTATTGAAATTCCCCTAGACACATTGAGTGAATCTAGCCATCCCTTCTCTTGGATATTGGCTCCTGAGTGTTCCTAGACCTTCTAACACCCTATCTCACTCATCACACACCTTATCCTAGCATACCAAAACCTCCAACACCTCATAATTAACTCTAAGGTGTATCTTGTAGGTTTCCTGTAATTCCTACAGGATCATCATTAAGGTTTCTAGTACATCCTGTAGGTTTTCCTGAAATGGCCTATTTTGAGGCCAAATTGATGGGGAACCTATAGGAAGTAACAAAAAGCCTCCTAGAACCTTTCACACCATCCAACCACTCCATAAACCTTCTATCCATCCTCAACCACCTTCCATCCACTTTTCACATCCACAAGAACAATTAAATTGCATGCTTGATTTTACCAAAAAAAAGTGAAGACATATTTAGTTTAGTTTTCTTGCTCACACATTAGTATGGTTTGATGCTCTTTACTTATGTAACTTACATAGCAGAATTAGGTTAGTGTTTATTTAGCAATTTTTCTTAGCATAGCTATTTAAATGGTTAATTAGGATATGGTGTGATTTAGCATTACATGTTCTTTTCCTCATTACTGGAGTACAATAGCTCTCTTAGAACATATTTTCTCTTCTTCCATCGAAGAATCAAGCTTCTTTTGACTCTATAGAAGTCTGGCTTGGAGCCCTTTGGGTACCTTACTGGATGAATAGTGACAACAGGTAGGACCTTCACTTTTACTTGTGCATATAACATTGTCACCTCCAAGTTTGTACAAATCGTGGGTTGCTAAGTAAAGCTGGTAGCCCAAGAGTTGCAGCATCTTTGCTTCAATACTAGTGCTCATCAATTTTTGAGCCAAAAATGAGTTAGCTTAGAGGGATGAAGCTCTTGGGTTAGGGCCCAACCCTAGAAGCCAAGGCTCCTCTTTATTGTACAGGTATGCTAGCATAGATTCATAGTTTAATTGTTCATTTTCTTAGATAGTTGCATTTCCATTACAACATTGTAGGGTAGATTGGTTGTATTTCACATTGATTCCATTTGTGCCTTATTTTAACTAGCATGTCAGCAAGGAGAAAAATGTCACCATAAGGTTGTTAGCAGGTGTCTCAGCCTCACCTCCTCCCTCTGGGACCATGACTTGAGGAGGAGACCCTTGAGTAACCCCAGAAACACAGATTTCTAGTTCTTTCATGAGCTTTGGAGTTTGTTGTCTTGATTCAGTACTTGGTTCATTTCATTGTCATCTTTTTCCATTACTCTATTTTTGTAATAAGATATCACTCATGTTCTCATTTCCTTCTGCACTTTCTTCATGCATAATATGGGCAATTGATTCATGCTTTTCTAGTTTTTGAAGATGTATCTTGTTGCATAGTTCTTAGAAGACACACATGTTTTAAGAACTATAGGTACTTTAGGAGGAGGTCTAGACTTCATTACCAGCATCCATTTTCTGCCTTATCAACCTTAACCATCTCTTGTTCCACGATCATCCTCCCTAGTTTTTTTGTCCTTTTTCATTGAAATTCCTCTAGACACATTGAGTGAATCTAGCCATCTCTTCTCTTGGATATTGACCCCTGAGTTTTCCTAGACCTTCTAACACCCTATCCCACTCATCACAGACCTTTTCCCAGTGTCGCAACACCTACAAAATCTCACAATTATCTCTTTGTTGTATATTGTAGGTTTCCTGTAATTCCTACATGATCATCTTGTAGGTTTCTAGTACATCCTGTAGGTTTTCTTGAAATGACCTATTTTGAGGTTTAATTGATGGTGAACCTCTAGGAAGTCACAAAAAGGACCCTAGGACCCTTCCACACCGTCCAACAACTCCATAAGCCTTCTAGCCACCCTCAACCACCTTCGATCCACCTGTCACATCCACAAGAACAATTAAATTGCATGCTTGATTTTACCAAAAAAAAAAACCAAAAATGTGAAAACAAATTTAGTTTAGTTTTCTTTCTCACACATTAGTATGGCTTGATTCTCTTTAGTTTTGTAACTTATATAGCAGCATTAGGTTAGTGTTTATTTAGCAATACTGCCTAGCATAGTTGTTTAAATGGTTAATTAGGATATGGTGTGATTTAGCATTACATGTTGTTTTCCGCATTAGTGCAGTAGAGTAGCTCCTTAGAATAGATTTGCTCATATTCCATCAAATAATAAAGCTTCTTCTAACTCTATAGAAGTCTCGCTTGGAACCCCTGGGATCTCTTACCAGATGAATAGTGACAATAGGCAGGACCTTCACTTTTACTTGTGCATATAACACTGTCACCTCCAAGTGTGTACAAACCATGGGATGATAAGTAAAGCTGGTAACCCAGGAGTTGCAACATCCTTGCTGCAATACTGGCACTCATCAAAGATCGTAAGAAAAGGTACAACAACTCCAAGCAATGTATATATACTAGAAGGATGATAAAAACGATGCTATCTAAGAAAAATAGATGAAAATTGGTTATGGCACAAAATATTGGGGCATCTAAGATTTTCTGAAATAAGAAAAGCATGCAGGCTGAAGGAAGTTCGTGATCTTCTAGATATCAGCATCACAGCAAATACCATTTGTAAACCATGTCAAGTCTGTAAGAAAACCAAATTTAATTTCAATGAGAAAAACGGATCAGCAAGTAAGCCTCTTGAACTCATCCATACTGATTTGTGTGGGCCAACAAGGAAAAATTCACCTGCGTAGAAGAATACTTCATTCTATTCATTGATGACTTTTCTAGAATGTGTTGGACTGGTTTATTAAAGAATAATGAAGAAGCATTTGAAAATTTTAAAGCCTTCAAAGCTTTGGTTGAAATTGAATCAGATCAAAAAATCAAGTGTCCCAGATCTGATCGAGAGGGAGAATTCATATCAAATGATTTTTTTTATTTTTATGTACAATCTAGAATAAAAAGGCAGTTCTCTGTTGCTAGAACTCCTCACCAAAATTGCATAGTAGAAAGAATGAATAGAACAGTCCAACAAATGGCTCGAGCTATGCTTAATGAATCTCGAACTCCTACCACCTTCTGGGGTGACACTGCATTAACTGTCATGACTATTCTCAAAAAAGCTAATGTTCAAGTAAATAGTGATCAAACTCCATATGAACTTTTGTATGGTAAGCCTCCCACTGTAAAACACTTTAGAGTTTTTGGAAAAAAAAAATTCATCAAAAAGACTAATGAAAAACTTGGTAAGTTTGAACCTAGAGTAGATAAAGGAATTCTCCTTGGTTGTTCATCTAGAAGTAAAGGATCCAAATGTTATAAGAAGAGACTTAGGAAAATTATTGAATGCGTTGATGTAGTAATTGATGAAGCATGTAGAAATCTGGAAGAGATGAAATCCACAAAGGAAGATGACAATGAGGAAGATGGTGGATGCTTTCCCGTATCAAATCAAAATGATTAGAGCAAGAAACCAATGAAGCATTACAAGAAGATACAACTGACAAGGAAAATACTCCATCTAGGTATGTTCAAAAGAATCATCGAAAACCTCAAATTCTAGGAGAAAAACGGTCTAGAGAACATACAAGAAGAACTCTTATAGGAACTTCTAGTTATCTAGCATTACTATCCTCCATAGAAAGTTAATGAAGCTAGAAAAGATGAATGTTGGCTTAAGGCCATGGATGGAGAAGTTGACCAAATTTAAATAATGATACTTGGGAATTAGTTCCTAGAGCTCATGATAACATGTTATAGGAACAAAATGGATATTTAAGAATAACTTGAATGAAAATGGAGAGGTTATTAGAAACAAAGAAGGACATGTTTGTAAAGGATATTCTCAACAAGAAGGTATTTACTTTGAAGAAACTTTTGCACCTATTGCTAGACTTGAAGCCACAAGAATGTTTCTTGCTCTTTAAAGTTTTTGAGAATTCAAAGTATATCAAATGGATGTAAAATCAACTTTTCTTAATGCAGATTTAGAAGAAGTTTATATTGAACAACCTGAAGGATTCATTCTAGGAAATGATGAAAAACTTGTATGCAAGCTCAAAACGGCTCTATATTGTTTGAAACAAGCTCCAAGTGCCTCGTATTATCATCTTGATAGATATCTATAGCAACAAGTTTTCACAAAAGGATCTATAGACAGAAACTTATACACAAAGATTGAGAATGATAAACAACTAATTATTGTTTTCTATGTTGATGATATCATCTTTGGTAGTAACGAAGAATCTATGAGTTAGAACTTTGCTTTGGTTATGCAGCAATAATTTGAAATTTCCTTACTTGGTGAACTTACTTGTTGGGCAGAGGATCCCCCAATGGAAGTTTTGGGGCTTAAAGCCCAGATTTTGACTAAATCCAATGTAAAGACTCCGCATTTTTTGGGCATGGAGCACGAGCTTGTAAATGAGTCATAGGGTTTCCCGCCCTCATTTTTGTAATGTAATTTCGGCTTTAGAGATCTACCCATGGTCTAGGGACCATGGGATTGTATAAATAGAGCGAGGCTCTAAGTTGTAAATCAGTCATTAAAATTAAGAGAATTTTGATGAAATAGAAGAATAGTAGAAGATCTAAGTGTAGAGTTGAGTCTTGGGTCGTAGAGTAGGAGAAAGCTCTGTAGTTGAGTGCACAGAGGCCTAGTAGTTCGTAGTTGAGTGCATGGACCCTGCAACTAAGTGCACAGGCTAGGTTGAGTCTGTAACTGATTGAAGCATTAATAAGGAGAAGTTTTATACCATTCTTTTGTATTTATTTACTGTTTTCTACATTGAATGTATTGGGTATAAATTACATTTATTTTATTTATATGGAGCGTGAACATAAATGATTGTGCTGATTAAGTGAATATAAGATAAAGTATATGTTCACGCAAAGTTAGCTAAGAGTTATAAGGAGATAAGTCAGATATGTGGTGTAACTTACATTAATAACACAGATTGCAGCCTTAACAACACAAAAGCACCTCAGCCCCTCGTCAGAGCTGTGCGAAGGCTATTATAATAGATCACGAAGGCCTTGCAGGTTAGGGTAGTGCGCGAGGTAACCTGCATGAAGGTATTCACAATTGGACTAAATCGACCCCTTAGACATCTCAAGGGTGTGGAAACTTGGTTCCATCATCCCCCCATACTGCTTCGGGTGAGACCTCAATCCGCCCTCTGCGGGTTGTTGCTAAAAGGGCCAGCAGTGTAGGGATTTGTTTGGCTAATTAAATCTGCACCTGGGTCAGGCCCCCTCAAGCCAAAAAATGGTTCTGTTGCTGACACCAGAACCTGCATAGAGATGTCTAATGTCATATCATTGGAATCCAACTAACAAGGAAATTGAAGGTTGCTTGGATAGGAGGATTCACAAGTTCACAGCACAAGAGAATAGGAATCCGCGACTGCGTTCATGGTAGATACTTCAGTTAGATATAGCGAGGGAGAGTGACACTTTCTCAAAGGACCGTGAGGTAAGTACATAAATTCTCTGAATACTTGGATTAAAATGTTATTGTGTGAAAAGAGGGTTATGAAATTACCTTGATGTTCGAAGCTACATAAAGCAGAAAAACCTACAGAAACGAAGGAAGTAAGGGACTAGAGAATAGCTCTTTAATTTCACCTACACGAGGGGACAAGGAAGAGCTCACAAAGGTCTCTCCATGAATTTCGATCCATTTGATAAGGCAGAGGATTATGTGCATACCACCCCCACCCACACTGCCACCAACTTCACCACCATCACCTCCATCTTCACCCATACCACCATTGCGATTTAGCATGGCAAGCACGATAAAGTTTCCTATGTTCAAGGGATTGGGAAATTAAGATCCAGACTAGTTTTGGTTCATGATAAGAGCTGTATGGGAAGCACAAGTTACATATGATAATATAAGGAAAGAAACACTAGTTAGTGCCCTATAGGACCACACACTGACCTGGTATATTAAGCATTCTAATGACAATCCGAATGCGGGAATCATAGATATCCAAATTACACTAAATAAGGAATTTAGGAGGCCGAAGTCAGAGGTGTAGTCCATCATTGGATTCAAAGAGATCATAATGCTACCAAGCAAGACTCCTTGGGAGCTAGATCAGAGGCTGAAGTGTACAATTTTTGAAGCTAATATGACTTTGATGGATTGACAGCACCGCAAATGGTTTGTAGCATCCCTAATGCCACATCTGATGAGCGCGTTGTCGTTGTAGAAGTTAAGAAATTAGGCAGAGGCCCTAGAGATCACGATGAGGCTTCATGAGACCGTAATACAAGATCCTAACTGGGGAGTTTAGCAGATCCATGTGCAGTTGAAAAACTTATGCCTTGAGATGCAGAGTTTAAAACAAGATAAGACAGCTCGACCAGAAGTGTACAAATAGGTGTGGTGTGTAAAACGCAAGGGCCAGGGTCATGCTAAGGACCACTACTCAGTGTTCACAAATTACCTTGTGGGAGGAGGATCGATGTTGTTAAGGGCTAAAGCACAAGTAAGACCTAGCGTGACACCTGCTTTGTTGTCATGATTTATCAAATAGGTGGAAAACATGCTACGGACAACTGCCATTTGTTACATAAGTATACACAAAATTCGCAACAATTTTTCTGCAACTTTTATAGATCAGTGGGACACGGTGAGTGCACTTGTAGAAGCTATGAGTTAATGATGGATAGAACTCCCACCTACATGATTCAGGCCAAAACGCGACCCATAGACATGATTTAGGGGTGCGAACGAGACTAAGGTGGAGGAGGACCTGGAAGAGGTCGAGGACAGCCTATATGCTACAATTGCATAGGGCCAGGACAGTATGCCTGTGATTTTATGAACCCAACGCATCCATCATGTTTGTATTGTACCTTTTTTGATCATGAGATGAAAGATTGTCCTACACTAATAGCTAGGATATGCGATAAGGGAGCGCTACCACCTCCCCTGACTCAGAACCTACAGATGATGAGGTCTGAGCCATGCAAGGAAGATCCGAATGTGAAAATTGTGCTTCGAAGTGGAATTGTGATGGGAGATGATAAAGGCAAACAACCCAAAGATAGTACTTGGGTTCATGAGGCTCTGATGAAAGAAGCAGAGTTTGATTTGGAACGCACTAAGGAAACCTTCATGGAAGCTAAGAAGAGCTTCTTTGATGCCTCCACTTCAGGAAGCAAAGATAGACCAGAGTTGGAAATGGATCCATCAATGCTTACGAAATTCCTGGAAGCATGCATGAAGTTACTGTGTGTAGTAAGGTTGTAAAGGGACTATAGGAACTCATTAACGTATGCGTTGGGACTGCACGAGGAGAATCACACGTAGTCTAGAAGATTGGAAAGCATACGATGAGGACGGGAAGAGAAATGCACATAGATTGGAGAATATGAGATGGTCCAAGTAATTATAGATTTAGGATCGGATGTGAACATTCTACTGAAGTAGACATGGAAGCACATGGGGAAGCCTACACTGGAATGGTCTCCTATTCAGCTGGGAATGACAAACCAACAGAAGATAATACCTATGGGGAGATTGTAGGGAATCACTATGGATATTGAGGGAGCGAGTGCGCTAGTATAATTTGAAGTAATAGAGATTGTTGATGACAACAATCCCTATCCCATACTCTTAGGAGTTGATTGGGCTACTGACATGAATGGGGTGACTAATCTGAAGGAGCGCAAGATGATTTTTGAAAATAAGTCTTTGTGCGTAGTTATACCCTTGGACCCTACTGAAGGATTGTGTTATATACAGCCGGTATGCGACTATGAAAGTGAGGATTATTTGGACTGCATCTACAAAATAACCATATGAGAGTAATATTTTCTAAATCCCACCGCGAACAGATGGATCTCATGGGAGAGCGAAAGTTCCTATACATTGAATTTTGATGAAGAGATAGAGTGATGGCAGAACCGGTTACACGAGGTAACCACACTAAACTATAGTATGATGACATGATCGCTAAGGTGTGTATCAACAGAAGTAAGGGATCTGCCTACATATGATGAGTTAAGTGAGGTAGATACTTTCCTAGATAAGTTTGAATGGGAGGTGCCAGAAAAGCAACATTTCCAAGCGTTGAATTCGGTACTGTGTGCTACACCCATGAGGTGGTGTGGTACACACAAAGGGAGCTTTAAAGATTGTTGTACATATAGGAGGATGATGCACACACTGCTTAGAAAGCTTAGGGTATGATTGGCCGATAAATACAATGGATGGGATGGTCTGCATGCACATCTATCCAGGCGGGTACAGGTAGGTGGCAAACAACCTGCACGGATGCACATGAACTTTACCTTGGGAAATATGGTCAATAAGCATGTGTTGGGTGGGAAATGCATAAACAACTCCTCGAGTTGCAACAACAAAGTGTGGAGAGAACAATCGCATGGAAGATTATGCACACAGAAGCATTTCATATAGTGTGTGAAGCGTTGAACAAGGTATGTAGTGTGCAACAAAATGATTGGGACCTGTGCATACCAATAGTTTCATGGGCTTATAGGATAAGGTATAAGAAATTGATGGAACATACACCTTCTAGGTTGAGCTATGGAGCAAATGCTGTAATGTCGATGGAGTATATCATGCCTATTCCCCGCATAGCAGCACACGTGGATGTGATGGATCATGGAGCCTTGGAAGAAGGGATCACGTAGTTCGAAGAGCTCGAAGAAGAATGCTTAGGACTTAATGAAGAGATCTAGCAGGGTGATATTAGGCTCCAAGAACTCTTGAATGAAAGCGTTCGGTTCTGGAAGAAAAGCGCCATGGCGAAAGAAAACGTCAGGAAGCTGGAGGATGGAATAAAGACAGACTTTCTTGACAAAAAGGTCATGGAGATAGAACAAAATGATCTCATTTACATTGATCAACTAGGGGACTATCACTAAGAGTTGATCAGTTTCATGCCTTGGATTCGACCGTATGTTATTAAGGAGACCTCAAATAGGGACGCGATGTGGTTGGTGCAGTCAAATGGTGAACTCTTCCCAGGAAATGAAACTGGTAGCAAAGTTAAATGGTGAACTCTTCCCATTTGACTAGCCCCAGGGAGCATAGTCTTAATGCTCTAAGCAGTTGAAAGGAGGCATGAGACTATAAACTACTCTGCCTAAGAGCTGTACGATGACAGGACTGCGCGTAGGAGTGAACTGTCACAAGGTGTGCAACAGCACAAGGGTAGCCACGTTGTCACGCAAGTTGCTTGGAATGTGACCCTTTTAGTCACTATTCATAATGTGGTGCACCCCAGCCATCTCCATAGTGGAATTAGAGAAGTCTGATGCAGAGAGGAAAAGGGATGAGGAAAAACTACGGATGGCGTAGTTGGCAGAGAAAAGAAGGAATGAAGTAGGAGCATGGGACACTACGAAGGCAACAACAAAAGAGTAGAAGGTATCCATAGAATAGCAACAGGCAAAAAAGAAGGAGCACAAGGACCATAATTCATCATCGCCTGAGGAAGAGCCTGAGATAGAGGAAGGTGGTGCGGACCCACAAACAACATCCACACAGTTGAAGTACCAGCACCTGAGAGAGCAAGTGGGGCCACAGAAGAAGTTAAAATCCTCCAAGACTTCTTTTAATCCACTCACCCTCACTAAGGGGGATCTACATGACATAAGGGAGACGGTGCATGACATCACTGTGGAGGCCCTCCAATAGTTCATGGAGGAAAATAAAATGGCATTGGGGGCCCTCTTAGCACAGTTACAGGAGTTGCAGGTGCACACTCCTCAGGTTGGTACTCTCTCGACCAACGCCGCAGTAGGAATAGTCGCAGCTGAGGAAATGTTGTGCGCCCGCATGGCCAATAATATAGTGCTGCCAGAGGGAATAGTGAATAGTGAATTAACATGGAACAACTAAGCCTATAGCGTGAAAAGGTAGTGGTGCATAATTGGCATATTGTGCACGTCGTTGACGAAGCCTGCCAAATGGTCCCTTAGTTGGCCATCCTAGCAGAGGCACCAACAGAGGCACACATCTAAAGGCTAGCAACAAGGGTGTGAGAGTCAAAGGAAGAGATGGTTAAGGTTTAGCTGGAGATGAACCTTCAAATAGTTGAGCTAAAGTTGAAGGCGTAGCCGGCAACTCCACCAGAGTTCAGGGAACAACGCGCTAGTGCCATTACAACGGGAATAAAGGAGATCGATAGTGCAGTGAAGGACTACACCGAATTATTTGAAGAGTCGTTCGAGGTCCTCACAGTCTGTAGGAGGACTTGAACATACAATGCTTAGAAACAGAGGTGCGTGAGCTGCAGCAAATGTATGATGACATAAAAGGGACCGCGCAGATAGTGGCCCTTACATAGAGGCTCATGTGAATGCAATAGGAAAAAGTGCTCAAAGTGTAGGTAGACACAACACAAAATAAGGAAGTGGTTTTGAAGGTGCATGTACAACCTTGGATCGATGAGGCATTTGTCATTACAACCTTGATCAAAGCCAAGCTCGTGTAGATGCAGGGAATGTAAGAATATATGCAAGGAAGGAGTTCAGATACTGCGGTCTCTGAACAATGCATGCAGGATGTACAACAAGCAGTTTCTTAGTGCTCTGTCGATCTTGCAACAGTTTGGGTAGAGTTGGGAGGTTTACCTATGAGGATTTCCACACTGATAAAGTGACTCAAGGGTGAGTCATAATGTTTGTGTTGGGGACCTGTTGGACGTGGGATCCCCCAAAGGAATTTTTGGGGCTTAAAGCCCTGATTTTGACTAAATCTGATTTAAAGACTCTGTGTTCTTTGGGAATGGAGTGTGAGCTTGTAAATGAGTCATAGGATTGTCCATCCTCATTTTTGTAATGTAATTTTAGCTTTAGAGATCTACCCATGGTTCGGAGACCATGGAATTGTATAAATAGAGTGAGGATTTAAGTTGTAAATCATTCAATAAAAGTAAGAGAATGATGATGGAATAGAAGGATAGCAAAAGATGTAAGTGTAGAGTCGAGTCTTGGGTCATAGAGTAGGAGAAGTCTCTCTAGCTGAGTGCGCAGAGGCCTAGTAGTCTGCAGCCGAGTGTGCGAACCTGTGCAGCTGAGTGCGAAGGGTAGGTTGAGTCTATAGCTGATTGAAGCATTAATAAAGAGAAGTTTTATACCGTTCCTGTGTATCTATTTAATGTTTTTTGCATTGAATGTACTGGGTATAAATTACATTTTTGTTATTTATATGATGCGCGAACATATATGATTGTGTTGATTAAGTGAATCTAAGATAAAGTATCTTTTTACGCGAAGTTAACTAACATTTATAAGGAGATAAGTCATATACATGGTTTAACTGAGGGAAATAGTGCAGATCGCTGCCTTAGCAGCACGAAAGCACCTCAGTCCCTAGTTAGGGCTACATGAAGGTGATTATAACAGATCGTGAAGGCCTCATAGGTCAAAGAAGTGCACAAAGTATCCTGCGCAAAGGTATTCATAGTTGGACTAAGTCGATCCCTCAGGCATCTCAAGGGTGTGGAAACTTAGTTCCACCATCCCCCCATACTGCTTTAGGTGAGACCTCAGTCCGTGCTCCACGGGGTATTGCTGAAAGGGCCAATAGTGTATGGATTTGTTTGGCTAATTAATTCCAAACCTAGGTCAGGCCCCCTCAAGCCAACAATAATTATTTTCTTGGTCTACAAGCATAGAAAATAAAAGATGGTATTTTTCTTTCAAAAATTAATATCCCAAGTAGATTTTGAAGAAGTATGAAATGGAAGATTCTAAACCAGTATGTACTCCAATGGTAATAGGATGCAATATGAGTTCCAAGATTGAATCACCCAGAGTCAATCAACCACCATACAAATCTATGATTGGAAGTCTACTTTATCTAACAGGTACTAGACTTGATATCATACATACAGTAAGAATTGTTCGAAGGTTTCAGGCAAATCCAAAGGAATCACATCTACAAATTGTAAAAATATTGTTTAAATATCTTCAAGGAACTCAAGATTTTGGTCTATGGTATCCTAAAGATACAGATCTTACTCTTCATGCATATATAGATGCAGATGTGGTAGGAAATGTTGACGATCAAAAAATCACTAGTGGAGGTGCATTTTATATGGGATCACGATTAGTATCTTCGTTCAGCAAGAAACAATGTCCAATTTCCTTATCTACAGTTGAAGCAAAATATGTGGTTGTTGCATCTTGTTGCACACCTCTACTCTGGATGATGTAAACATTACAAGACATTCAAATCACATGTTCTCCACTCATCTCCATTCTATATGATAACACAAGTGCTATTAATATTTCGAAAAATCTAGTCATGCACTCCAAGACCAAGAACATACCCATTAAGTACCATTTTCTATGAGAACAAGTGCTTGAACAAAAGGTTAAACTGGAGTATGTTCCCTCCAAAGAACAAGTTGTTGATATATTTACCAAACTACTTCCCAGAGAAACATTTGAATATCTTAGATAAAAGATCAGAGTAGTTTTTTCATAATCCTACTATTAAATCCAATTTTTAGAGGATGGTTCCTATACGTGGGTTTCATGAAGGATAGTCATGTATATATGCGAGTTTCTGTTGCTGCAGGAGCATATATGTTTTTCTACTAGAAAAATAGTGGTTACACTCTGACAAGGGTGCTTAGTCTAATATTGATGATTACAGTCTGGTGATATGATTTGTTCATTGATTTTTATCTTACTAATGAAGATGCCTTGATGAATGATTTGTTGACAATGCACAGGTAGCACAGGTTCAAGGGGAGCATTAGCCTTCACAAACATTCTAAATTGTTGGCATTATTGTTGCTAATTTCAACTATGGTTTTAGATATTCATCATTACAGAGGTCATGTAAATATATGGGGTGTAATATGTTTCCTTTTGTCATAGTCTATTTTTGAATGAGTCCTATTGCACACATGATGTAATTTTTATCACCACTATGCATGGGAAGAATGAATTTATAATTTCTATATTTTAGTCATGTATAAATAATTGGTATATTCCCACTTGGTTGGGTGGACGAGTCAAATTTGGCATATCCCCACTTGGTTTGGTGATTGATGTATGTATGAGTCATTTTTGATAGGAAGGTTATACTCACATGGTTTAGTTATAAAGTCATGTTATTTTGTTTTAAAATATCTCTGCAGACTCTACATCTACTTAGGGGGAGCATAGACAACATACTGATCTCAAAGGGGGAGAATACCTTGGTCTATCCTTTTGACCTTGATTTGAAAGGGGGAGAGCATTTTAGCGTTGCTTGATATCTCTAACAAGTTCAACAGCTTGAAGAAATCAACACCAATACGGTTTCCATCAAGTCCAAAGAGGGATATTGTTGCCATTATGATACAAGTGTTGTCCTTGATGGAAACTGACTTACAGGTCAGTTCAAATTTGATAAAGGGAAACTCACATTGTAACAGGTCAATTCAGATGTAACAGGGCATTGGAACAAAAGAACAGGAAGTTGGAATAAATGTATACTAATCAGAATCAAGAAGTTGAAGAAAAAGGATGTTGTAAGGTAGTTTAAGTTATATACGCCAGTTCATCTTATCAAAGCAACGCATACACACAGGTTCACAGAACAAAAAGAGCAAATACATATGCATGCACTTTCACAAGAAGAAAAGAGTGTATGGGTTGGAAAATAAAGGAAGTACAAGATTAAAGAATACCAAGGGTTAATACCATAGAATTAGCCCACAATATTGAGTGGAGTAATGACTATTTGATCTTGTCCAAGAATACCACAGGTTTTAAGTGTTTTTTTGGTCTGAGGTATTGAGAAATGCCCAAAACTATATAAGGAAGAGAAGATGAAAGGGCCAAGTACATAAGTGAAAGGGTTTCTCAAAGATAATTCTATCTAAAGTATATTTTATATTGTATGGATTATGATTATGATATAATCTGAAATATTTTGTGCATCTTGAATTCAATGTTGGATCAGGATCATGAGACCTGAAATGACTTATCATTGAATGGTATGATATTGGTTCAGCTAGATATGATTGCTTACACATTTTTTATTCTTTGAATGTCATGATATGGGTATGTCTGAAATATGGAATAACAACGATGTTGTAAGTTTTTATTTACAGATCTATACGCTAGTTCGTCTTGGTAAAGGAGCCCGTACATGTTGATTCAAAGCTTCCAAGTAGTGTATGCAAAAGAAAATCCTATTATTTAGAAATTTCTGATCTATTTGATCGGTGCTCTTGGTTTATCGTTGATTGTCAATGATATCTTCTTAGATCTAAAACTAGAACACAATACATAAGGAGATTGAGTCTAATAGACTGATTGATTAAGTGACAAGGGTGATATTTGTTGCTAACTATCTAGATCTCTGTAATTTGACAGTAGATGTTCAGAATATTACTAGTTGGTACAGTGTTGATTCAGAAGTTTTTATGATTCAGTAGTTTTGGAGGTATACGCAGGTTTGGTTAAAGGAAGTAGCATATACATGCAGTTTGGGTTCATTAAAGTAATGTACACATTTTGATGTACGATTGTTAAGGTTGTAGCTGGTTCTAAATGATGATGCAGTTTTTCTAGGTTTAGCACAATGTTCTGGTGACAGTGATCTGATTGTTCAAATTGATTGATTATTGGTTGATGCATTTATTATTATAGAGTTTGAGCTTCAAAGTTTTGTATGTGTATAACATGAAAATTTGATGAAATGAGGCCTTCATATTGTGTTGTTGTGTACCAGGAGAATCCAATTTGAAAATTTATGAAACGTGGTCCCTCGAGGAAGAGAGAAGGTCATAGCCTTTTGTAGGCTGGTTCCTACATATTATTAAACATAGTGGTTAGTACAAGAGCTAGGGGGTTGTAGCTCCCTTCTAGTAGAAGCTGGAGAGTGATAGAAGGTTGTAGCCTTATGCAGGTGGGTGGTTGCATACTGGTATGAGTTTGCACCATTACACGATTGTAAACATACTTTCTTTATATTAAAAAGAAGACATATATGACAATAGCAGGTGGTTTTTCTCTCGCATTGTGTTTCCACCTTAAATCTTGGTGTTCATGTGAGTTGCTTACGTGTGATGTTTTATTATGTTATTACTGCAAATAGTTACTATATAATAAAGTACTAATGCATTGATTAAAGATCAACACATGATGAATTAACTAAATCATAAGTTCTCTAGGTATACATTGGTTTCCTTAATCATAGATTTGTACACACGCAAGTTCACTTCATTTAAGTAGCATATATAAATGTGATTGTGAAATTAAAGGTTATTGAATTGTAAATATTGATTCACCCCCCCCGCTCTCAGTATTATTTCCAACACAAATAAATCCTTCAACTCCTATGCACCCTTTTTTTAATTGATTCTTTCTTGTATATTTACCAAAATCTTACATTTCCTACGTGAGCCCAAATCTTGGAGTCATTTTTACTTGATAGTTCTGAGTTTCCTAAGACGACACCACCTTATTACACTTCAATTTTCCGTGAAAAGTCGAGGAAAGTCATCTCTATGGTCACATGTATGTTAGGCTACCCTATGATCATTGGGTCGATGAAGTAATATTCAGATTTATATCAGTGTTCTCTATGGGTAATAAACTCTAATTTATTTTCAACTACATTATGTTTTTTGAAAATAACATTCACGATCAGTTTTTTAAGTTTTCAACTGAAGGTACTTTCAAACATCAGTCAGTCCTGGTGTACTTACTTGTGTTTCATCAATTATATGGGTTCAAGATTCCATTTCGTAAGTTATATACCTAAGTGAAGCCTTAGTTAGTAAGTCATTGGACTTCCTTGGTAAGGAAAAACATGAAAGAATATTCCTTCGGTGATTATGTAAATCAATTTTTTCATATTTCTTTATGTCTTCTGAGAAGTGATGTTACACCAAGGATTTCAATGGAAATAATAAGAATTATCCACCTCACTAAAATCAGAATATATCGATGTGAATTTCTTCCCTACAAGTTATCAATATTTGTACTAATTGAAATCCTTTCCTTGGAATACATCAAGCCAATGATAAACATCAATGACCTGCATTTTGTGTCTAGGAATAGAAAGTCCAGTTTGGTCGTTCCATTGCCAATACTAGGGTATAAACAAAGGAGGAAGATATGTTATTAAAGAAAATGAAATTCAAATTGAGCTTTACCTGGTCCTATGTTCCCTTGGAGATTATTTCAAAGTTGAGAGTTGAGGAGAAAAAAACTCCATATGTACATACAACCAGGTCAAAGATAGAGAAAGATGAAAATGAATAAGAGTGGCAAGATAATACATTACAAGAAAATGAAAAAGATATCATTACTTTGGCATCTTCATGGACTCCAGTTCCACAAAAAAAAATCCAATAGACCAAGAGAAAGTTTGTCTCGTACAAACTCGACAACTCAAGCTATAAGTTTCATAGTTTTCAAAAGGAGAAATAAGAAAAACACTAATCAAGGATCTTGAGAGGATAAAAGATCACAAGAGAAAACCATATTAGTGATGTTAGGATTTCCCACTACTTCTTTTCCACAAATTGAAGAAATTATAGACTCTCCTATATCATTTGTTTCCCATGATACTACACAACAAAATATTTTTGCTAGATACATAGAGATAAAAAAGGAAGAATGTAGCATTGAAGGCCGCCACTTATTCAGAATTCTGGAAGAAGCCTTCCATTACACAACAAATTCTTCTATATGCACTTAATATTGAGAAGGGAGAGTTTAAATTAGCTTTCTAGGAACCAAAAATTCTAGTCCCTAAGAGTGTAGAAGATTACAAAACCTCCATTTTTGCTTTTGATACCAAGAAAATTCATTCCATTAATCAAATTAACCCACATTATGAGGCTGGTGAAATGATATATTACACATGGATAAGTTTAGCAATGATAACATCCAAACTACAAGATTCCGTGGACAATATTCATTCACAATTGAATATGGGGAAAATGTGATCCTTGGCCAAAGATACCGAAATCAAAGCTCTTGAATATCTCATGATCAAGCTAGGATATTACCCTAGTAATATCAAAATGGTAGAAGAAATGATAAAAAATAAGAATGTTGACATTAAAGCATTGAGGAAGAAACTTAAGCTTTCTACTACTGAGCATCCATAAGCAAAGGAAGTTGGTCAGCTAGAAAGGGAGAAAGAAGGTATGTTCAAATTTATAGTTGAACAAAATGTTCAAATTTAGAAAATGGAAACTAATATGGAATCAATCCTAAAGGAAAAAGAGCAGAAAGCCATCCTTTCAACTGCTATTTTTATAACCACTACTTCTACAAGAGGTACATCTATGGCAACAACAATCACAGTAGAAACACAATCTACTGACTCAACAAAACAACTACCAAAGGCCATGGGATACTTATCTCTGAAAGATCAAGATATTGAAAAATAAAAAATGCAACTTCAAAAGATCCATGAATAGAAGATTAAGTATGATAATGCATATTTAGATGAGATTCAAAAGAATTATAAATTTATGCAAGAACTATAAGTTTATGAAAATGAATCCTTAATTGCACAAACCATTGCTCAGGCCAAAGAGAATATTTGGATAGAAATTAATGTATTAGTGACTCAATTACCGCCTTCAATTGAAATTATTTTTTGGCAGGAGGATTTATTGCAGAGGTCACAAGAAGAAGTAGCAGAAATAAAGAAGGACCTGGACCACAAACTTGGAGATGCTACAAGGATAATCAAATTCTAAACTCCAACACAAAATATGATCTTGAAAAATTAGGCATTGAAGACATAATTTAAGTTGTCTTGGAGACTAGAATGATTTTAAAAAGGTAAATTTAATTCTACAACTCGAGAACAAGTGCCAAAATTTAGAGGTTCAAACATAGAAATTTCAAAGGAAATTCAATAATTTACCTCAGAAAGGATTTCTATCTTTGCACGATAGAAGTGGAAAATTGATCCCACTTGAAGAATATCAATGGAGGCTACATGATATAGCAGTGGACAAGATGAAATTTTCCAAAATCAGAGGAGTTATTAATGGGAAACCCTTCATTGAAGGTTTAATCTATGATTTATTAAGACAACATGAAATCAGGAATTTGTTTCTAGTTTCACCCACTTTTGACAAATATACTGAAGTTGATGAGTCATATAGAAAATTCTTAGAACTTTCTATCCCTAATGAAAATAGATGGGAAAAAACGTGTGAACTCATCAAATAGAATCAAAATGAAACATTTCAAGAGCAGAAAACACAATTTTAAAAGAAGACAGTAGAATTTTAGGGACAATCATAAGAAGAAACATATTTTCAGCTATAGTCATCAACAACATCCCTTGAAATTAGTTCTGATCCACCAGATTTAGTTTTATTTTTGTAATATCCCAAATATTGTGGATGACATTTTACTTTGTAATAAATGTTGATTTGAGTTTAGATATGTTAGAAAGTCAAACTCTATATATATTTTGTATTTTAAAGAAGAAAGGATTGAACCCTTGTGATGAACTAACAAACATGCTTGTAATTTTCTAAACTATTTCTTAGGATAAATAGAAGGACCTCAACTCATTTTGAACAGCTTGTGTATCTCTGTGAGTTCCTCTCATATTCATTTATGTTATCATTTTATATTTTCTATGAACATGTTTAAGGTAACATAGAAGTTTGGGTAATGTTAGATTGAATATACCTCTATCTCAAAGCTCCTACAAATTTATCATTAATTAAAGAGATTAATTAACTGAAACTGTTTTTTTTTTGGTTAATTCCTCTAAATTAATCAATTGCTTCCTTCTCTCATCTCTTACACATGTATTGTTTGGCTATAGAAAATTTCTATACACATCTACTTTATATAAGGAATTATATGTCTAGTTTGAATATTTAAAGAATTATGTATGTTCTTTACTTGTGCTTTTCATATCATTTTAAAGCTTAATTTTGTGAAGAGTGAAGAATCATCACTTTCATTTTCTAAAAAATAATTAAGGTTTAATTTATTTAAAAGTTTAAGAATTGGTCATCCATTGAAAATCAAAAACATCATTTTAGATTCTTTGGCATAGTCCCTTAGCCTAGGACTATCTACAAAGGACAACCGAATATATGAGCACTCTCACCATGGAGAAACTTCTTAGGATTCTTATAGAATATGATATGTGAATTGGAGGGAGAAATATAAATATAGTTTGTTTTTCTTGAAGGTCTCAAATAAAGCCAAATAACATGCCAAGAAACTAAATAAATTATCCAAGAAGCTCAAGGAAGAGGAAGAACAATCCAACACTGCATCAGATCAAGAATTGGATCAATTTGTTAGGAAGATAGATAGCGGTTCCAAAAAATACAAAGGAAAAATCACCTTAAAGTGTTTTAATTATGGAAGGGTTAGAAATTTTGTAGCAGATTTTCCATTCATAAGAGGAATAAAAAAGTAGAAGTAGAAAGAGATGAAGGTAAAGAATAAAATTCAGAGGTATTAGAAAGGTAAAGATCTAAAGAAAAAGAGCTTTTTCTCCAAAGAGGAAAGTGACTCTCAAGAAGATAGTAGTGAGCCATATGCATTTGATGAGGAGAATAATTAATGCATTCTTATAGTATTAGAGTCTTAATATCAATCTCATCTTGAAGAAGTAGTGATAGATTATGAAAAATATCTCATTAGTGCATTGGATGAGCTAAGAATGGAAAGAAACAAGAATAGATTGTTGAAGGAGGAAGTACACAGAATGAAAGAAGAAAAGAATCATATTGCTAATGATTCCTTGAAGGCACAAGTAGGGGAGCTTGAAAAGTTCAAAGAAACATTGGTTCAATAGCTAATGAATCAACAAAACAAATTTTCCAAGTTGGAGGCATAGAATGAGTCATTAAAACCGGAGATATGTTGGATTTAGAGTCCATGATCTAATGAATAAGACATAATTGATTTAAAAACACATTTGGATGAAGGAAAAAGGAAGGAGAAACTACTCACTAATAAACTAGAAGATTCGAAGAAAAAATTCCACAAATTTGAAGCAGAAGTTGTTTCCTTAAGGTAGGATATAACAAAGAAAAATACTTAAGCATGCCTAAATAAAACGTTTGTGAAGGGATATCAAGCCTTAAAATAAATTCTCAATGTGCAAAGGTCTTTGTAGGACAAAAACATCATAGGGTTTGAAACTCCTAAACAAGAAGATAAAGGTAAACCAATCTCGAGCTATGAAAATGCTCTAAAAGGAAGAAATAATAAGGAAAATATTTCAGCCAACAAAAATTGAAATGAAGACAATGGTGTTCAATTAAATCAATAAAAAATCCTCATGGAGAATCTAAAAATAAGCAACTAAAGAAAGAAAGGACTTTCAAATCTACTCCCTCACGAGGGCAACACAATGTCAGGTGTCCAATTTTATTTTTTGGGTATTGCTTTTCATGTCGTAACTTTAGACACAAGGTCATCAATTGTAGAATGATGTTTTTTTCCAAAATAGATGTTGATATATCAATATATATTGAATCCTATAATAGTTTTCATGCTAATAGTAAAAATATGTTTTCTCTAGTAATGAATGAGATCTAGTGTTTCAAATTTAACAACTCTAGCCATAAGGAAAGGGAATGCATATTCATTTTTCCAAGTCCTTGTAATCAACATATTTATAGGAAGTCAAATGGATAAAAGGAACAAGGTTGATAATGTGTTCTTAAGTTATGGATTGTAATACAACCTTATCATTATGAGTCATATGTGTGATAATGGGCTTGATGTGATCTTCAGATCTAAATAAAATGAAATAAAAAAATTCAAAATTAGGAAGGTTGGTGGAGAAATCAGAAATTATAGAAACATGTATATATCTGATGACACTATACATAAGTGTTCCATGAGAAAAATAAAAAAATTATGTTATGGCATAAAATATTTTGGTCATGTCAATTTTGACAACCTAGTCAGGGACAACAAGATTGGAGCAGCTACAAGGTTACCTAAACTATCGACATTGAACAACGTTATATGTGAGTCATGTAATCTTGGGAATCAAACAAGAGTGGAGTTAAAAATCAAGGAATGTTTGACCTCTAAACCATTGGAGCTAGTGCATATTGACATTTTTGGACTTAGAAGGAAATAGGGCCCAACAGGAGAAATTTATTTCAATTTATTTTTTGATGACTTCACAAGAGCCACCTAGATCATGCTCATGAAGGAGAAACTAGAAGCCTTTAACAAGTTTAAGTATTTTAAGGAACTAGTTGAGACTAAGAAATATTTAAAGATAAAGTGAAAAATATATGTCAGAGGAGGTGAGTACATGTCAAAAGAATTTGAAGAGTTTTGTGAAGAGCATCAGATTAATAGGCAGTTCTGGATTGCTAGAACACCTCAGAAAAATTAAGTGATCAAGAGGAAGACCAATTTAATCCAATACATGGCATGAGTTATAATGGATAATACGAGTGTTTCAGATACCTATTCGAAAGAAGCCACTCAAAGATCAGTATATTTATCCAACAAGATTCTTTTTAGGCTTAATATTGACACAACTCCCTATGAGTTGTGGGAAGGTATATCGACAAGACTATATCACTTCAAAGTCTTTGGGAGAAAGTGTTGCATAAAGAGAGATGATGACAAGATTGGGAAGTTTGAGTAACGAGTTGATCAAGGTGATTTTCTTGGCTATTCATTTGAAAGAAAGGGTTATAAATGCTAAAACAAGAGGAAAAAAAGGGAAGATGAGTGCATTGATGTTGTAGTGGATGAGGAATTTCCAAAATCTAATGATTCCAAATAATTTGCAGTTGATTATGAGGTTATAGAATGTGAGGACCAAGAAGAGTCAAACAAGGACGAGGAAGAGGAAGAAGAAGAGAAGACCCTAACTACAGAGAAGGATCCACCAAGTAACATAAAAAAGAACCATCCAGAAAGCCAAATCCTTGTGAACAAAGAACTAGGAGTGCAAACAAGGAGAAATTATCAACCAACTCAAAGCAAATGCATTTTCTTCTATTGTCCCAAATAGAGCCCAAGAATTTCCATGAGGATAGTGAATAAAAGAAATAGATCAAGGTAATGTATGAGGAGTTGGATCAAACTGAGAAGAATAGAACATTGAAGCTCGTACAAAGGCCAAATGGCAATAACATTATTGGAGCCAAGTAGGTCCACAACAAAGAAGAAGGTTAAGTGGTGAGAAATAGGGAAAGACTAGAATGTAAAGGATATAATTAGGTCTAAGGTATTGATTTTAACTATACATTTACATTAGTAACAATATTAGATGTTATTAGAGTGTTCTTGGCATTGTCATGTTATAAAAATGTAAGTTTCCATCAAATGGATGTCAATTCATCCTTGTTGAATGGAGAACAAGAAGAGGAATTATACATAGAACAACTAGAAGGATTTGAATTGACTGATGTTGAGAATCAAGTTCATAGGTTAAAAAGGACTCTCTAAGGGTTGAAACAAGCTTCGAGAGATTGGTATGCAAAGTTAGACAAACATATACAACAACAAGGCTCGAAAAGACGGTCAACAAACAAAAATACATCAAATTTGAAGGTGATAATTTTCTATTTATTGTCATGTATGTTTATAATATCATTTTTGGGAGAAATTTGGAGGATATGGGCCATATATTTTCTAAATACATGCAAAAGGTGTCTGAAATGTCCATTTTGGGTGATTTGACCTTCTTCCTTAGGCTGCAAGTCACTCAAATAGATAAAATAATAATCATCAATCAATCCAAGTACTTAAGATATATATAAAAGGATTTTGGCATGGTGGATTGCAAACCGATTAGAACACCTACAGTGATTGGATTTAAATGAGAAAATATGATGAATGTACTTATGCAAATCAATCCATTTAATGGCCAATTATTGGTATCTTATTATTTCTAACAACTGTTAGACCTAACATAATGCAAGTTGGAGGGTTGGTTGCAATACTTTAGGTTGATCACTAGGAGATTCATGTAAATGAAGTCAAAGGGATATTTAAATATCTATGAGTCACTCTTGAGTATGGCCTATGGTACCCTAAAGGTAAATATTTTAGTTTTATTACTTATACTGATGTAGATTTTGATGGTAGAATTGATGACAAGAAAATCACTTCAAGAGCAACATTCTTTTTGGATAGTTTCTTGGTCTCTTGTGCAAGGAGAAAGAAGAGTTCTATTACATTTTCCACTATTGAAGCTAAATATTTTTGTTTTCAACCTATTTTTCTCCCTAGGGTCAGTTCCTTTGGTACGTCATGTTGATTGAATTTTTTCCTGGGCCTCAAACCTTCTTTTTCCATTCATGACACCCAACTGCATGGATGATGACCTTATGAGAGCAATTGGAACCTTATAGTCATTGAAAGTGGGTAAGACAAAGGGATTCCAGAAAGAGGATAAAATTCAATTGCATGAACACCAAGATGTCAAAGAGGTGTTATACTATGGTATCCATGATTAGGTAATCTCTACCACCAAGCGATGACATGCATAAAGGAGAGTGGCTAAAGTTGCAACTTGACGGGCTCAGACCTAAGGCAAAAATATGACACTAATTGTCAAAATGAAATGGAGACAACAAAAATCACCTATGCCTATATGTCAATAAAGAAAACATACCTCAGGCCCATTGTTGTAAACGAGATCCCCAAAAATGACACTAAAATATCACCCACCAATCCTCTTGCGAAAAGAAAACTAGAAAAACAATTATAAAGCAAAAAACCCTCTCAATCCCAAAAATTAAAAATGAGATATTCTCAAATATGTGAAAACATATTATAAGAGAAAATTATACCTCCTCATTTGGTCATTTTAATTGGGGGAGAAGAGAAGGAGAGAACTTCCAAGTTTGTTTTTCTAGGGCAAGGAGGAGCAAGAGGAGATGAGGAAGTGGCATATTTATCCAAGTAAGTTGATTTCATCCCTTTGTGAAGAAGTAAAATGTGGGTTTCTTTGAACGTGGTTAATTTAGCATATATTTTTTAATCTTTTACGAAAAAAATGTTGTCAATTTCACACGCACAAGGGAGATATTTTGACTAGAATAAGCCAGCTGCACGCATGCCAAGGAATGGGTGTTGTTGGGGTCGAAATCTGCTTATTGCAAGGTAGTGACCAAGGCTAAAATTTGAATTTTTTCAGGTATTTTGGCCCCAAGTTTTATTTTCTTCTTTTTTCAGGGGTTTTGTCTTTAAATTTTGCAGCCATAACTAATCACCTTTTACTTATGGATGCAGGAGAAACCATGATGACATGGAGAGAGAGACACCATAACACAAATAAGATTCAATCCATGGGACATATACCAATAATATATGACTAAGGGACTATGGATTATTGAAAAATTTTCAGATCCCCATCACAACTGACAAAACCTTTCTTCTTATTGAAATAATTTGTTTGTGGGATGTAGATACCCAACAATTCATTTTTGGCCTTGAGTCATTTTCCATGGGAGTGGAAGACATTTATTTCCTCACAGGATTTTCAAGATGAGGAGCTCTGGTAGTATTGTTAGGAGCACAGAGTACCAATCAATATATAATTCAAAGTTTGAAGAACCAACATTGTAGGGAAGGTGTATGAGGATATAAAGATAAGATCCATATTGAGGACATAGAAGACTTAACCTTGTCGACATTGGCATATAGCCAGTGAGTTGGGTAGTAGGCACTGAAGCTCCCCATATTGTGACAAAATCACATTTCGAGCTATGTTTTAGATGTTTAGAACCCGCCCTATTTAATTGGTGTGAGGGAATGTTAGGAAATGTAAAAGAAAAACTAACGAAGATGAAGAGGGGGATAAACCAGATCTTTGGCTATGGGAGCTTGTTAGTGAGTTTATTTTTCTAGAATATCCCAGTCATGAGACCCATGATACTTGATTACGTCGTAAATCCACCACCAATTGAACCTTAGATGACGAGGTGGTTCTTGATCATGCCTAAATAGGATGGAGTACATAGTAGCGGATCGTTGCCAGAAACATACTAGAAGTGGTTGAAAGTAGCCGCATTGGAAGTGGATGACTACTCATATGAAAGAGTAGATTTCTAGGGATATCCATACATGGTCCTATCCCCTAGAGAGAATTTCATTACAGAGGTAAAAAAACAAAAAAGTTTACTTTTTTTTGGATTTTTTGGAATATATATATATGTGTGTGTGTGTGTGTGTGTGGAATGGGTGCAAAGTTACTGACACATGGTAATTTTTTATATGAAGATATGTATATGTATGTATGTATGTATATATATGTGTGTGTGTGTGTGTGTGTGTGTGTGGAATGGGTACAAAGTTACTGACACATGGTAATTTTTTATATGAAGATGTGGCACCCACACACGATGTACACTATTATCTAGTGAGGAGACATATACCACCATCCCAAGCCCCGGTAACATCGACAATGAAGATAGATGATGAGAACGAGGAGTTGTGGGAATTCACTGATAATTTCGAGGGGTTGAAATTAGGTGTTCCTCGGAGGAATATTACAAATACCCATCAACACTGGAAAAGGCATATAGTTGGGGCGTAGTCAGATAGACATCACAACCTTCTCCACCACATTCTGAATCCGGTGTTATTCTATCATAAGCACCACTGAAGGGGAGTCAGTAGTATGGAGTTGTGTGTTTTTTAATAGATCTACATATGTATGTCATGGTAGCCAGGGCCTCAAATGCCTAGTTTTTTAACAATGTACCCAAAATTTTTTATATATAAAAAAATGAGGTCCTTTATGTGTTTTTGTTGAAATAATGTGTATGCGCAATTAACGTTGAATGTATCATGTGCATGGGTAAAAGTTATTTATGTGAAAAATTCCAATATAATACATAATTAGCTAATGAATTAGCCAATTTTTCATGATATTGATGAATATAAATATAATCAACATAATCAAATAAACGTTGTAAGAGACATACCCTCAAAAAATAACACAAGATAGTAAATTTCCTTACAGAATAGAGTTAGTGAAGCTCAAACACTAAAATATGTGATTCAAGGTGAACAACTAAGTGGTGTATGCCAATGGGACTAGCCTCGGTCAAGAGCTCAATGAAAACAATATGCGCAGCCACTGGTAACTGACTGAAGATAGATACCCCATGAACTCACTAACTCATTAGTGGGTGAAAAGATGACCTAAGTGATGGAAGAACTGCTCTGATTGTAACGACTTGCACCATATACAAAGCCTCTATAGGGAAGCAAGGGTGTTGAAATTTGTTCAACAAATACCAAACACATGAGTCACACACAAAAACTATGGAAAATACTAAGACAAGCAAATAAAACATATCACATCCACATCTATATACAATATGTACAAGAGACCATGCAAAGAAAGTAATCATAGTATTCTTTCAGGTAGAGCCCATTACGTGACTTTGGTAGTGGATTTGAATCACAATCAACTAACTTTTCATGGCCTTCATCATAAACCAAAACCATATTTCATTCGGAAAATACATGAGGTCAAGCATATTTATCATATTTGGCCTTAACATGATTCTTATGAGTTTATTTATGGACCAGGGAAAGAAGGCATTGTTCATCAAGATGGTTTAGTTGTAAGAGGCATTCTTCCTTAGCCGAAGTGTGAGGGAGTAACTCGATAGCTAGTTGAAGGGAAGATATTTCACACTCGATAAGAATAACTTACTCTACTCCATAAAACAATTTGAAAGGAGTAAAGTCAGTGACAGATTCCAACAAGGCTTGATATTCCCATAATGTAGAAAATAGCATAAGGTGCCAATTAAAATTATGTTTCCCCACCATCCATTTTAACATGGTTTTCAAAGTTTGATTGACAACTTGTACTTGGCCATTGGCTTTGAGGATAATAGGTTGTTGAGTGTCCATGGCAAAAACCTAACTCAAAGGCTAGTTCGTACATCATATGGTTTTGGAAATGTTTACCATGATCAGTAACGATGCATTTAGGCACACAGAACTTGATGATGACATGATTAAAAAATAATAAGGAATCAATATTACCATCATTCAAACGTGTAAGCGTGGCCTCGGCCCATTTGGTAAAATTGTCAATAGCCACTATGATGTACTGATGACCTTCGGCAGAGGGTGGGTCACATTGCATAAAATCAATTCCCCACTGTGTAAAATGTCCAATGGAAACTACTAGGTTCATCGGGGAAGGATGAGTGTGCATCTTACGAAAAACATTTGATAGGGATAACACTTTTAGACTACTAAGATACAATCTTTAAAAAGTGAAGGCCAAAAGTATCCTATATGCAATATTTTCTATGTAGTGGTGAGCCCAAATAGATGATGGCCAGATTCCCCCAACATGGAAATCATTTAATACATGTTATTCTTCTTCATGGGTGATGCATTGAAGTAACAAAATGTCAACACTACGATGGTAGAAAATATCATCAACAATGAGATAGTGTTGAGACTGATGTCATATATGCTAACGGTCATCATGAGATAATTCAAGCTCAAAATGTTGTGTTTGGGAATACAAGAAGATGTCTCCATACCAAGGATCAGAAGTACTAATGAGGAACAATGATTCATTAGGTAGAGAATCAATGGCCACAACTTCCTTATCAATTTGACGTAACTCAACAAGAAGCTCGACAAAATCTAAGGAACTTTTTGATTTAGCAATAGTGAACTCCAAATTGAACTCATGTAGGATAACAATCCACCTAGAGTACTTTCTCCCAATGATATGATGGCCAAGGATGTGCTTCATGGGTTTGGGTTCAATAGTGTTGATATTCTTTTGTAGTAAAATGTAATGCCTCAATCGTTGCATAACAATAAAAACTACTAGGGAAAATTTCTCAACACGGGAGTACCAAAGATTGAGACCTAAAAGGCCTTTGTTAAGATACTAAATAGGATTCTCATTTCCCATATTGAATTCTTGATTGATGACCATAACTAAGGAATACTTTGGAGCTGTGAGATATAACATAAAATATCGGTTGTAGTTAGGAGGATTCAGTAATAGTGCAGAAAAAAAAAACCTGCTTAAGGGAATCAAATGAGCATTGGACTTGGTCATCCAAAATGAAAGGTACTCCTTTCTTCAACGGACACATGAAGCCTTGGGTAATGTGGACATAATTGGAAATGAATTTTTTTAATCATTTGGCTTTCCCTTCAAGTCCTTAAAGGTGGTGAATAGTATAAGGAGCAACCAGATTTATAATCACCTCAACCTTTTAGGGATCAACATGAATCCCCTCTTGAGAGACAATGAAGCATAGAAATTTTCCTGATCATACACATAAAGCATAGTTGTGTGGATTAAGCTTGATATTGTAATAACAACATTGGAGAAAAAATTCTACAGGGTGTGCAAGATGATCCTCACGAAGGAAAGAATGAAAAATAAGGTCATTAAGATAAAATTCAATGATGTGCTTGATATCGTGAAAGTAGCACCTGAATTTTCGAGATGAAAGGGTTGTTTATAATAAGAGAATTTACCTCACAGGAAGATAAAATAAGTTTTGTGCTGGTCCTTGGGTTTGATTTTAATCTGGTTATAGCCTGAAAAGCCATCTGTAAAAGAGAAGCCAAAATTGTTAGCACACGGGTTGATAATTTGGTCAATAAAAACCATAGGACGATTATTTTTTGGGAACTCTAGGTTCAAGCCATGGTAGTCTAAAAAACCTCAAATAGTTCCTTGTTTCTTATCAACTGAAATGGGATTAGAGACCCATTTCATCAAAGGCAAAAGATAGATAAAACCACATATAGAAGTTTTTGGACTTCAACTTTGATAGCATCTTCCTTACATGGGTTTACCAACTAAAGTTTCTATCCATCAACATTAACTCTAGGATAGGTCTTAATCTCATGTTGTATAACTCGTGGATAACTACCAAGATTTTTGTCATAATACCAAGCAAAAACATAGTGGAATTATTTGAAAATGGAAGTATAAGTGTTAATATTGAAAGAAGTGCAATCAACCCCAATCAGTATATTTTCCATGACACTTGGTCTCGTGGAAATATTGATTAGAATCCTAGTAGACATATTAGCAAAGTTTCCTTCAGAAGAAATAGATAAAATCCATGTGAAGTTTAGGGAAACATTGACATTTCCAGAGGAAACTAGGTTTTGACTACACGTTTCCAAACTCTCTACGTGGGGAAAGAAGGAAGAGCGATGGTAAATAGCTCCCCAAAGATGATCGGAAATTGACATGACTTATTTAATAGATTCATATTACTGTAATGGGAAGTCGAGGAAGTCATAATAGAGGGGATAGTCAATGGACCAAGAAGGCAGAGGGTAACCATCGGGTGGTACCAAAATGGCATCACTAGACTCATCACATGATGGGGCCAACAGGATAGCCTGGTAAGCAAGTGTCATTGGAGCTAAAGGCATATTATCACCATATTTATCAACATCTAATTCATATGGCACCACCCAATGATCGTCGAGAATATTGGGTCCATGGGTGCAAGAAGATATCATATGGACATGAGCAATGGTAGATGTAGAGGAAGTGCTGGGCAAGGGTAGTTGATGAAAAACACACGTAAGGGGTGAACTTTTGGATAGCCCCACACAACCACTTTGAAATTGACTTGGGTTATCTCCCATGAGCGAACTGAATTTTTGTAGTAGAAATTTGAGCTAATGGCACGTTATACTCAAGTTGGTCAATGGTAACAATATTTCCTTCACGAGGAAAGAAATGTACATAACATGGATGAGACAACTACAGTCATTGCATAAAACCAACTATGGCCAAGAAGCATGTTATAATCCAAAGTGGCGTCAATAACTTCAACATCAACATAAATGGTTTTACCTCCTAGCTCAATGGAAAACTTGTGAACAACTTCCTTGGGTACAAAATTATGCCCATCAAAGACTTGAATATTTGAGTGGGATGTCATGTGCATTGGAGAGAAGAGATCCTTCCAGCAAGATGCTAACATGACATAAGTGGAAGAGCCTTCATCCAGAAAGGTGTGATGGGTATTCTTATGGAAAATATGCACAGTAATATAAAAAGAGATCTAGTGGGAAAGCTAAATACAAACCTTGTTAGCATTCGATGTAATGAGGTTAGAGTCAGATGGATATACTCTACTGATCCCAGAGAATAATGCCTTACACTATTGAGGAAAACATTGCAAAACCTCAAAGGTATACATGGAAAAGCAAGTCTGGAAAAGATCTTCAACAATATTGTAGTGCTGAGTGGCGCAATTAGAAGGATTATGTGTTGTCTTACAAATGAAACCCTTGGAGTGGAGGGTGATAAACATGCTCCATAGGCTTATATAACATGAGATTTCAAACACTTCCCCTCATTCATCACCAATATTCAAGCCTCATATGCATGATTTTACAACATTATGTATTTCATGTTAAAATCACACAAGATCCCATCAGTTAGCTGACTCACTGAATCCAAACGAAGGAATCAGGTTAGGCTAAAGGTTGAAAAATACTTGGCCCATTTTATACAGATCGCTACCAAGGAATATCTTGAAGTGAAAAGAAATAACATGCAAAAGTATATTGGTCGGTCCATCTAGATAAATACTATGATGCTCATATTAGAGAAGGAAACTGAGTTCAGTTCCAAATCGGTGTACCCAGATGCCAAGGAGGATAGAGTCCACTTTCATCCTGATCCCATTGCAAAGTTTCTCGAAGTCATCATGCAATACAAATCTTGCCATTGTCATGTGACCAAGAACCTACAAGTCAAAGTTGCTGAGTTGAATTTTCCCCAAACTTAAGCTTAGCTTATTTGTCTTATTAAGTTCTCTAGTTGGCTCTACCAAATTTTGTCCTATATGGATACAAGTATATTCTAATATTCTTCTGTAATTAACTTTAAGTGGAATTCCAAGCATCAATCATGGAATTCGAAGAGTCATTTTGTAATTTAGTTGAAGATTCATTAGAGAAGTCCAAGAGTCACAAAAGGGAGATGAATATTCACCCCTTATGTTATAAATATGTTCTCATAACTCATGTAAATGGATTTTTGGAGCCAAGCTTTTGGCTATGGTTTTAGCTTAGGATTAGGATCTTGAGAGTTTGTTGAGAGCCTTGGCTTCTCTCTAGCATAGAGGGAGTACCTTCCTTTGGAGGAGCAAGTGTAGACTTCATGCTCCACTATTGGGGCTAATGGTTCGTCAATGGTATATGTATGCTTGGAACTTTACCTTTAATAAAAGCTCAAAGCTAACACATTTCCATTGATATGTTTTGAATATAGAAGGACTATTATTTTCATGTTTGCAATATATGCTATTTCACTTATGCTAATGGTTATGAACTATTTTGTTTGCAATAGTATGAATCTTGTTGAATGTGTGTTGTTGTATGTTTCAATCATGGTTAACTTGTGGACTATTTTTTAGGCTAATTGGTGATATATTTATGCTCATGTGTTCCTTTCAAGTTCTATACTATTATACGATTCTAAGTGATCCAAGTGGATCTTCAAAAAAGTACCAGTGGCATGGTGAAAGGATCAAAAATCAAAGAGGCGGAATTTGGATAAACTTGGCATCAGATCAAAGTGCTCTTCATCTTGATTCCAACGGTGTGAACAACACTCAAATCTGAGTCCAGATGACAAAGTTAGAACAAGTCAAAGTTTGAGTTTGACTTGTCTAGGTCACAAGGAGAAGATGACATGGAAAAGTTTCAGGGAATGAGGGAGCGCCACATGGCAAGTTTCCACTAGGCCCCACATATCACATATTGATGAAAAGGAGGAGAAGCTTAAGAAAAATCAACCCCTGGCATTGCGAGCTGTGATTGTGATATCGCATATCGTAGGGTCGAGGAGGAACAAAATGGTTAAGAATCAGCCCTGGTGAAGACCCATTTGCGATGCGATATTATCACATATCACAATCGTAGAAAAGGGGATGGCATCACAAAAGGCCCCAATGGAGAGCATCGATTGCGATTTTGTGATAGGCGCTAATTGCGATTTTGCGATGGGGGGCCAAACCTGAAGTGTTATATGTTATGATTTATAAATCTTGGCAGGTCTGCCATATCATAGAGCACTGGAGCTAGGTTGATACATTGATTGATTCGAATCAGATCCATTAAAAATAGTCAAGATTCCATGACTGTATCAAAATAGGACAGACTTTGACTTTATGAACAAACAGCAATCAGGAAGACCTCTGACAGTGGCAATTTGCAGCCAGCAAGGAACAACGAGCACCTCAGTCAAAGTATGCTGACCAAGGCGCATGGAGACCACGCAGGAGGCAAAACTGGCACTTGGGAAACCTGGATCAGGAAAATGAGGTTGTTTTTGATGCGCAATTAGTGCTTCGCTGGGTAAAACCCCTAGAGAAGGACAAAGCCTCAAAACACTTAGTTGCATGGAAGCTGGGAAAAACATGGGGAAAGCGCAAAGGTGAAAGACGGGTCCCATGCTCCAAAACCGACAATATGTTGGGGTCATCCTTGGGTGGTAAGCGGATATGGAGAAAAACAAGTGATTCCATTCAGCACCCGTGGTAGGCAGATGAGAGAGAAAACCACTGGTCATCACGAGCTAATGGTCGAGCAAGTAAATTGAGTGAAATGAGCAAATGTCGTAGGATCTGGTGGCTCCAGATATGACAGCAGAGATCGCGCCCGATGGAGGAACTGGATTTGATAGGGGATTAAGCTACGACATAAATAATTCTGAAGTTTTATTTTACGCTGAGATGGCAGATGAGTCATTCCACAGCGTAACTGGAAAAACAAACCGATAAGAAAGAGCTGGTGCAGTTTGCGAGAGGACAAGTGGCCACTCCCTATGAGCCATTGACGAAGACACAGAGACAGGGAACTCCAAGCAAGAAGCAGCAGGAGATATGATAGGGGCAGAAGAGGAACTGAATAATAAAAGAAAGATTGGCTTTAAAGCCATGAATAGATAGAACAGAGGACACCGAGAGGAGAAGCGAATGAAGATAAAGAAAATAAAAGATAGTAAAGAAAAAAGCAAAAAGATAGAGAGTCGAGACGACCTGTAGTATAAGGTAGCATCGAGTAGACAAAAAACTTGAGAGGTTCAAGCAATCCCTTAGAGGATTTGTCGGGAATTGAGAACCACATTAGGCTCCTCCCATTAGAGACCAAAGATGTCTAGACTTGGATAGGAAAAGAGCCTGTGCACTCTAGTGGCTTGGGGAATCCAAGAACCACCCTGCCTAGAAGTTTTGTTCAGGAGCCTCAGATTGAGCTCCTCATTATAATTCTCTGCTTTAAAGACACAATAAAAGAAGGCCACCACTGAAGCTGGACCAGAGATGTAGCCCTAGAGAATAGGGTGAACTCCTTATTAACTATTGTGTTCTTGTATTTTCTTACTGTGTTTCTCTTATTATTTTCCATTTTCCAATGTCTATGTATTTTTCAATATGATCAATCCGTTGCCTAAAATGACATAGACACACATTAGCACATGAGTCTATAATACCTTCATTCATTAATAACTTAATTGAGGTCACTCAAGAGTGATTTTTAGATCAAGTGGTACTAGAGCTCTAGGCTGTAAGGTTAGACAAGCTTGTGTTGGTTTAGCTGTTGAATGCTAACTAGATCAAAGCTAAAATTACGAGAATGAGAGTTTGTCGAAACTAATCCTAAAATTGGGAGAGTCTATCCTTGGAAGAAAATGTCAGAGGAAGGTCCTATGGGGCCAAACCCTCAATTCATAGAGAGTTTCCTAGCCATAAAGTCCATGGTAGAAGAAATGTATAGGGACTTTAGAAAACATAAGGATGAAGATTCATCAGGCTCTAAGCAAGACAAAGGAGAAGATGGATCACATTCGCATGACCACTCAAAAGGAAAAGGGAAATAGGAAAGCTTTCTCACACCTCCTAACAGCCCTGAACACAAAAAGGAAGCATCTTTGATCAAGCTAGATGTTAAATTTGATTTACCTATATATGATGGAGAGTTAAATGCAGAAAAGTTGGACAATTGGATTAAACAAATTGATGTGTATTGTAGAGTACAGAATATCGACTCAGACAAGAGCAAGACTCAACTAGAAAGCCTATTCCTTGGAGCCACCGCCTTGGTTTGGTTGGAAGGCAGAACCCAAGCTGACATTAAAATACATGGTAAAACTATCTCTGTCTGGAGTGAATTTGTTTCTACAATCAAAAAGCAGTTCTATCCATTGGCCTATATGCAACAAGCCATAATGAGTTGGAAGACTCTTCAATAGTTGAAAGGTCAATGTGTGCAAGGGTACACTCAAGAGTTTAGAAAGATAGAATTGATTCTAGGAATCTCATTAGACTCACCAGAGACTCTATTGAAGTACATTGGTGGTCTACATAGCTACATGGGGCACACCATCCTCATGTTTAATAACACTAGTATAGATGAGGTATCTGTAAAATCTACTCATCTAGAAGCTAGAGGAAAGAATGGAAGTCTAGAATTTGGGGGATCATCCCAATCCACTGCAAGAAAGAGCAAGGAGAAAAGAAAGCAGAAATGGAAAGCAAGGAAGGCTAACACTACACAGAAAAGCAAGGCTTCATGCACTCACTATAAAAAGGATGGGCATGATGATGAGCACTGTTGGATTCTGCATCCAAAGCTGAGACCTAAGAAGTTCAAAGGCAAGAAGAAGAAAACTGCTGCAGCTATTCAGAAAGATTTGGGGCTAGACTCAGGAGATGAAACAACCATTGCAGCCACAGGTATAAAATGTAAGAATTCTGAATCATCTACTAGTAATTCTACACAATCTATTATTGATGAAAAAAATGAGAGAAAAAGACATGAGGTTTTCCATATTCGAGTTATATTCACATCAAAAAATTGATACTTTGTTTGATAGTGGCTCACAAGTAAATTTGATTTCTAAAGCAATTGTAAAGAAATTGGGATTAGCAACTACATCTCACAAGAAACCATACCCATTAGGATGGTTGAATCGTAAAGCACAACTACAAGTGACTAGACAGTGCAAACTCAAGTTTTCTTTTGGGTCAGCATTTGTAGATGAGGTTGAGTTAGACATAATTCCTTTGGATATATGTGGAATTGTTTTAGGAAGTCCTTACTTGTATGATAGGAAAGTTATTTTCTATATAACTGAGAACAAGTATCTACTTGTTAAAGATGGAATCAAATACTTTGTAAGAGCTCATAAGCTCAAGAATAATTATACTCTCATAAACTCAGGGAAGATGAAAAGAATGATAAATTCATGCAAACAATTCTTACTGATGGTTGCAAAGGAAAAGAAACTTGATAAAACCAATGTATTTGAGGGTTGCAATGCTAAACAGCAAGCTGATTTAGAAAAGGTTGTTTCAGAGTGTGATATCTTGTTCCAAGAACCTAAAGGTCTGCCACCCAAAAATGAAATAGTGCATGATATTAATTTGCTGCAAGATGCTCCATTGCCTAACACTGGAGTGTACAGGTTGTCTACTTTAGAGAATGTTGAAATCAAGAAGTAGGTGCACGAGTTGCTCATGAAAGGGTTCATTAGGCCTAGCACATCACCATGTGGGTCACCAATCGTTTTGGTGAGAAAGGAAGATGGCTCATGGAGAATGTGCATTGATTACCAAGCACTCAATAAGATAACGATAAAAAATTTGTCATCCCCTTCCTTGCATAGATGATCTTTTAGATCAATTGAAGGAAGCTTTTTATTTCTCCAAGCTAGACTTGCATAGTGGATACCATCAGGTCAGAGTTGTAGAACAAGATGCATGGAAGACTACTTTCAAAACAAAGCAGGGATTTTATGAGTGGCTGGTTATGCCTTTTGGCTTAACTAATGCTCCTGCTACTTTCATGAGATTAATGAATGATGTACTCAGACCTTTTCTTGATGATTTTGTTATTGTGTATCTAGATGACAATCTGATTTTTAGAAAAATGTGGGAAGAACACTTAAAGCATGTTAAGTAGACATTAGATGTTTTGCAAAGAGAAAAAATTCATGTTAAACTCTCAAAATGTGAATTTGGCAAAACATCTTTGAATTATTTGGGTCATATAGTAGGGGGTGGTGAAGTGAAGATAGATCCCTCTAAGGTGGCAGTCATTATGAACTGGCCTAAACCCAAATATTCTATGGAAGTTAGAAGCTTCTTAGGAGCAGCAAAATATTGGAGGAAGTTCATTTCTAACTTTTCCTCAATTGTAGCTCCCTTACATGCTTTAACAGGATTGAACAAGGTGTTTCATTGGGGAGTTAAATAGTAGAAAGCCTTTGACACCTTGAAAGAAAATATTAGTATAGCACCTATACTAGCACTGCCTGATCTTCAAAGACTATTCGAGATCCAAACAGATGCGAGTGACTATGCCATGGGAGCAGTGTTGACACAGCATGGTAAACCCATATGTTATCATTCTGAGACTTTTAATCCTGTAGTAGTTAACTATCCTAGAAATGATAAAGAATTGTATGCATTAGTACAAAGTGTGAAACGATGGAAACATTACTTAATGGGTAAAGAGACAATAATACATACTGATCATCAACCACTTCAATACCTACACTGCCAAACTAAGTTGCAACAATCAAGACACTACAGATGGATGGGTTTTCTACAACAGTTTCATTTAGTCATCAGATATAAAAAGGGCATACATAATAAAGTTTCAGATATGTTATCTAGACCCATTATAAATGCATCTACTATACTTAAGCATAATTATGTGCTACATGAAAGCTACATTGAACAATATGCTCAAGATATAGACTTTAAAGATGTATATGCAACTTTAAGTCAAGGCAAACGAGTATAAGAATTGGATTATCACGTAAAGGACCGACTCTTATACCATTTTGGGAAGTTATGCATTCCACAAACTGAAAGAGTAAAGATAATTAGAGAAGCACACTCTTCTCTGATATCAGGTCACTTTGGGGTAAGTAAAATAGTTGCATAGCTGCAAATATTTTGTTATTGGCCAAAAATGAATGAGACAGTTTCTAGATATGTAAGGGGGTGTACTATGTGTGCTAAAAGAAAGCCTAGCAATAGAAAACTAGGCTTGTACACTCCATTACCAGTTCCTTCTCACCCTTGGGAAAGTGTTTCCATGGATTTTGTTGGAGGACTACCTAAATCTAGGAAAGGTCATGATTACCTATATGTTTTTGTGGATAGGTTCAGCAAAATGTGTATCCTGATACCTTGTAATAAATAGATTACAACTGAACAAACTGCAAAACTATTTTTTGAACATGTATGGGTTCATTTTGGACTACCCACTTCCATTGTATCTGATCGAGACACCTGATTTGTGGGGAATTTTTGGTCAAGTCTATGGGAACTGATGGACACCAAACTGAAGAAAAGCACAACTTTTCATCCACAAACTGATGGCCAGACAAAAGTAGTTAACAGGGCAGTGATCCAGTTACTCAGAGGATATTGTAGCAAACATCCTAAGCTTTGGGATGAACATTTGTGTTATTTGCAACATGCTTACAATAGAGAAAAACATTCTTCCACACAAAGATCTCCTTTTGAGACCTGTTTTGGTTTCACCCCAAGGTCTCCTTTGGATTTTGTCTTTGTTAAAGATACCATAGTTGAGGGACACAGTGATGTGGACTGGCAACTAGGTTCATTGAGCAAATCCAAGAAATCCACCAGGTAGTACAGGAACAACTCTAAAAGAGCCAAGCCAAATACAATGCTAGGCATGACAAGCATCGGATGGAGCATAGTTTCCAAGTTGGTGACTAAGTCTGGCTGTATATCAACAAGGATAGGATGCAAGGTGAAGGTAAAAAGCTAAAGCCCATCAGGTATGGGCCTTTCAAAATACTTGAGAATATTGGTGAAAATTCATTTCTCCTTGATCTACCAGCTTATATGCACATCTACTCAGTCATGAATACAAATTGCTTGAGATTGTTTGAACCCTCACTAATTGAGGATCCCAAAGAGCAGAGTCAATTGCCTTCTATTAATGACTTGCTACCTGAATCCCTTAATGAATTGTAGGAGGACATAGTTTTGGACAAGATGGTGAGGACGACGCGTAGATGAGATGTTGAGTACCTCAGAATTAGGCTCAAGGGTTCAAAGTTAAGCAGTGCAAAGTGGATAGAGATTGGACGAGTGAGACAACTATACTGTCACTTAGTCAATGCTTGAAAACCAACTTTTGCTGGTCCAAAAGCTTTTTCAGTGGGAAGGTCATGATCCGAATCGAGTCCATGAAAAATAATCAAGATGCCATGACTGTATCAAAACAGGACAAACTTCAAATTTATGAACAAATAGCAATCAGGAAGACCTTTGACAGTGGTAGTTTGCAGCCAGTAAGGAACGATGAGGACCTCGGTCAAAGCGCACTGACCGAGGCTCATGGAGACTACGTAGGAGGAAAAACTGGCACTTGGGAAGCCCAGATAAAAAAAGGAGCTCATTTCTGATGCGCAATTTACACCATTGCTCGATAAAACCCCTCAAGAAGGAAAAATCCCCAAAACTCCTGGTTGCATGGAAGCCAGGAAAACAGTGGGGAAAGCGCTAAGGTGAAAGGTGGGTCCCACACTCCAAAACCGGCAGTATATCGAGGGCATCCTTGGGCAGTAAGAAGATTTGGAGAAAAACGAGTGATTCCATTCAGCTCCCGACGCGTGGAAGGTGGATGAGAGAGAAAACCACCATTCATCATGTGCTAACGGTCAAGCGAGTCAACCACGCAAAATGAGCAAATGTTGTAGGATCTGGGGGCTCCAAATCTGACGGCGAAGATCGCGCCCGATGGAGGAACGGATTTGACAGGCGATTGAGATGCAGCATAAAGAATTCTGAAGTCTGATTTGACGTTGAGATGGCTAATGAGTCATTCCATAGCATAACTAGAAAACAAAAACGACGAGGAAGAGCTAGCGCAGTTCATGAGAGGAAAAATGGTCCCTCCCTATGAGCCATTGACAAAGATGCAGAGACAGGGAACTCTAAGCGAGTAGTAGCAGGCAATCTGATGGGGGTGGAAGAGGAAGTGAATAGTCAGAGATGGATTGGCTTTAAAGCCATGAATAGATAGAACAGAGGACACTAAGAGGAGAAGAGAGCGAAGACAAAGAAAGGAAGAGACAATAAAGCAAAAAGCAAAAAGATAGAGAGCCGAGCTGACCTGCAGCATAAGGCAGCATTGAGCAGATAGAAAGCTTGAGAGGTTCAAGCAATCCCCGAGAGGATCTATTGGGAATTGAGCACCACATTAGGCTCCTCCCATTAAAGACCAAAGAGATCAAGAATTGGATAGGAAAAGAGCATGTACACTATAGTGGCTTAGGGAATTGAAGAACCACCCTGCCAAACAATTCTGTTCAGGAGACTCAGATTGAGCTCCTCATTGTAATTCTCTACTTCAAAGACACAATAAAATAAGGCCACCACTGAAGCTGGACCGGAGATGTAGCCCTAGAGAATAGGGTGAACTCCTTATTAACTGTTGTGTTTTTGTATTTTCTTACTATGTTTCTCTTACTATTTTCCATTTTCCAGTGTTTGTGTATTTTCCAATCTGACTCATCTGTTGCGTAAAATGACATAGACACACATCAGCACATGAGTCTGTAATACCTTCATTCATTAATAACTTAATTGAGGTCACTCAAGAGTGATTTTTAGATCACTGATGGGTTCCACGCTACTTTTGATTTGCGGGGAGGATCCGGATGCGATATTTTTTATGATGTGTTCTATAAATCTGGTGGGTCCATATATCATAGGATGATTGTGTCTTGGCTTGGATTGTCTGTCGATAAGTTGGAAATGCAAAAAAACGTGACACAAAGACTCATGTGCACTTGATATAGGTTTTCCTTGCTAGAAAGGGGCTTCAATATGGCGGTAAGGTCGTTGTCGTGAATCCTTCCGGCCCGATTCCACCTGCTAACTTGGGTTCTTATGTTAGAACTGCCCCGATTTTGAGGGATGTCTCCATGCTTATATATATATACAACTGTTTGTTTCAGGAGAAAGCAGAGAGGATCAATTGAATACTCAGAATCTATTCCACACAACAGACCCTGGCCCTGGTAGCAGGCCAAAACCTTTCCTTGAGTAGCAGGGAGGTTCCGAGAAGGTTATAGAAGGCCTGATTATCCAAATTGGGAGTTTGGATAGGCATTTTTGCACAATTTTTTCTGAAGCTGGGCTCTCCATTCTCTACCCATATTGAAACTTGTAGGTATCAGGGTTGTCGTTACTTTTCACTTGTACTTTTTATCTCTTTTATGCCACTAATAGAAAGAATAAATCCCCGCTATTGAGTAGGGCCTGGAGACGTAGTCTGAATTGGACGAACTCGGTAAGAAAATCATTCTATCATGGTTAATGTGTTCTTCTGATTATTTCTGCATTGTTTATGTGCTTTTAAGTTCCATGGTTAATTAACAATGTTATATGTATTTTTGATGCATGTATAAGTAAAATATCTTGGATCAAGTTTGGTATCAAAGAAGGTCTTTGTAGATGCGAATTTCATGAGTTTATGCTAATCCAGAAAAAGCTATGAAGAGGAGAAGGAATGCTTAATTCCTTTGATCCTGAAGCAAGATGTGCATATCAAAGAAGAAGCATGGCTAATGAAGAAGTTTGCTGGGAGGAGGAACAAAATTTCCGAAAGGTATTCTACAACATGGTAGGAAAAGTGGACTAGTTGTTCGCAGAGTATGAGAAGGCACTTGGGCATGAGAAGAAGGATGTCAATGATTATGGATTAGGAAATTAGTAAGGTTGTGGAGAATATCTTCATCTCTCTCCTTCTTTTAGTGATAGTTTTCATCACTCTCAGTGAAATTCCAAGAAGACCTCTAAGAAATCGTTCTTCAAGTTAGACGTAAAGTTCGACCTACCCATGTACAATGGAGAATGTAGTGAAGAAAAGCTCAATAATTGGATCAGACAAATAGAGGTTTGTTGTAGAATCCAACAGTTCGAAGAAGATGAGGTGAAAGTTCAATTAGCATCTCTTCGACTGACCAGAATTACTTTCATTTGGTGGGAGAGAAAGTTACAGAAGGGCAGCATGAAGTTAGGTAATCTTCTACCCTCTTGCTCTAGTTTCATTTTTGCATTAAAGGACCAATTCTACCCTCTGGTTTATAAGCAAAAGGAGCTTATGGACTAGAAATATTTAAGGCAAGGCAAGGGCCAGAATGTACAAAGCTTCATGGAAGAATTTTTGAAACAATAACTGAATCTGTGCATCTTATTAGATGCACACAAAACTATAACTAAGTATATAGGTGCACTGCATAATTACATCAGACACTCATTATTACTGCTTGAGCCTACTATAATTGATACGACCAACATTAAAGCTATTCATCTTGAAAGCCGAGGCAATAATGATCGAGATGACCAAACCAAGAGGATTTCATTCAAACCTAAGCATGGAAAATTCCAGAAGAAAGGAAAAGGGATGGATAAGAAGATTGTTGCAGCCAAGAAAAGGCGATAGAGTAACACCGTCATGCACTCATTACAAGAAATATGGTCATGATGAGGACCACTACTAGAAGCTGCATCTGGAGTTGAGACCAAAGTGATTCAGCGGGAAGGGGAAGCAGAAGACAATGGAAACAATGCATGACCTTGGATCAGATTCTGAGGATGAGAAATTGATCATAGCCATGGGCATAGGAGGTACTCTTTCTGTTAATGATAGTTTTGGTTTGGTTGCAAGCACTAGTTATTTGAATGAGCCTATAAGTTGTGAGCGAAAGATAATTGATTTATTCCATATTAGAGTTGTGATAAAGCATACAAGGGTGGAAACTCTATTTTATTCAGGTTCCGATCAAACTTAATCTTAGAGTCCTTAGTGAAGAGGTTAGACCTTGAAGCTAAACCTCATCCGAGTCCATACCCGCTTGGTTGGGTAAGCAAGAAAGCCAAATTGCAGAGCACCAAGAAGTGTAGGGCCATATTTTTAATTGCTTCTAAATTAGTTGGTGAGGTATAGTTATATGTAGTACCTTTGGACATATGTGGAATCATCTTGGGAAGCCCATATCTATATGAAAGAAAGGTCATTTTATTTCGGCATGAAAACAAATAACACCTCACAAAGGATGCGGTAGAGTATATAGTGAAAGTTGATCATACAAAAGTTAGTGCTAGCCTTGTCAGTGTAGGATAGATTAAAAAACTGGTTAATTCCAGTAAAGGGTGCATGCTCATGGTAGTGGGGGTGAAAGAAGCCGAGATGCCTAACGCTTTCAAAGGTTGTGATCCTGATCATAAGAAGGAATTATTTGAAATTGTTTCTAACCATGATGAATTGTTTTAAGAACTAAGAGGATTGCATCCTAAATAAGAAATCCATCATGATATCCATTTGTAATAGGGTGCTCCTTTACCAAATGTTTGCGTGTACAGGATGTCTTCTCTTGAGATGGAGGAGATCAAGAAACAGGTGCAGGAACTGTTAAATCAGGGAGTCATCAGACTGAGTTCTCTGCCTTGTGGCTCAGCGATCATGTTTGTTTTTCCTTAGAGTCCGAGTCTTAGGGGGTCTTGAGTCAAATATGCATTCTCATTCATCACTGGTCATTCTCATTCATCACCGGTCTCATAGCCATGTGTCAGTTTGGCTTAAAAATTACTACGTGCCACAAAGCTTTTTAGGTGATTTCGTAGTGCATGTAACCATTTTGAAGTGTTTTCGCAGCACATAAATCCTTTTTAGCAGTTTCACAGCGCAAAAGTCCTTTAGGTGATTTCGCAGTGTGATGTGTTTTAGGTGATTTCGCAGCGCGACACGTCTTAGGTGATTTCGTAGCGCATAATTCAAAATTTACACTGACCGCACTGCGAAATCAGAGATTCGTGCATTCCACAGTGAATCTTTCCCAACTGTCAAATCTATCAAGTTAAGTTATAGTTGCGTCATTCATTGTCAGTTTATGCACTCCACATATCATGTCCAACTACTTATCTCCATTATTATAGTCACTAGGTACATTGGTACACACGGATTGCAAGTTCCAAGGAAAGCCAAGTACCCACAGTCTTAATGATGATTGTATTCGTTGCATGAAGAACAAGTCTGCAGGTTTTCAATTTGAATACATTGTTATCAAGCGAGGCAGTTATCAAGTGAGGAAGTTATTCAAACAAGGCAGAGATTGAAATTTGAACAGCGATAGTGTTTTAAACCTTCATGGGGGGATCGGCAAAAAGGAAAGACCACAGATCAGGCAAATGTTTGAGAAATGAACCTGAAGGTTTAGACATAACCTTGAAGAACGGAGAAGTTGAGCATGCCTTTAAACAAGCTGGATGTTGGAATTTTTTCAAGAAGCTCCAGGGAGGTCATGCACAAGTTACTAAGGAATTTTCCCTAAATTTCACAGGACTAAACTCAAAGGTTGGTATGATGGAATTGCAGGTCTCACCAGACATGATATCCACAATTACGGAGATTCCAAGAGGGCAAGAAACTTGGTTCAAGAATTTAAAATTTGATATGACCCCATGCAAAGAATTTCTAAAGCAGGAGTTCATTAACTCAGATTTAAGCAAGTCTGTTACTAGAAGTTATGTCAAAGAATCATATGCCAATTTTCTTACTTGTATACAGAAGTACCTTACATGTGAAGGGAGATATAATAAGGTGTATTCATACAATTTTAAACTTCTGTTGTATTTCACAGGAAAGACATCTATTGATCTACCTTTTTACCTATTCCACAGCTTAAGCAAAATGTGTGACAAGGTGCAGCTCAAGAAAGAAGCCTGTGAGACTTCATTATTCCACCATGGCTTGGTTAAGTTGATTGTTTTGCATGAACTCCAAAGGGTTGGTAGGGATTGGCACACATTCATATTCATGTCTAGTTTCAAGAACAAGACCAGCCTCAGCCCTCAAGCTGCAAAAGATCTTCCAACGACAACTGGTCATCAAGCAAAGACAAGATCCAAGAGGTTATCAAAGTTAAAGGCAAGGAAACAAGTAAGAGAATCCACCAGGCCACTGACTATCTAGGACACACCCTAGCAGTCCCTTAAAGAGAAAACTCAGGTCCAAGAAACTGCACATGAATCAAGCACAGGTGAAGGAGTTCAAAGAAGAAGGACTAGGAGCCAGGTGGCTAAAGAAAAAGGTAAGTAAATGAGTATTGAAGAAAGCCCTATTTCAAAGGGAGACTTAAATGACTTATTGCAAGCCATTGACATTGAAGAGTCTCCACTAGTTCAAGCAGATTTGATAGAGTCAAGAAAAGACAAGGCTAAGAGAGTCAAAGCCTCAAAAAAACTCAAGTTTGATGATCATGTTGAACAATTAGTTTTTAAGCTTAGGAGACCCATAATGAGGAAGTTTAAACAAGTACAGGAGGTACTGCCAAGAGCAGATGAAACAGGGGAGGTAACACGACATCATGAAAGAAAGGATAAAGGCAAAGCAGCTGCCATTCAAGAAGAAGATAGTGTGGAAAACTTGTAAAGGAGATTGGAATCGACCAACTTTGAAATTTCCAGATTCAAGAAAGCTGCCAGGAAATTTGCAGTTAAGGAGGCTTATTTTAACCAAATGCAAGCTTGGTGGGAGGATCGAACATTTCAATTTCCTGAAGTGGTTGATTTTAGTGTTCAATTCCGTAGCTGGATTGTTCCTGCAATAAAGGAAGCTCAATTTATCAGAAAGGTCAATACAAACCTCAGATTTCAGATCAAGGTCATGAAAAAACAAATTGAAGACTTAAAGATATAGTTAAGACAGCTGAAAGAATCTCCTTAAAGAAATCTCACTTGAAGTAAGGCTATGTTTCAAATTTTGATGGTTTTGCTTGGTATAATCTTTCTTGAAGAATCATATATTTCCATTCAGTTTTGAAAGGCCTTAGAGCAGTTGAAAGAATGTTTAAATAGCAAAGGTCTAAAAATAGCAAAATTTTGGTTGAAACTGTGTTTTTTGGAACAAAACAGCAGTTTCGTAGCGCGCTACGAAACTCTTGAAGATGATGACTAATGCTTAGCAGTTTCATAGCGCGCTACGAAACTGCTGAAGCTACACAATCTAATTTCAGTCAACTGATTTGAAATACAAGTAGAAATTTTGAAAAGGGAATATCTTCAAGGGATCATCCGAAGCTACCAACTTTCAACAAGGTCAAGACAGGTGGAGGAAATATGTATTCGAATCCAGCTTTAAATTTTTTGTCATAAAGTGAGCACATTTATTACAGTCCAAGATATGTCAGACAGCTTGGAAGAGATTTTGCCTTCACACGTGAATAAAGGTTGACAACACATCAAGGACGTGGCAATCTGATATATTTTGGATAATCAAAGGTGAATGGCATGGTTCTTTGGATTCGAACATTTTGAGGCAAACTAAAGACCAATAAGCAGGGGTAGTTTCCTATGTTTCAGGGGCAATGGAGAAAATGTAACATTGAAGACCAGCATGGAGCTTTGAACATCCACCACAGCCAAACTAAAAAGGGACCAGATGTCAAAGAACGAGAATGTTTGTAATCAAGGCTATTATTAGCATAATATGGAGTTAGACTCCTACTTGATTTAGATCTCTAGAAAGTCTAGTTGCATTTTGTTACATTTAATAGGCAGTTAAAATTTGAACAGGTGTCATTAGAAGTATATTTCGAGTTCCCCTTATGTTTGAGGAGGAATCTCAGTCAGGTAGAAGAAATCTATAAATAGGAGAAAGGGAAATGTAATAAGGGTTGGAAATTTATGTAAAAAAGCTCTATTATTAAGCTTATGTAAACGCTCTGTTTCTTTTGGTAATACAGTACTGGCTTCTGCTGCTCAAGAATCATACAGAGTTCAATGTATGAGTTCCTTTTGTTGTATTTTCATGTTGTCTACAATATTATGAGTATTTGATTACTTAGAAATCACTTGCAGTGTTCTAATTTCCTTCATATACTCGTACACTGTCCTTTTTGTGTTTGGTGTGCTCTACCTATATTGAAATCTGAATGCCTTGATTTTATTGCAAAGCCAATTCTACAGTTAAAACTAAATGACATATGACTCCATAAGCCCAATGGATGCTTGCTAATTTTGATTCTACCAGCTTCATTCCTATTTGTTTCACAAAGAGTTAGCCATCTTAATCATAATAAAAAAACTTTAATCCTTTGAGAGAGCCCTCTCAGGCTAAGGAGGCTAAGCCTTAGCTAAAATATTGGTTTGAAATAGTTACTTAAGTCTTCCTGGTCTGCAGCCTTCCAGGCCTGATATTGAGATAACATTTTGGTGCATCTGCCGGGAACCTGAAGATTGTTCATTCTCGAAAACAAGAGACTGAACTTCTGAGGGTAGCAGGAGCTCAGAAGACTTTTCAAGGCTGCATTCTACCTTGGTGACTCCATACAATTTCAAAGTTTAAAAGGTGGCTTCGAGAGGGATATATACACGGAGCAATGCTGACCTAGATCCACCTACTCCTGTGGACAATCCAAACACCATTTCCAGGAGCAGACAAAGATTTACTGAAACACCAGGTACTCCATCTTTTTCAAAATCTTTGCTCTCTGAATTTTCAAGAAGTCCTGAGGACAAAATTGTTGATGATGAGATTCATGAGGTGTTGTTGAGGTCTGAAAATGAAGAAGAACTTATTGGAATTATTTTAGATTTACAAAAAAGAGGTATTGATACTTCATCCTTAGTGTCACAAAAATATAAGGAGGAATTTTGGGAGGTTATTACTTCTGAATTGTTGTTAGAAGAGGAAGATTTAAATAAACTCAAAGAGCTTGATCCTTTTGAAGTCTTACTCAAATCTAAAACTGGTCTACCCCTTCCAAATTAGAGTACATTTGTCAGTGGTTTGCAAAGTCCAAATAGTCCATTTCGTATAAGCACTTTATCTTCTACCTTTGCTAGTCCTAGTAGTTCTCAGACACTAGGAAATCCACCTCATATCAATTCTAGTTCCACTGTCCCTACAATACCTGTCATCACTGCTCCTCAATTCATTATGGTCGTACCTGCTAGGTATGCTCCATTAGCCCTCCCTGCTGTTTTACATGACCTTCCCAGCAAATATGCTGCTAGAATTCCAACATGGGGTGGGGATGAAAATATCACAGTAGAAGAACATGTAAACAGATTCAATGATTTTGCGGACAGAGAGGAAGTTGATGATGAGGATGTAAAGCTTAGATTTTTTGCACAAACCTTCATTGGAGAGGTTAGAAAATGGTTTAAGGCTTTTACAATTGGAAGCACTCATAGTTGGGCAGAGTTTGAAGATAGTTTTCTAGGGAAATGGGGAAATAGAACTAACCCTGTCCAAGCTCTTACTGAATACAACAATATTAGAAGATCTCCTGATGAAACTGTCCAAAACTTCTCCAAGAGGTTTAATAAAAAATACGATTCTATTCCAGCCCATTTGAAACCTCCTGGGGCCTTGGCACAGCTGAGATATGCTGAAGCATTTGATTCTGACTTCTCTCTGTTACTCAGAGAAAGGGATTCTGCTACTCTTGCTGACATGCAAAACAATGCAATTAAAGTGGAGGTGAACATGATTGCTTCTAAGAAATCAAAGATGGCAGAGGCTAAACTGAAAGAAGAAGAGAAACCTTCTACTTCAGCTCCTGAAGATAAGTTTGAAACAATGATGAAGACCATGGAAAAATTAATGGATCGGTTGGCTCTTGGGAATACCTCTGCTCCCCCAGCACAGCAGGAACCTCAATTTAGGAATCCTTAGTTTAGAAGACCTCAAAATTAATAAAGGCCAAGAGAGAACAGAAATCAATAGTTGGATCCTCCAGTAAGACCTCCTTTCCAGCAAAATTTGGTGGATGAAGAAGATGAACCTGAAATTCCTGAGGAGTCCATCCATTGTCTTGATGAAGAAGTGTCAGGGATTTTGTTGACTAAGGAAGAACATGATGAGTCCAATATGACCAAATCAGGAGAACAACCTTCAGACTATTTAAAGGGCTATCAGCATGCTATCTTTGAGATGCAAAAGCAGTACAATCTCAGGAATAGAAATGTGCCCATTATAGCAAGAAAAGCACAGCCCAAGAAGGATGCCTCAAAGGCAGTGGAAGATAAAAGGGACAACTAAAAGGTTGTTGAAGGTAAGAATGATTCTCCACCTGACAAAAAGGATATTCAAGCTCCATCACCTACTAAAGAAATTGAGAAGATTGTTTCTATTTTTAACCTTGAGAATGAGATTGCAAAAATCAAGATATCAGTCCCCTTTAGTGAACTCCTCGATGTAGACAAATACAGAAGTAGTATTGTTGAAATGCTCAATTCACAACCAGGAGTAGCTGATATCCTAAATGTACAAGAAGATAATCTTATTATTTACTTGGGTCCAAGACTTGAAGATGAAAAAAATGAAGAGTTTCCTCCTTTCTACATAGGCATTAGCATTCATGACATGACTTTACATAATGCTATGTTAGATTCAGGGGCATCTCATAATATTATGCCCAAGGTGATCATGGAAAGACTGGGATTAGAGGTAACTAGACCATATAAGGATTTATTTTCCTTTGATTCAAAAAGAGTTCAATGCATTGGTTTGATTAAAGATGTTGTTGTGGGTCTAACACAAATTCCAGCAAAAACAATTGTCATGGACAATGTTGTGGCTGACATTCCACCTAATTTTGGGATGCTTCTTTTAAGATCGTGGGCAGCAAAAATCAAGGGCAAAATGCAGATGGACCTTACCTATGCTACTATCCCCGTTTTTGGTGAGCAAAGGAGGCTGTATTGGGAGACCAGAATGGCTTATATGGTAAGCAGTAAAGATAAACCTCAGAACTTTCCCATTTATTCATTTGACACTGGTCTTGGATCAGCCATCCTTTTCAATGAGTCAGTTGGAGAAGAATTAGAGGATAAACTTTCAGGAAACCAATGCTAAGGAGATCAGAAAAGAGATGAAAATGACACAACAGGTTGGTGGTCATTATATTTTGATGGATCAGCAGGAAGAGAGGGGGCATGACCTGGGATTTGGATCACAAGTCCTGATAAAGAAAGTAAGTTTCTCTCCTACAAGTTGAATTTTGATTGCACTAATAATATGGCCGAGTATGAATCTCTGATTTTGGGATTAGAAGCTTTGTGAAAATTGAAAGCTAGAAATATTGTTGTTTGTGGAGATTTTGAATTGGTAATAAAACAAGTGGAAGGTGCTTACCAAACCAAGGATGTAAGGAAGAGGGCATATAGAAACTTAGTGTTGGATATATTGGAAAAGTTTCAGGCTCATACTTTTAGTATCAAAACCAGAGACCAAAACTCTATTGCAAACTCTCTTGCTGTTTCAGCTAGCCTTTATATTATTCCTACACACTCTTCTGAAAAATATGAGGTGGAAGTTCGTCACAGACCAGTTATACTAGATAACATCATTAATTGGCAGGTCTTTAAATATGATCAGCAGGTGAGGAATTTCATTGAGTTAGAGGAAGAATTTCAGAGCACTCAAATGGATCAGGAAAATATGTTTGTGGAATCAAAGGAAAAGCCTGAAGTTTTACAATTAAAAAACAACTTGATTCCAAAGGGTCTCATTCCCCTTGAGAAATTTTTTTGATCAAAATGATGTATTCAAAGCACCAAAATTACAAGTTGATGAAGAAGAGGTGGAAAGCTGCAATCTAGGAGATTCAGTTGTGCCTAAGATGGTCAAGATTTCAAAATTTTGTTTAGATGATATGAAGACTAAATATGTTGAGATGATGAAGATGTTCATTGATGTTTTTGCATGGAGCTATGCTGACTTGAAACAATATGATTCCTCAATTATACAACATACCATTCCTATTAAGGAGAATGAAAAGCCTTTCAAGTAGAAGTTAAGAAGAATTAATCCTCTTCTTATGCCATTGATTGATATGGAAGTGAAAAAACTTTTTGATGCTAATATTATTGTTCCAATCAGATTCTCAAATTGGCTTGCTAATTTGGTCCTAGTCAGGAAAAAGAATGGAGAGATCAGGATTTGTATAGACTTCAGAAATCTGAATAAAGCTTCATTGAAAGGTAATTATCCTCTTCCCAAGATGGATTTGATTTTGCAAAATATTTTTGGTTCACAAAGGATGTCTATGCTTGATGGTTTCTCAGGGTACAATCAGATTCTTGTTCATCCAGATGATCAAAGAAAACAACCTTCACAACGCCATGGGGAACAATTATGTATGCTAAGATGCCTTTTGGTCTCATGAACGCAAGAGCCACTTTCCAGAGAGTAATGGATATTTCTTTTGCTGAAGAAAAGGACAAATAAGTGGTGGTTTATCTTGATGACATCACAGTTTTTTCAAAGATAGAAGAAGATCATTTGAAGCACCTTGAAAGAGTTCTGCTGAAATGTAGAAGGTTTGGTATTTCTCTTAATCCAACCAAAAGTATTTTTTCTTTAGCCTCTGGCAAACTTCTTGGTCATGTCATTTATAAAGAAGGAATTAGGATTGATCCTAATATATTTAGTGCGATTCAAAAATTATATCTGCCAAGAAGTAGGAAAGAGATTCAATCCTTCCTTGGAAAAGTTAACTTTGTTAGACGATTCATTCCTAACTTTGCTGAAGTTGTCAAGAGCATAACAAAGATGTTGAAAAAGGGAGTGGACTTCAAGTGGACCGCTGAAGCAAAGAAATCATTTGAGGAGATCAAGAAGGGACTCACACAAGCACCTGTACTTATCAGCCCTGATTTTACCAAAGAATTCATTATTTTTACATTTTCTTCTGAAGATACAATTGATGGAGTTCTGCTACAAAAGGGAAGCCAAGGTACTGAGCAACCTATTTATTTCTTTAGCAAGACATTAGCAAATGATGAGCTGAAGTATAATACCCTAGAGAAACAAGCCTATGCATTGTTGAAAGAAATAAAGGATTTTAGGATCTATGTTTTGCATTCTCACATTGTTGCCTATGTTCCAAATGTTGTTATAAAGGATATTCTAACATAGGCTGATCCAGATGGAAAAGGGGGCAAGTGGATAGCAAAATTGTTATAGTATGACATTGAGATTAAACCCAGAAAGTTGGTAAAGGGTCAAGGCTTAGCCAAGCTGCTGACACAATCAAATTTGGACTGTCTTGATATTAACTTGAGTACAGAGATCTCAAAAATTGCTGAAAATGAAGAGGAATTGGTCCAAATAAATGAAAAATTCTTGGTTTCAGAATGGTACAAGGATGTAGCATTTGTCTTGCAGCATAATAAAGCCCCTGCTAATCTTTCAAAATCCAAAGCTCGGTTTTTCAAGCTAAAATCTCTAAGATATTTTGTGTATGACCAAAATTTGTTTTGGAAGGATGCAGGAGGAATATTGTTAAATTTTCTTATTGAAGAAGAAGCTGATAAAGTAATTGATGAATTCCATAAGGGAGATTGTGGAGGACATCACTATTGGAAAGCTACTACAAAAAAGATCTTGACAGCTGGATATTTTTGGCCAACTATGATCAGAGATATCTATAAAAGGATAGCTACATGTCATGAATGTCAATTGTTTGAAGGAAAGAGGAAGCTTGTGCCATTTCCTTTGATTCCTATATATGTTGAAGCACCTTTCCAACAATGGGGATTAGATTTTATAGGGGAAGTTCATCCTCCTTCATCAGGTCAGCATTGTTGGATTCTCACAGCCACTGATTACTTTACCAAATGGATAGAAGAAATCCCAACAAGGCAAACAAATGATTCAGTTATTATCTCTTTCTTAGAAAATAATATATTATCAAGATTTGGTTGCCCAATGAAGATTATAACTGACAATGCTCAAGGTTTTAAGTCCAAGAAGATGATTAATTTTTTCCATCAGTATCACATTTCTCTTGGACACTCTACTGCTTATTATCCACAATGAAATGGCCTTTCTGAATCATCAAACAAGAGCCTTGTAAGAATCATCAAGAAGCTACTGCAAGAAAATAAGAAAGCTTGGCATTGGAAATTGAAGTATGCTTTGTGGGCTGACCGGATTTTTACAAAGAGATCCATTGGAACATCGCCATATGAGTTAGTATACGGTGCTAAAACCATATTTCCAACATCCCTTGGAGTGCCTATGATGAATTTGATTCAAGGATTAGAGGAGGAACCAAATGCTGTACAAAGAAGAATCAATCAGCTCATAGCCTTGCAGGAGAAAAGAAATGAGGTGTTTGACAGTCATCAACAAAGTCAGAACAAAATCAAGCGAACATTTGATAAAAAGATCAGAGAAGTTAACTTTCAGATCCATGATAGAGTGTTGAAATGGGAAGCTAGAATTGAAGAAAAAGGTAAGCATGGTAAATTTGAAAATTTGTGGAAAGGGCCATATCAAATTTCTTCTTTTCATGGAAATAATACTTACATTCTGCAAGAGATTGATGGAAAACCATATGCTGGAGGACCTGTCAATGGCAGGTTCCTAAAGCATTATTATTGATCAAAATTCTGCCAGTTTCTCACAACATTGTATATACCCGTTTTATCAGTTTTTTCTTTTGTTGCAAATAATGACAAGCTGAACAGAAAGCTCAAGCCCGAGGTGAAGGCCCAAGAAGCTGGAAAGAAATTCTCGTCAAGCAAATATATGTTTTTCATAAAATGGACAAATCACTGGACCTGTGAGATCTTAGTGTACTACAGGAGCACACTATCCCAACTGGAGCCACTGTTATCACTTAAGAATTCTAATGCCAAAATTTCTCATACTAGTTTGATGATAAAGGTCGGTGCTAGTCTAAGTTTGATTTTGTTTTTCCTTAGAGTCTGAGTCTTAGGGGGTCTTGAGTCAAATATGCATTCTCATTCATCACCGGTCTCATAGCCATGTGTCAGTTTGGCTTAAAAATTACTATGTGCCACAAAGCCTTTTAGGTGATTTCGTAGCGCATGTAACCATTTTGAAGTGTTTTCGCAGCGCATAAATCCTTTTTAGCAGTTTCACAGCGCAAAAGTCCTTTAGGTGATTTCGCAGCACGATGTGTTTTAGGTGATTTCGTAGCGTGACACGTCTTAGGTGATTTAGTAGCGCATAATTCAAAATTTACACTGACCACGCTATGAAATTGGAGATTTGTGCATTCCGCAGTGAATCTTTCCCAACTGTCAAATCTATCAAGTTAAGTTATAGTTGCGTCATTCATTGTCAGTTTATTCACTCCGCATATCATGTCCAACTACTTATCTCCATTATTATAGTCACTAGGTACATTGGTACACACAGATTGCAAGTTCCAAGGAAAGCCAAGTACCCACAGTCTTAATGATGATTGTATTCATTGCATGAGGAACAAGTCTGCAGGTTTTCAATTTGAATACATTGTTATCAAGCGAGGAAGTTATTCAAACAAGGCAGAGATTGAAATTTGAACAGTGGTAGTGTTTCAAACCTTCATGGAGGGATCGACAAAAAGGAAAGACCACAGATCAGGAAAATATTTGAGAAATGAACCTGAAGGTTTAGACATAACCTTGAAGAACAGAGAAGTCAAGCATGCGTTTAAACAAGTTGGATGTTGGAATTTTTGCAAGAAGCTCCAGGGAGGTCATGCACAAGTTACTAAGGAATTTGCCCTGAATTTCAAAGGACTAAACTCAAGGGTTGGTATGCTGGAATTGAAGGTCTCACCAGACATGATATCCACAGTTACGGAGATTCCAAGAGGTTAAGAAAGTTGGTTCAAGAATTTCAAATTTGATATGACCCCAGGCAAAGAATTTCTAAAGCAGGAGTTCATTAACTCAGATTTAAGCAAGTCTATTCCTAGAAGTTATGTCAAAGAATCATATGCCAATTTTCTTACTTGTATACAGAAGTACCTTACCTATGAAGGGAGATATAATAAGGTGTATTCATACCATTGTAAACTTCTATTGCATTTCACAGGAAAGACATCTATTGATCTACCTTTTTACCTATTCCGCAGCTTAAGCAAAATGTGTGACAAGGTGTAGCTCAGGAAAGAAGCATGTGAGACTTCATTATTCCACCATGGTTTGGTTAAGTTGATCTTTTTGCATGAACTCCAGAGGGTTGGTATGGACTGGCACAAATTCATATTCATGTCTGGTTTCAAGAACAAGACCGGCCTCAGCCCTCAAGCTACAAAAGATCTTCCAATGACAACTAGTGATCAGGCAGAGACAAGATCCAAGAGGTTTTCAAAGTTAAAGGCAAGGAAACAAGTAAGAGAATCCACCAGGCCACTAAGTATCCAGGACACACCCTAGCAATCCCTTAAAGAGAAAACTCAGGTCCAAGAAACTGCACATGAATCAAGCACAGGTGAAGGAGTTCAAATAAGAAGGACTAGGAGCCAGGTGGCTAAAGAAAAAGTAAGTCAATGAGTATTGAAGAAAGCCCTATTTCAAAGGGAGACTTAAATGACTTATTGCAAGCCATTGACATTGAAGAGTCTCCACTAGGTCAAGCAGATTTGATAGAGTCAAGAAAAGACAAGGCTAAGAGAGTCAAAGCCTCGAAAAAACTCAAGTTTGATGATCAGGTTGAGAAATTCGTTTTTAAGCCCAGGAGACCCATAACGAGGAAGTTTAAACAAGTACAGGAGGTACTGCCAAGAGCAGATGAAACAGGGGAGGTAACACGACATCATGAAAGAAAGGATAAAGGAAAAGTAGCTACCATTCAAGAAGAAGATAGTGTGGAAAACTTGAAAAGGAGATTGGAAGCGACCAACTTTGAAATTGCTAGATTGAAGAAATCTCCCAGGAAATTTGCAGTTAAGGAGGCTTATTTTAACCAAATGCAAGCTCGGTGGGAGGACCAAACATTTCAAATTCCTGAAGTGGTTGATTTTAGTGTTCAATTCCATAGTTGGACTGTTCTTGCAATAAAGGAAGCTCAATTTATCAGAAAGGTCAATACAAACCTCAGATCTGGGATCAAGGTCATGAAGAAACAAATTGAAGACTTAAAGATAAAGTTAAGTCAGATGAAAGAATATCCTTAAAGAAATCTCACTTCAAGTAAGGCTATGTTTCAAATTTTGATGGTTTTGCTTGGTAGAATCTTTCTTGAAGAATCATATAAACTTTAATCCTTTGAGAGAGTCCTCTCAGGCTAAGGAGGCTAAGCCTTAGCTAAAAGATTGGTTTGAAATAGTTACTTGAAGTCTTCCTAGTCTGCAGCCTTCTAGAGCCTGATTTTGAGATAACACAATGGTTGTTTGAATGGATGGTAATGCCATTGAGACTGTGCAATTCTCTAGCCATGTTTATTAGGGCAATTAATGATTTATTTAGGCCTTTTCTTGATCATTTTTTTCTTCTGTATCTGGATGATGTTCTTGTGTATAGTAGGACATGGGAGGAACATATGTGTTAGATAAAGAAAGTGCTTGATGTACTAAAGAATGAGAAAATATATTTGAAATTGTCAAAGTATGAGTTTGGGAAAACTTCTCTCATTTATTTAGGCCATATTGTTGGTAATGGAAAATTAAGGATAGATCCCTCTAAAGTGGAGGCGATAATGAATTGGCATGAGCCCATAAATGTTATAGAAGTTTGAAGTTTTCTGGGTGTGGTACAATATTAGAGAAGGCTCATTGCGAACTTCTCCATTGTCACAACCCCCTTTCATGCCTTGACTAGTGTGAAGTAGGCCTTTCATTGGGGAGGAAAATATCAGAATCCTTCAACACATTGAAAGACAAGATTAGCACAACACCAATGCTAGCCTTACCAAATCTTCAATATCCTTTCGAAATTGAAACATATGCCAACGGATATGCCATGGGCATTGTATTGATGCAACAAGGAAAGCATGTAGGTTACCATTCAGAGGATTTTTCCCAGAATGTTCTAAATCATCCTACGTATGAAACCGAGTTGTACATCTTCGTCCAGAGTGTAAAGAAGTGGAAACATTATCTGATCGACAAGGAGACCATCATCTGCATGGATCATCAACCCTTGGAGTATCTTCAAACATAGACCAAGCTTCAGCAAGCTCGTCACCTCAGATGGATGGGATTCCTCCAGCAGTTTCATTTGGTAATAAGATATAAGAAGGGCGCTAGCAACAAAGTAGCAGATATGCTTTCTCTCCCTCATATTTCTGCATCTGTAGGCTTATAAAACGTTTCTTTGTCATTAGGAAGTTATGCTGAACAATATGCTAATGATAGTGATTTTAAATAAATCTATGCAAAACTAACCCATGGATCATAGGTGGATAGTTATTACCTGCAGGGAAATCTATTGGACCACCATGGAAAACTGTGTATACCCAATGATGAAAGGGTTCATGTAATCTAAGAGACTCATACCTCTCTGGTATCTCATCATTTTCGAATTGAGAAAACATTATGGCATTTGCAGAGGTTTTCTTTTTGGCCTCATATGAAAAACATTGTGACTCGCTTTGTAAAGGTTTGTGTGTTGTGTTCTATTTCAAAGCCCTCTAATAGAAAACTTGGGTTGTACACACCACTCCCTATTCTGAGTCAACCATGGGAAAGTGTGTCCATGGAATTTGTAGGATGTTTGCCTATGTCTAGCAAAGGTCATGCCTATTTTTATGTTGTTATGGATAGGTTTAGTAAAATGTGTATTTTAATGCCTTGTAAAAAGAAAGTCACTACTGAGCAGGCTACATTTCTTTTCTTTTAGCATATTCGGGTCTATTTTGGATTTCCTACATCTATTGTGTCAGATCGAGACTCTCACTTTCTTGGGGTGTTTTGGACCAGCTTGTGGAGAATGATCGATGCCAAGTTGAAAAGAAGTATGGCATTTCATCCATAGATTGGTGGATAGATAGAGGTTGTCAACCACATTGTGGTGCACTTGTTGCGAGGCTATTGTGGGAGAAATCCCAAGTTGTGGGATGAACATATTCCTTATGTGTAGCATGCATACAATCGAGCAACATTTTCATCTACATAGAGATCACAGTTTGAGATATGTTTTGGCTATCTACCTATAGATCCCTGGACATGGTCTTTGGAAAAGAGGAGGAGAGTAATGGACAAGATGATAGGGACAAAGCACGATAGTTCATTAAGTGGATACAGGTGATTCATCAGGAATTGCAGGTGAAGTTGGAGAAGAGTAAAGCTCGGTATAAAGCTCGACATGATAAGCATTGACTTGACCATCAGTTTGAAGTTGGGGACAATGTATGGCTCCATATCAACAAAGATAGAATGAAGGGAGAAGACAAGAAACTAAGACCCATTAGATATGGTCCCTTCACCATATTGGCAAAGATTGGAGACAATGCTTTTTGTCTTGACTTGCCTTCTTATATGCAAATGCACTCCATCGTAAATGTGGAAAACCTAAAGCTTTAAAAACCTCCATTGATTATGGATACTGAGGAGGTTGTACAGATTCCTACAGTGGATGATTTTGCACTAGCGTATCTAGATAAGCTGCTCAAAGATATAATACTCGATCGGAGGACCGGAACTTCACAAAGGGGATATGTGGATTTGATCCAAAATGGATCTAGAATAGACTTCTAAGTCTAAAACCTTTCTCACAGAGGAAAATGAATGTCTAAGTATGCTCTTGGAAATAGTCTCATTGCATAGATTTCTTCATTCTAAATCTGACGCAATTTGAATGGGCTAAAATACACTTCAGATGAAGAAGTTATTATAAAAATAAATTTGTGCATTGTCCTTTGAAAAGGAGGAAATTTCTTATAAATGGGACTTAATGCAGAATATACATTTCTTAAAGAAAATCGCATCGTAAAGGTTTAAAGGGAGGACTTAAGAAAAGGTAGAATCACTCCCTGATTAAAGATCTCCGACATATCGCATCGAAGGAAGGCATCATGTGATAGCGGAACCCTGAGCCATTTCCATTTGCGATAAGTGATTACAATATCGGTGATCGATGGTCAGGTCACGAAAATACCAAGGGGGCCGTTACATGCGACATACACCGAAGCAATTGGATGATAGTAATAGTGTCGATAGATTGATCGGCGATCGGTGATTGGCAAATCCCTGATACAAGGGTTGTTGTGACTTGAAACACGCGATTGCGATATGCAATCAGCAATTGGCACAAAGGAGCCATGCTAATGCAACATGCAATTGCGACATGTGATAAAGGCTAGACCCGATAAGGTTATGGATGTGATTTCATAATATTTAAAATCTAGATTTGTGGATTTTCTTTATATTTTCCATGTATTTGGGTTTTTTGCCTATGCAAATAAATTGCAATATGCGATGAAAGGATGGACCCGAAAGGCTTACAGGGGCGATTTCATATTATTTGAAGTCCGGGTAAAAGGCCCATGATTTTCTTTTGTGCGTTTCTGTGTGTATTTCTATGACGTGTTGGAATTCAAGATTTTTGCACAGGAAGGCCAAACGACCAGGTTTCCTATGCCCCGCTGGTTCCTTTCCATTTGCAAACGTATTCTTGTAATGAAGCAGTCAGTGTTCAATGATGGAGGTGATTGTAACTAATGTATTATAAAATGTAGAAGGAGCTCAAATTGACAGGGTGGTTGAAGGTTATTGAGATTTGTTTGGACATCGAGTGAACCACTAATAACACAGAGAGGCAGAATTATGCTCAGGAGAAGTGCAGGGAAGCCCAAGAGGCTTAGAGATGCTTGAATGTTGAGTGTAAGCCTAGAGGAGGTAGTGTGTAGATTCGGGGTGACTCAGAAGTAGAGGGTCACTTGGAGGCTGAGCAAAACAAGAAGCTCGTGAAAGTCGAGAAGCCACCAGAGGTTGGGGCGATGGCAAAGGGGTGATTTCCCAGAGAGCTGAGCGTAGCAGAGTTGTAAAGTGAAGAAGGCCAGAGAGCCGTAGATTTGTAGAGTGCCACCAAAGGTTCGGAGGACAGTGAAATAGCCACCAGAGGTTGAAGGCTTGATAGAGGCATAGCCACCAGAGGTTGGAGGCAGAGCCTCAAAGCCAAAGATCTCAAAGCAGAATTCTAAGAGCCATGAGGCCATAATGAAGTTTAGAACAATAAAGAGATCAAATGATCAAGCTGTTGCTGGTGTCTGATGTGTGCTGAACATAGAAGAAGGAATTCCAAAGATAGTAAAAGAACTCTGAGGGAGTTGGTGCAAGCCAGGAGCTCAGGATAGCCCGAAGCACTAATTAAAGGAATCTAGTCTAGAGAAGCCTAGATCTGTCCGTAGAGTATGGATAGCCAGTGGGATAAGATGGTATTCTAAACCCATAGGTTCAGTTGTAAACCAATGGAGTTGAGTGTGGAACTTGTAAAAGAAGTTTACCATAATCCCAAACAACCTAGTTGAGTTGAGTAGAGCTCATGGAGACGTAGCCAAAGATATCAGGGTGAATTCCTCATTAAACGTGTTGTCTTTATGCTTTGTTTATTTATTGCATTTATTGTTATGTTTGTTTATATATCGATTTAAGAAAATAAACTTAAGGCAATTCAGCAGTTAAAGGCAAGCACAAGCATACACCTATTTCAAGTTCTTTTAATTCTGCAAATTATCAATCATAAGCATAGATCTTGGCGATATATAAGCTTTAGACTCGGAGAGGTTCTTGTAAGCATGACAAGAAGCCTTTAGTGCCCCATTTTAGATCAAGAGTATATTTATGTTGGCTTCAAAGGAATGCATCCAATTAAAGCTCGATGGATGGAGAGGAAAAAAATGAGGGAGAAATTTCCTCACATGGCAATTGACTTAAAAGTCTTTTGGTGGTCTAAAAGCTCTTAGTGGGGAGGATTGATCTAGGTGGATCTTTAGAAAATTACAATTGGCATGGTGAAAGGCTCAAAACTCAAAGAGGTATAATATGGATAAATCTAACATTGGATCAAATTACTCATCATCCTGATTCCAACGGTGCGAACAAAACTCAAATCTGAGTCTAGATGACGAAGTTAGAACAAGTCAAAGTTTGTGTTTGACTTGTCTAGTAAGCAAGGAGAAAATGACATGGAAAATTTCTAGCAAACGAGGGAGCACCACATGTCAAGTTTCCACTGGGCCTCACATATCACATATCACAGGTTGGACGAGGAATAAAGAGGTTAAGAATCAGCCCCGGTGAAGACCCAGTTGCAATGTGATATTATCACATATTGCAATCACAGAACAGGGGATGGTGTTACAAAAATCCCTGGTAGAAAGCGGTGATTATGATTTTGCGATAACTGTCAATTGTGATATTATGATGGGGAGCTTGATCCGAAGTGTTATATATTGTGATTGATAAATCTTGGTGGGTCTGCCATATCGTAGAGAAATAGAGCTAGGTTGATAATGGGTTCAACACCGATTGCGATTAACGTGGAGAATCCAGATGCAATATTTTTTATGGTGTGTTCTATAAATCCAGCAGGTCTGTATATCGCAGGATTCTTGTGTCTTGGCTTAGACTATTCACCGATAAGTTGGAAACGCCAAAGAACATGCCGTCGAATTCATGTGCAGTTGAGATGGGTTTGCCTTATTATTAAGTGACTTCAATACTGCGATAAGGTTGTTATCATGCATCCTTCCAGCTTGGTTTCACCTGCTATCTTTGGTTGTAATGTTAAAACTGCCCCAATTTTGAAGGATGTCGCCATACTTATATATACGACTATTTGTGTCAGGAGAAAGCAGAGAGGTCTGGCCAAATACTTAAAATATATGGCACACAACGGACCCTAACCCTGGCAGTAGGCTGGAACCTCGCCTTAAGTAGTAGGGAGGTTCCGAGAAGGTTGCAAAAGGCTCGATTATCCAAATTGGGAGTTTGGATAGGCGTTTTTGCACTATTTTTTGCCTGGATTTCAATGGTATTGTCTATTTCTAAAGATGAGCTCTCCATTCTCTACCCATCTTTCACCTTGGAGGTATCAGGGTTGTCGTTGCTTTTTTATTGTACTTTTTATCTCTTTTATGCCACTAATAGAAAGAAGGCCTCCCCACTATTGAGCATGGCCCAGAGATGTAATCCAAACTAGATGAACTCTGTAATGAAATCATTGTGTCATGGTTTTTAGGTTATTATGATGGTTTCCACATTGTTTATGTTATTTTATGTTCCGTGGTTAATTAACTCTTTTATATGTAATTTTGATGCATCTGTAAGTAAAAGATCATGGATCACTAAGGGGCTCAGTCATTTTCCCCTTATGTGTTAGACCCTCATACATCGCACTTGACCTTTTGCAGAGTCACACATTATTTTCGAAAGTCACGAATACACTACTCTATGTGTTATTGTAACTAAGGCACATCATTAAAACCCATTGCTATAGCAATTGGGCCATATTTTGGATGGGTCTCTTACACCAAATGGTGTGTGGTCTAATTGGGACTTCATATCAGGGAGACCCGCTATATGTTGGCGAGTCCAACACTGTAAGCATTTGTGGTGCTAGAAGGAGGGCCTAATGACAAGTTGAGCCCATGAATTTTGACTTTACTTATCTTTAATGGCTTCTTCTCACAGATTAACCCCAACATGTTTTTCTATAACTATAAAATTGAAAGTGCTCACAAGAATAATCAATGACTTCTGAAATTTGAAATTTGATGGCGAGGGTGAAACAACCACTCTCGAGCACACAACTCACTTTCTTGAATTTTTTACTAAGCACAATATTCATTGTGAAGATGTTGCTTGTAGGTTGTTCATTCTCACATTTGAAGCACATGTCAGGGAATGTTGTTACACATTTCTAGCCACTTTTATACACTCTTTCAAACGTCTTGTCAAATAGCTCTTCCTCTCCTTTGGCAGGTATGATTATAAATTTCTTTTCAAGAAAATCACGTGTTTATGTAAAGCACCTAATGAATCTCTTAATCATTTTCATGATTTCTTTATTCATTTCTATTTTGAATTGTTCGAAGATTATATTAATTGGAATCTAATGGAAGAGAAGTTTTAATTTCTTATTCATATTTCAAACAATCCAAAAGAATATGAATCTTTCGAAAGTCTCCCAACATATACAGGCTATGGAATTCCCGAATTTGAAATGAAGGAAGTTACTGTTCCAAGTGACTCTTCATCTTACCCTCATCAAACAAATCCATTTACACAGGTTGATCTTGGTGAGCTTGAGAGTCCATCCATTGATTGCCACCCATCTTCTCCCACTTCACACGTTGAGAATTTAAATGTAAGTTTCAACCGCAAATCTTATTTTTTTGATCATCTTATTTCTCCTCAACCTCCATTCACTGGTTCCTTTGACCCTCCTGATTGTGAGTTGTTGTGTTCACCAGTTTCATTTCGTTCTTCTGATGTTCATGAGGATCAAAATCAGGATGGAGTTAATGTTGTCCAACCAACTTCCGATATCAGTTACGATGATTTTGAGTGGGACTCTATCTCTGAACAAGAATTTCCAATGAAAGTTGATGTTTCTCCTTCTTCAAATTACCCTCATTATCATGACATTTTCCACGATTCTTTCATACCTCTTGAATCTTTTGAAGAATCAATTTATAACAATGTTAATTTTGATCACACTTAGAACTCATGGAATGTTAGATTTACATCCAAACATGGATAGGAGTAATATTCTCTTCTTGATCCCTCCAATAAATCATCTGATCATTCTAAAGAAATAGAGGGTGAAATTTCTTATTTTCAATCTTCCCCTCTCTACGCTTCATCAGATCAAGAGGATGCATTTTTTTTAGAATGTAGAATTTTTTTATCATGGTTGTCGTGATCTATTCATTGATTCATCTAGTCACAGCTCTAATTTTTCTATTTTTGATCTTTCTAAGCCACCTATTTTTGATGATCTACTATTTGATTTCCTGGAATTACCGTGAATTGTCCATGCACCTCAGCCCGTGCTAATGGTTACATCAAATCCTCGCAGTATTGAGTTTATCTCTTGTCACGATAAGGATATCATTGTATCTTTCAAGGATCCTCATCATTCGATCACAAAAAGTGAAAATAAATCCTTTCAACGATCTTTGCACCATCCATATGCTTTACACCGTTCCATCACTAAATCATTGAAGGAATCATGCCAAACTAGCTTGTTTTCCAAAAGTAAATATTTTACTTTCTCCATCTTTTTCGAATTCAGAAGTTTGAAAGGATACTCTTGCATGCTACCATGTTGCGATGTGTATTAACGCCATTATGCATCTGCAGAATGCTTTGTATGTACTTTTCTGCCATATTTTTCTACATGCATTTTCAGTCTTCAAATGTTGCGTCATGCATCGATTTATCTTTCTGGTCTACTTTTATTTTTTAATATCTTTCTTAATATCATTTCCCTCACCTATATAGATAAGCCAATCCATTGGTGGTTACATTGGAAGTTTCATTTCATGTAATCCTGGCCTATTTTTAGTTAGTTTAGGAGTATGAGTAGTTTGTCTTTTTCTTTGTTTTGTTTTGTTTTGATTTACTTTGCACCCTTCTCTTTTGTTTATTTTAATTGTAGGTTAGCTTCTCCAAGAGAGCATCTTTGGTTTCCAAAGAAAACATGGTGATGTTTGAGAGAAAATTGTACTATTGTGAATGATTCGTTATTTCTTTATTCCCTCTCTTTGGATGGATCTTTCACCTTTTAGTTGGTGATACCATGATGGAAAATATTTCTTTTTCAAAGAAAAACATAGTGGAATCACGATGCTTAACCTTTAACTAGTATTACCTACTCTAATCAATCTTATAATTGTCTAGTTTCATTTGTTGGAATTATGATACAAGTGTTGTTCTTGATTGAAACTCACTCATAGGTCAATTCAAAGGTAACATGGCATTGGTATAGAAGAATAGGAAGTTGGAACAAAGGTCCACTGATTAGAATCAAGAAGTTGAAGGAAAAGGATGTTGTAAGGTATTTTAAGTTGTATACGTAGGTTCACTTTGACAAAGCAGCGTATACACATGGATTTATGGAATAAAAAGAGCATATACGTATGCACAGACTTTCACAAGAAGAAAATAGCGTATGTGTCATAAAATCAATGAAATTCAAGATTAAAGAATACCAAGGGTCAATACCATGTTATTATCCCATAATATTGAGTGAATTAATGACTATTTGATCTCGTCTAAGAATACCATAGGTTCTAAGTATTCTTTTCGTCTGATGTATTGAGGAAGACCAAAAACTATATAAGGAGGAGAAGATCAAAGGGTCAAGTGTGCAAGTGAAAGGATTTCTCAAGAATACTTTTATCTGAAGTATATTTTATGTTGTAGGGGCTATGATTATGTTATATCCAAAATATTGTGTGTACCCTGAATCCAAATTTGGATCAGGGTCATGAGACCTGAAATGACTTATCATTGAATGATATGATATTGGTTGGGATAGATCTAATTGCTTACACATGTTTTATTCTTTAAATATTATGATCTGTGTAGTATTTCTGAAATATAGAATAGCAAGTAAGTTGTAAGTTAGTATTTGCAGATATATACGTTGGTTTGCCTTGGTGAAGGCATATACATGCTGGTTCAAAGCTTCGAAGTAGTGTATACAAAAGTAAAGCATGTTATTCAAAAATGATTGATCTGTTTGATCAATGTTGTTGGCTTACTGTTGTTTGTAAATGATTTCTTCTCAGATTTGAAAGTAGAACTAAATGTATAAGGAGATTGAGTTTGATTGATTGATTGATTAATTGAGAAGGGTGACCTTTGTTGTTGACTATCTAGATCTCTGTAATTTGATAGTAGATGTTCAGAATATTACTGGTTGGTATAGATTTGATTCAAAGGATTTATGTTTCAGTAGTTTTGGAGGTATATGTAGGTTTGGGTAAAGGAAGTAGAGTATACATGCAGGTTGGGTTCATTAAAGTAGTGTATGCATTCTGATGTATGATTTTTGAGGTTGCAACTGGTTCTGAATGATGATGAAAGTTTTTGGGTTCAACATAGTGTTCTGATGACAGTGATATGACTGTTCAGATTGACTAATTATTGGTTGATGCAGTTATTATTATATAATTTGAGCCTCAAAGTTTCTGATGGGTCTAGTGCAAACATTTGATGAAATGAGGCCTTCATATTATGTTGTTGTGTACCAGGAGCATCTAGGCTGAAAATTTATGAAACATGGTCCATGGAGGAAGAGAGAAGGTCGTAGCCTTCTACAGCTCGATGCCTACGTATTAGTAAATGTATCGGCTACTACAAGAGCTAGGGGGCTGTAGCTCCCTTTTAGTAGAAGCTAGAGAATGAGAGAAGGTTGTAGTCTTCTATAGGTCGGTGCCTACATACTAGTACGAGTCTGCACTAGTACAAGATTAGAAAGATATTTTCTTTATATTAAAAAGAAGAAAGACATGACAACATCAAGTGGTTTTTCTATGGCATTAGGTTTCCACCTTAAATATTGGTGTTCATGTGCATTGCTTATGTGTGATGGTTTATTATGTTATTACTCCACATAGTTACTGTATAATAAAGTACTGATGCACTAATGAAAGATCAACACATGGCGAATTAACTAAATCATAAGTTCTTTGGGTATACGTTGGTTTCTTTAATCATAGTTGCATACACATGCAAGTTCACTTCACTGAAGTAGCGTATATAAATTTGATTGGGAAATGAAAAATTATTGAATTGTAAATATGGATTCACCCCCCCCTTAGTATTATTTCCAACAATTGGTACCAGAGCTGGTCCTTTAGAAGAAGCTTGATCGCTTGAAGGGAGACCTTTTAAGATGAACAATAAAAAAGGCATGGGATCTATCAGACCACCAATATTCAATGGGAACAACTTGGTATATTGGAAAATAAGAAACAAAGCCTATCTTCAGTCACTTGGACCAGATGTCTGGGAAATTGTGGAAGGAGGATACCAATTTCCAGCAGCAATACCTACAAATAGAGCAGGTAAGAAGTTATACGAAACCAATGCTAAAGAATTCAATACTTTATTAGGAAGTTTGTTAGAATCAGAATTCTTCAAAGACATGCAGCTCAAGACAGCAAAATAGATATGGGACAAAATCATTCAGAGCTACGAACGAGACTCCTATGTAAAATGTGCTAAGCTCCAAACTCTCATAATTCAGTATGAAACTCTTAAGATGCATAGTGATGAAAGCATTGTTGGGCACTTTTTACCCATAGATGAGATTGTTAACTGTATGAAGAATCTGGGTGTAGAGATAAAGGAGGCTACTTTAGTAGAGAAAATTTTGAGATATTTGTCTTCTAAATTTGAGTCAAGGGTATCTTCCATAGAAGAAGAGTAGGATCTTCAATGCATTACCATTGTTCAACTTCATGGAATTATATCTGCCTTTGAAATGAGGGAGGTAGGTCCATCAAATAAGAGAGAAGCCACACTTAAAGCTTCAGCAAAGGGAAAATAAAAGGAAGAGCACAATGAATCGGGATATATTTAAGAAGAAGGAGATGAGGTAAACTTTTTTAAGAAGCTTCAACGAGGTTTTGGAAGATTAATAGGTAATCTACCATTCAAATGCTTTGCTTGTGGTAGAGTTGGCCTTTATGCTGCAAAGTGTCCTCATAAAGATAATCATGAAAAAGGAAAGGAATATGCAAAATGCAGTAGAAAACAGGTTGTTAATAGAAAAAGTTACTATACTCATGAAGATAGTGATGGATTATCTAATAGTTATGAAGATGAAACTGAACAATAGTATAAACTAATCATGGATTATGAAAATGATGATTTTTTGGATGCCTTAGAAGAGGAAGACTTTCTAGAAGAAATCACTAAACTCAAAATCTATTTGGAAGAAAATAATATGATCATAGACATGTTGACACATCAGCTCACTGAAAGAGAAAAATACAATGAAAAATTAGAATGTGAGGTTGTGGGTCTAAGAAAAGAACTTGAGAAGACAAAATCTCTTAATCTTAGATTTGCTAAAGGATTAGAAATTTTAAATGAAATCATCAAGGTTCATCATTCTCCCCTTATAAAGACCAGTCTTGGATATACTGAATAATCATCCCAACCACAAAAGTCATCAGCCTCCACCAGAAGCTACCTTGATGCAACAAAGACCATTGAACAATATGTCAATCGTCAACAAAAGCCTAAATGTACTCATTAAGTAAATCATGCTCAATGTACTCCAAGGATGAACATCAATAGAAGCATCAACCAAAAGGTAAACAATACCAAAGGATTCTATGATCACAAAAACTTCTTTAATGGACAATGATTTTCATGCAATAACTTTGGGCATAAGGCTACTCAATGTGTTGCTTACAAAACTATCATGACAAGAGAAGCACAAAATCAAAAGAGTGTAATGAGAATGAAGAAAATTTCCTATAACAACTTTTCTCCTCTTGAAGATGAAATTGAATGTTCGCTTTGTAATAACTTTGGTCATGAAGAAATCTGAATGCAGGAGAAAATTTCAACCAACACTTCAAAAGGAGAAAACATTATCAAAATCCAAGGTATGGAGAAAGAAGGAATTTTAATAAAAAAGATGTGGCATAGATTTGTTTGAAAAAGGGAAAGAAAATGAGTTGTACATTGACAGCGGATGCTATAAACACATGAGAGGTGATAAAGAGAAACTTCATTCATATCACGCTTTAGAAAAAGGAAACAATATTTCCTTTGGAAATGACACACCAGTTGTCATTAAAGATAAAGGTTATGTTATTTAAAAGAAAATGTTCAAGCTGGATATGTCATGTATGTTGATGTTTTAGGACATAACTTGTTGAGTATCAGTTAGATGTGTGATCAAGGAAATGAAGTTTTGTCTCAATGAAACAGATGTGTGCTTCATGAGCGTGATACAGGAAAGAATGTAATGAAAGGTACAAGAACTCCAAGAAATATATACATACTAAAAGAAGGACAAAAAAATGTTATCTAAGAAAAACATATGAAAATTAGTTATGGCACAGAAGATTGGGGCATCTAATCTTTTCTCAAATAAGAAAAGCATGTAGGCTCAAGGTGGTTCGTGATCTTCCAAATACTAGCATCCTAGATAATACCATTTGCAAACCATGTCAAGTTGGTAAGAAAACAAGAGTTCATTTCTATGAAAAAGAAGGAACTACAAGTAAGCCTCTTGAACTCATCCATACTTATTTATGTGGACCAACAAGGAAAAAGTTACCTCATGGAGAAAAATACTTTATTTTATTATTTGATGATTTTTCTAGAATGTGTTAGATAGCTATACCAAACCATAAAGATGAAGAATTTGAAAAGTTTAAAGTCTTCAAAGTTTTTCTTGAAAATGAATTAGATCCAAAAATAAAATTTCTCAAATCTAATTGAGTGGGAGAATTCATATCAGATGAATTCTTTGATTTTTTTGAACAACATGAAATAAAAGGGCAATTCTATATTGCCAAAACTCCTCGACAAAATGGCATACTGGAAAGAATGAATAGAACAATTCAACAAATGTCTCAAGCTATGCTTGATGAATCTGGAACTCCTGCCACCTTCCAGGGTGAAGATGCATTTACTATCGTGACTATTCTCAACAAATCTAATGTTTGGGTAAATAGTGATCAAACTCCATACGAAATTTGGTATGGTAAGTCTCTTACTGTAAAACACTTTAGATTTTTTGGAAGCAAATGTTTCATCAAAACGACTGATGAAAAACTTGGTAAGTTTGAACCCAAATAAGATGAAGGAATTCTTCTTGTTTATTCATCTAGAAGTAAAGGATATAAATGTTATAACAAGAGAATTTATAGAATTGTTGAATGCATTGATGTAGTAATTGACAAAGCATGCATAAATCTGTAACAGATGAAGTCAACAAAGGATGATGACGATGAAGAAGACAGTGAATTCTTTCCAGTATAAAATCAAAATGATATAGAGGAATAAACCAATGAAGCATCAGAAGAAGATACAACTAATAGGTAAAACACTACATCTAGGTATGTTGAAAAGAATCATCTAGAATCTCAAATTCTAGGAGAAAAACGGTGTGGAGCACAGACAAGAAAAACTCTTGCAGGAACTTCTAGTTATCTAGCATTACTATCCTCCATAGAACCATAGAATGTTAATTAAGCTAGAAAAGATGAATGTTGGGTTAAGGCAATGAATGAAGAACTTTACCAAATTGAAAAGAATGATACTTGGGAACTAGTTCCTAGACCTCTTGATACAAATATTATAGGAACAAAATGGATATTCAAGAATAAATTGAATGAAAATGGATAGGTTATTAGAAACAAAGCAGGAATTTTCTATAAAGGGTATGCTCAACAAGAAGGTATAGACATTGAAGAAAAAATTGCACTTGTTTCCAAACTTGAGGCAATAAGAATGTTTCTTGCTCTTTCAAGTTTTGGGAAATTCAAAGTCTATCAAATGGATGTAAAATTTTCATTTCTTAATGGAGATTTAGAATAAGAAGTTTATATTGAACAACCAGAAGGATTTGTTCTAGGAAATGATGCAAATATTCTATGCAAGCTCAAAAAGGGTCTTTATGGACTGAAACGAGCTCCAAGTGCTTGGTATTATCACCTTGACAAATATCCACATCAACAAGGGTTCATAAAAGGATCTGTAGACAACATCTTATACACCAAGATTTAGAATGATAAAATTCTAATTATTGGTGTTTATGTTGGCGATATCATCTTTGGCAGCAATGAAGAATCTATGAGTCAAAACTTTGCTTTTGTTATGTACTAAGAATTTGAAATGTCCTTACTTGGCAAAGTAACTTATTTTCTTGGTATACAAGTACAACAAACAAAAGATGGTATTTTTCTTTCACAAACAAAATATCTCAAGCAGATTCTGAAGAAATATGAAATGGAAGATTCTAAACTAGTATGTACTCTAATGGTAACAGGATGCAGTCTCATCTCTAATGATGAATCACCCATAGTGAATCAACCAACACACATATCTACAATTGGAAGTTTGGTTTATCTAACAAGAACAAGACCCAATATCATGCATGTTGTAGGAATTGTTGGGAGGTTCCAAGCAAATCCAAAGGAATCACATCTTCAAGCTCTAAAAAAATATTCAAATATCTTCGAGGAACTCAAGACTTTGGTCTATGGTATCCTAAAAATACATATCTCACTCTTCATGCATATACAAATGCTGATTGGGCAAGAAATGTTGATGATTGAAAAAGCACTAGTGGAGGTGCATTGTATATGGGATCACAGTTAGTATCTTAGTTCAACAAGAAAAAAAGTTCGATTACCTTATCTACAGCTAAAGAAGAATATGTGGTTGCTACATCTTACTGCACACAACTACTTTGGATGATGCAAACATTGCAAGACATTCGAATCACATGTTCTCCACCCATCGCCATTTTGTGTGATAATACAAGTGCCATCAGTATTTCGAAAATTCCATTCATGCACTCCAAGACAAAGCACATACCCATTATGTACCATTTTCTATGAAAAAAAGTGCCTAAACAAAAGGTTAAATTCAAGTATGTTCCCTCCAAAGAACAGGTTTCTGATATATTTACCAAACCCCTTTATAGAGAAACATTTGAATATCTCAGACAAAAGATGGGAGTAGTTTATGCATCATCCTATTGTTAAATGCAGTTTCTAGAAGAAGGTTCATATATGCGGGTTTCATGAAGGATAGTCGTGTATATACATGATTTTTTGTGGATGCATGCGCGTATATGTTTTTCTGATAGAAAAACAGTGGGTCAGACTCTGTCATGGTGCTCAGTCTTATATTGATGATTATAGTTTGTTGATATGCTTTGTTCATTGATATTTATCTGACTAATGAAGATGCCTTGATGAATGGTTTGTTGACATTGCAAAAGTAGCACAAGTTCAAGGGGAGTGTTAGCCTTCACAAACATTTTGCATTGTTGGCATTATGGTTGTTGTTTTCATATATGGTTTCAGATATTCATTATCGCTTAGGTCATGTAAATATCTAGGGTGTAATATGTCTCCTTTTGTCATAGTCTAATTTTTGAGTCCTATTGGACATATGATGTAATTTGTATCCCCACTATGTATGGGAAGGATGATGCAATAATCATTATATTTCAGTCTTGTATAAAAAATTGGTACATCCCCACTTGGTTGGGTGATTGAAATATGTATCAGTCATAGGTGATAGGAAGGTCATACTCACATAGTTGAGTTATAAAGGTATGTTATTCTTTTGAAAAATATCTCTGCAAACTCTACATGTACTCAGGGGGAGGATGGACAACATAGTGTATCTGAAAGGGGGAGAATATCTTGGTCCACCCTTTGCCCTTGGTTTCAAAGGGGGGGAGATTATTTTGGTGTTTCTTGATATCTCTAGTAGGTTCAATAGCTTGAAGCAATCAACACCCATATGGTTGCCATCAAGTCCAAAGGGGGAGATTTTTGGCATTATGATACAAGTGTTTTCCTTCATGGAAACTCACATACAGGTCAATTCATGGGTAACTGGGCATTGATACAAAAGAGAAGGAATTTGGAACAAAGATATACTAATCAAAATCAAGAAGTTGAAAGAAAAGGATGTTGTAAGGTAGTTGAAGTTGTATATGTAGGTTCACTTTGATAAAGTAGTGTATACATGCGGGTTAACAAAACAAAAAGAGTGCATACATATGCACACACTTTCACAAGAGGAAAAGCGCATATGTGTTTGAAAATCAAGGAAATTCAAGATTAAAGAATACCAAGGGTCAATACCATGGTATTTGATGAGCCCCAAATTTGGTAACTTGTTGGGCTCATTTGGCCTAATTATCCTTGTTCAAACCTTCATTTTTCATAGCTTATGCACTATTTTTCAGTATGTTTATGTCATTTGTATGAATAAGGGTAGTCACTCTACCTAGGTGGCTAACACGTGCTCATTTCAGGTCTTTTTGACACATGTTGGAGCAAAACCGAGCAATCATGGGCTGGAACACAGCCAAGCTTGGGGTGAGGATTCATAGGGGGGTTGTCTATGGCATTAAATAGCCTTCCTCAGGATCTTCACCCCCAACTCCAAGCTCAAAAGGCCACCAAAACCGGATCTAGAAGGCAGCCAAGCAGATTTTGGAAGAAGTTGTGTACTCACAGTTTGGGCAGCCAAGTCCCATAGATTTAGGAGGCCAGCTAGGGCCCTCGTGGTGTATAAATGTTAAGGCCTCAGCCTTAGTGAGGGACTTTTGGAAACTCTTGCATACTTTGCACTACAATGCTGCTAGCTTCATTTTGTTCTCTTGTAGCCATTTTTGGCATAACTCTTGACTTATGATAATGTTTTTTTTTTTCTCAATCTGTCTACTTCTATTATTATACAAAAAGATTCAAAATGTTACAGCAAGGCCGTAGCCTTGAAAATATTGCCATGAGATTGACAATTAGCACAGCTGAACACCTTCCAAAAATGGTGGACTTCCATCTGTTACATCTTCTCCTAAGACTCTAAATATTGCGAAACAAACAAGCTGATACAAACAACTATTGCACTGTTGTGCAGTGCTGAACAAGGACAAATAGACATAGATCCAAACAGTCGACACAGAGACATATAGACACATACTATGACCTGACACAGGCAGAATTGCGAGTTCCAAAAACAGAGTAATGCACCTACTTCTTAGGCTGCCGAGAGCAGAGTGCCATCGAAGATCAGTTGTCATCCGTAGTGTAGGGTTCCTCCACTACCCTGCACCCAAATTGCAAAGAGTCTTCTGAGTCTGAGCGAAGGACCACCGAGCCGGTTGGGACTCCCGGAGTAGGCTCGCTTGGACCATCAGGGGCGGCTTGAGTCGCCAAGGAGGAACTTCCCGTGACCGGGCGTTGAGCGTCAATTGGAGGCGATGTCCCTTGTTCTGGCGGAATTTCCTGATGAGCTGTTGCCTGGCCGCTGAGATTTGCACAATTTTCTATAGTAACAGAGAATAAGAAAGTGGAAATGGCAAGAGAGCAGGGGATACAATAGCGGACTGTTAGATGCGCCGCATGCTCACATTCAACAAACCTTCCACGCCCGTGACCTCTGCCTCTTCCAACTCTGGAAACTTGAGGGTGATTTTTCTTAGGTGCCAACTCAACCAAGGAGGAGGGAGAGATGGGGGCAGACCTCTGTGAGGTGGCGCATCCATGGGAGCCTCCGTGTCTACTGCCCATTCTTGGAAGATCTCTCGGCATTGTAGTATACAGTGGATTGACCAATGCACAAATATATGGATGGGAGCAACTAACCAGAACTTGAGCTCGTTGAACTAGAGCTAAATTCCTGTGAAACACTTTCGAGCCTCAGACGGAGACAGACTTGGGCACAGAGAGTGAATGCCCCTGAGCTGCCAACAGCACAACAGAGGAGTTGGAAGTGGCAGCAGAGGGATGCGAAGAGGCCACCGAGGAATGCCAAGAAACCGCAGAGGAATGCGAGGATGCCGCGGGAGCACAGACATTATGAAGTGCCATTGCACAATTTACCAGGAGGTAGATGGGGGAGTAAACGAACCACATTAATAACCCTGTGTGAGACCAACTCACTTGATCTCCACGGTTCCTCGTGGCACACATGGGCTGACACCTACCCATGTGAAGCGCCACCTTCTTACCCTTACGCTCATTGAACACCCGCATCCGAGAGACTTATGATCATGTTTTGATAATGAGAAGCAGTCCAATTTTATACCAACTCTGAGTTTTCTATAGGAGCCATAGCTCTCGGGGTTGGGCCCAACCTGAGAGCCTAGGGCTTCCTTCTTTGTACTGTTACCTTTTCTTTATGCATCGTGATTTTCCTTTTATGCATTTGAAACGTGTTTCTGTTAAGCAGATTTAGTTGCGTTGATAGGTCACTGGTTATGAATAGAATTGCTTTAGATGTTTAGAATAGATTGGTAGGATAATAACAGTTAAAGCTCTAAGAAAAGGGTTGACAACACTCTCAGTTTGACCTCATCCTTATTGGATCAGGGGTTGGAATTGCAGAAACAGTGCTGCCCCAACAAAAACACTAGTTTTCTTGACAATGAAATCCTTGGTGTACTGTTTTCGTTTGTAGAAGTTATATATGAGTTCAGATCTCTGAAATGTTTCTTTGCTTAAGTGATGTACATGGTTCTGTTTACAAATAAAGCTGCTGTTCATTTCTTTCATTGACAGTTAGAGTAGATTAGCTAAGACTTTGATTGTGTGCAGGACTTGTTGATTCGATTAAATGTACACCGTGCATGGCATCTCTACCACTCTCTCATCTGCCTAAGCTTCGTCTAGGCCAGCCGCTCCATCTCCTAGTTAGGTTCCTCGTCTCACACCTGCTCTTCTGCCCATGTAACCCTACCTTCTTGCTCCTCCATTGTCTTAGCCTTCTTTAAGCCAAGTCAGCCTTCTACACCCTCTCACCACTCCATCCATCAGTCCCTGGGTCATTTCAAGCCCCTATCCTACCTCCCTATCCATTCATGCATCTTCCCTCACTCACCCATCCTCTAAAATCCACTTTATAAACATCCTATAGAAATTTCTGAACATCCTGTAGAAATCTCTGAACATCCTGTAGAACCCTTGCAGATTTCCCGTACAAGCTCACAAATGAGGTTTCTTGATAGCCAAACTTTTTGAAACTCTCCAGAAGGGTGTTAGGGACTCCTTAGACCCTCTCTGAACCTTCCCAACCTTTTCCAAGCATTTCTCCTCCTTGATCCACCCCTGCACAGTAAAAAGCCAGTTAAAAGCACATGCATGATAATTCTAATAACTTACTCAAAAATACAAAAAGATGTTTTCTTCAGATAGAGGTAGTCTAGGCACATGCATTTTACCTTCATAGAAGTAATGGCATCTCTTTTAATAGTTTGCATTCTCTCCTTTGCATCAGTAGGACTAGCTGGTAGAATTAGGGTTTTCTAGGGTTTGCATTACTTTTTGGCTTTCAGTTTCTTTCCGCAAGTAGATTAGCTCCCTTTGAGTTAGCTTCCATCCATCAGTTAAAAAGCTTCTTCTAAGAGCTCATAGAAGTTGGCTTAAGCCCTAGCGGACTTGTGCTAGCTGACCAAGTGACAGCTGCGGCAAGAGCTAGTACTTGTGCATACAGCACCGTCACTTCCAAGTTTGTTACGAACTACCGGGTTGATAAAAGTAAAGAAGGGAATCCCAGGAGTTGCATCATTATTGCTGCAATACTGGAGCCCACCATCTTTTTGGCGCCGTTGCCGGGGAAGCGTCAGGGTATTAGTGATTGTTGCTTTTCTTCTATTTTTCTACTCTCGCCTTCTGCTAAATAGTTTATTTCATTTCCATTCTGCAATTTCATTTCCACAAAAGTAAAGTAGATATTCCCTGCTTTCATAGATTAGCATTTCAATTCCACAATTTCAATTCTGCAAGCATAGATTAGCGTTTCAATTCAGCAAGCGTAGACTAGCATTTCATTCCTGCAATTTCATTTGAGCAAAATAGATTAGTCCTTTCATGCTTTCATTTCAATTCCGCATTTCCATTTCAGCAAGATAGATTAGTTGCAGTTCAATCTATTTTAGTTTTGCAGGTACCAGAAGAAAAAAACAACAAAAGAAATCAAAAGTCTTTCCATTTCATGCCTCGTAGGAACAGAGATAAAACCGGCAAATTCTTACCCAACACCCCCACCACTTCACTGAGTCACCCTTCTCTCTTCTTTGGTGACAGTGATCCAGAAGAACCTATAGGTGAGCCTCCTGAGATATACGAAGATACTATAACATAAGAAGAGTTAGAGAACACTCCATCTGAAGCCATGGCTAAAAACCGAAATGGTAGAAGAGAAGATGAGAGAATAGAAGGTGCCTTTCCCATCCGAGAGACCAATGGAGACATGAAAATGAAAAACATAAGCCCCTCTACTTTACCTCACTTCCATGGATTGACTACTGAAGACCCTGATACCTTCCTGTTTGAGTTTGCTGTCCTTTGTCAAACCTATGACTATACAGAAGATGAGAAAAAATTGAAACTATTTCCCTCTACCCTCAAGGATGCAGCATTACGCTGGTTCATGGGGTTACCTAGAAACAGTATCACCACTTGGGCTTAGATGAAGCAAGATTTCAATACCAAATACTAAGACTATTGTAGGTCTAAGGAAGCCAAGGGAGAAATCTTTCGGATGACCATGGGAAACGATGAGTCTTTAGAAGATTACGAGGAAAGATTCCAGCTTAGCTATAAACGGGCCAGGTGCACACTTGACCCCGAATCTCTAAAGCTAGTCCTGCTCCGAGGAGTCCCTGAAGATCTTCTAGATACCCTTCACATGCTATCTGGAGGAGATATTTACCAACTACCTTATGAGGATATAAAGACCGTGTTTAGAAACCACTCTAGGGCAGGCCGGAAAAGAGGTACGGGAAACCCACTTTCAGCTAGTACTACTTTCTCCAAGCATGAGTTTGCTAATCAGTTGGAGGACCTCAAAAGTCAGGTGAGACAAACCATTGCCATGCAACTAGATACCTTTTGAATCCAGCAGAAGAAAGAGGAAGTTGAGAGGGCTTTGGCCATCTTCTGTCCCAGGTGTACGAGGAAGCACCCTAAGAATGAGTGTCCATTACACTCAGTAGAGGTATGTTTCGTTTGTGAGGAGGACCACCCCACAAACCAATGCCCAACCTTACCTGGATTTAAGGCCATATACCAAGGGACTGAGGCACCCACCGAACCTCTCTACTTCCTCAACCAAAGGAGGTCGCATGGACCTAGACCTTACCAGCAGGGGATGCAAGGGTTATCCCAAGCTTATTATAACCCCAACCAATCTGCTCCTATGCCTTCCTGGGGTCCCCCCACTCATCCTTCCTGGTCAGTACCTCCTCCATGGTCTTACCCACCTCAATACCATACTCAGCCCACTACTCATTCGTTTCACTCACATGTCCAGCCACAGCCTCAGTGGAATGCACCTCAACCGGTGTGGAGGCCCTAGTACAACACTCCTCCCGCCAGTTTGCCTCCACCACCGGCTCAACCACAACCATTGCCTCCTACTCCTCCAAGACAACCCCAAATTCCTGCTCAATTGAACCCGAACCCCAACAACTGACAGGCCCAGCAGGTATATACTAGGGAAACAACATGCCCTACCTATGTTGTGGAAATCCAGGAGATCAACCTGTGATCCGAGAAGACTCTTCCGGATCGCCAACCTCCTCCCTTAGAGGATGAGGAAGATAAACAGGAAAGTGAACCCAAAGCCATTCCACCCTTTCTTGAGAAACTAACAGTAACCACACAACCCGACCCAGAAGAGAATGAGCTTCTGGGAGAACTCAAACAGTTGTGTGTGAGAATACCACTTCTCCAAGTCATCAAAGATGTACCGATATACAACAAATTGGTTAAGGAAAAGTGTTTCAGGCACCCAAGCAGGTGAAAAAGAGATTCCTCAACTATCAATGTCATAGGACAACTGTCTGATCTTATGTTGGGGCAAGTAATCTGTCCAAAGTATTTGGATCCTGGGAGTCCTGTAGTTGATGTCCACCTCAATGGCACCATTATACCCCACACCTTGATTGATTTAGGGGCTGCCATTAATATGATGACCAGGGACACCATGCTCAAACTCAACCTTCAGGGTTCCTTAAGGAAGACCTTGACAGTCCTGCAGTTGGTAGATCGCTCCACCATGACTCCCAAAGGGATTGTGGAGGATGCCTTGGTCTCTGTTGACTCTTGGGGTATCATGCGGACTTCTTGGTCCTTTAACCAAAGGCAAAGCTTACTGGATACCCCCTTATTTTGGGAAGGCCTTGGTTAGCCACTGCGGATGCTTACATAAGCTACCAAGCAGGAAACATGACCATAAAAAATGGTCCTATGTCCAAGCAGCTAGTCCTATACCCTCCTGCCCAACCTCTACTAGAGCATGACTTACCACTTTGGTTGGAAGAAGGAGAAGAGGATGAGGTATACTCTACACCCTTGTGCACCTTAGAAACCACCAATGGAGGTCCTCAAACCAAGGATGATTTGATTGAGACCTTGATTCAGAATCCGCCTCCCATTGCATTGTCCTTAGAGAAATTGGTGGAGGATACTCAAGCCAGCACCTTAGTGGACCTCTGTGTCACTGATCCAACCTCTCCCAGAGTTAAAAATGTGGAGTTTGGCCCTGAGAGAACGTTAAAGATTAGCTCCTCCCTATCTCCTTCCCAGGAAAAGGAGCTGTATAGCATGTTGGCCAGCCATCTAGATGCTTTTTCTTGGAGCTATAAGGAGATGAAAGGAGTCCATCCTTCGGTCTGTACCCATCACATCTACATTAAAGAATATTGTAAACCAGTCAGGCAACCTCGGAGGAGAATGAATCCAACCCTTAAGGACATTGTCAAAGAAGAATTGCAAAAATTGTTGGATGCAGGATTCATCTACCCCATCTCAGATAGCGAGTGGGTTTCCCCTCTGGTGTTGGTACCCAAGAAAAATGGGAAGTGGAGAATCTGTGTGGACTACAGAGAACTGAACAAAGTCACCAAGAAAGACCACTTCCGTCTGCCTTTCATAGATCAAGTGTTGGATGGACTGGCAAGAAAGAAGTTTTTCTCTTTCTTAGATGGGTTCAGTGGGTATAACCAGATCCAAATCAGCCCGAAGGACCAAGATAAGACCACCTTCACTTGTCCTTCGGGTACCTTTGCTTATGAAGTCCTTCCCTTTGGGCTATGCAATGCTCCTGCCACCTTCCAAAGAGCAGTATTGAGCATATTTTCTGAGCTGGTCCATGATTCGGTGGAAATCTATATGGATGACTTCACTCCTTATGGGTCCAACTTCTAGGAAGCATTGTCCAATCTGGGAAAAGTTCTAACCAAGTGCATTGAGATGAACCTGTCCCTTAGTCCTGAAAAATGTGAATTCCTGATGACTGAAGGGATCGTGCTAGGACATACCATTTCTCGCCAAGGATTACAGGTGGATCCTAATAAAATTGCTCTCATAAAAAAGGTTCCACCTCCTTAGAAGGTAAGAGATGTTCGGAGTTTCTTAGGCTTAGCAGGGTATTATAAAAGATTCATTAAAGACTTCAGTAAGCTAGCCTCACCATTTTTTGGCCTCTTAGCAAAATATATTGAGTTCAAATGGACGGATGACTGTTAGAGGGCTCTGAATGAATTAAAGGATAAGTTGGTGTCCGTCCCGATCTTGAGAGGTCCAAACTGGGCCCTACCTTTCCACATCCACACGGATGCCTCGAACAAAGCCATAGGGGCAACCTTAGGATAGGTTAAACAAAAACTCCCAGATGCCATATACTTTGTCAGAAAAAACTTATCCAAGGTAGAAATGAATTATACTGTAACTGAGAAAGAGTTCTTGGCCGTGGTCCATGCCCTGAACAAGTTCCGACACTACATCACTGGCTATCAAACATTTGTACATACTGATCATGCTGCCATTAGATATTTAATGAATAAACTTGATGTGAATGCTCGTATTATTAGATGGTTACTTTTGTTGCAGCAGTTTGATTTGACAATCGTTGAAAAACCAGGTAAAGAAAATGTTGTTGCTAACTTCTTGTCTAGACTGGATTTACCTACAGGTGAAGATGGAATAGTGGATGACCGGATGCCAGATGAACATATGTTTGCTATCTCAGTACTCTCTCCATGGTTTTCTAACATAGCAAACTACCTGGTCTCAGCACAGTTCCCTCCGCATCTATCCTCAAAAGAGAAGAGCAGAATCATAAGGAAAAGTGCCTCATTCACTTGGATCGGGGGCAACCTGTTCAAACTTGGCCCAGATCAGATCTTAAGGTGTTGTGTAAGGGAGGAGGAAGTCTTTGACATCCTCCTAACCTGTAATGATGGGCCTTGTGGAGGACATTTTGCAGCCAAGAGGACTGCCTTCAAAATTCTACAGGTAGGCTACTATTGGCCCACGCTTCATCAAGATGTCAAAAGATATATCAGCCAATGTGACCGATGCCAAAGGATGGGGAAGCCGACTCCAAGGGACGAAATGCCTCTCCAACCTCAAGTGACTCTTGAACCATTTGAGAAGTGGGGTATGGATTTTGTGGGTCCTATCAATCCTCCTTCAAGGCAAAGGTCTTACATCATTGTGTGCATAGACTATCTGACAAAGTGGGCAGAAACCAAGGCAATCAAAGCAGCGACAGAAGAAAAGGTGGTTGAGTTTTTAAGAGAAAACATCTTCTACAAATTTGGCTACCCAAGAGAGTTAGTCACCGATCAAGGAAGCCAGTTCACCTCCAACTTAATTGAAGACTTGCTCGCTCATCACAAGATCAAGCATAGGACTTCCACCCCATATCATCCTCAAGCAAATGGGCATGTGGAGGTCACCAACAGAGCATTAGAAGGGATTTTGACTAAGGTGGTGAGAAGTAGCAGAAAGGATTGGGCAGATCGCCTGGTTGAGGCCACTTGGGCTTACAACACCACTTGGAAGACCACAACCGGCTTCACACCTTATGAGCTGGACTATGGGAAGAAATCTTTGCTGTCAATCGAGTTCGAGTACAACACATTGAGGATGGCATCTCAGCTGGACCTAGACCTCAGCCATGCTCAACAAGAAAGGTTATTGCAGCTGAATGGGTTAGATGAACACCGAATGCAGGCCCTCCTTCACTCAGAAGTGGTTCAACTTCAGAGGAAGATATGGCACGACCGGCACCTCAATGACAAACAATTCCAGCTAGGAGATTGGGCACTGCTGTATGATTCCAGACATAAGGATTTCAAGGGGAAGCTGAGGACAAGATGGCTAGGACCATATGCAGTGGAGAAGTGTAATGACAATGGTTCTGTCCTTATTCAGACCATTGATGAAGAATCCATCCCCATGCTCGTCAATGGGCATCGACTAAAGATCTACAGGAAACCTCTTTCGAGGCAAGAGTTCATCAAAACTATGGAAAAATTAGTGCTGGTCATAGAGAAGGGTTCTACCTCTTTTTTGGGCATACCCTAAGCATCATAAAAAAAAAATGAAAATAAAAAAGATCCTCGGGTGAAAACCTTTCTGAGGCACCCAAGGCAGATGGTAGGGGTGAAAACCTCATTTAGGCGCCCCTGCTGTCTCTCTGAAAAAGAATTGGAATAAAAAGATCCTTGGGTGAAAACTTCTCTGAGGTGCCCAAGGCAGATAGTAGGGGTGAAAACCTCATTGAGGCGCCCTTGTTGTCTCTTAAAAAAAAAAAAAAAAAAAAATGGAGAAAATGAAAAAAGAAAAAGAGAAAGAGGCAGAAACAGAAAAAACAGGCTTAATCTTTGGAAATTATTGCAGGTTGCAGGGATTCAATGCAAAAAGGAGGCCTCTCAACTCAAGGACAAGGGTCCCTACCAAGCTACCAGGCAACCTCACAAACACTCCCTCCATGAACACTCATCTCTTCCAAGGTTTGGACGCAATCTGGTCATAGTTTAGCCTTCTACAGGAAGCTACAGGACTTTCTACAGGAAGTTATGTATTTCTACAGGAAACATCTTGTAGAGCCTTTGGGTGGGCCAGGACCAATCATCAAGGAGAATTGGAAGCTTGAAGACCATTGAGGAGGCATGCAACCACTCTTTTCTTCCATCCTCCACTTGTTTCACCTCCTTTCACCACCATTGCTGCCATACGGTCAAAATATACCTGCACAGTCATACCAGAACTTTGTTTTCTCAGAAAAAGGATTTTTTTTGGGAAATAAACACATGCAGAGGCTCACATACTTTACCTATCAAGGCAATCTCAATACCCTGTGCCTGTGAACGTGACTCAATTATTTTGGCATGCACCCCAGGAGGAGAAACAGCTAGAGGATGTCCTATAGGAATCTTGTAGTAGTTGATCCAGCTAGAGCACATGCCGTGGAGACACCCACAGCTCATGAAGCCGGAGCATGCAGCATTCACCACCAGGAAACCGGGTCTCAAGGTCTAATAACTAGCAGTAGCCAATGAAAAGGAGCTCCAGTACCTGTGCACGAAGCAGCAGCAAGTGGATCCATCATTCCTCGTTTTGAAGCCTGAGAAAACTCACGTCCACGGCCGCACAGGTAAGTGCCTAACCTTATTTCGTCAAATTACATAAGCTATACTCTAAAATGTGCATAATTGTCAAAATGAATGGATTGAACAGGTTGGGTAGCCATTCAACTAGCCACCACAACCAGTCCGACGGCCTCGTCGGATCCGAAAGGCTTTGGTTATGTCGAAAAGATAGGAAATGGACATGTGGGAAGCGTCCAGTCAGACAGAAGCGGTAGTCTAATAGGAATGGTGGCGGTAAATGCAAAGGGTAGGATTCGGCGGTCAGGGACATGCAACGGAATGATAGCAGTGACGTCGGCCAACGGGTTGATGGGGACAACTCACCCCCGTGCCATGAATTCCACAGCAATTCAAATCGGCCGACTGGATCACTTATGATGCACTGTAGTCAATTACTCACAACCATTTTGTAGCCGAGTATGCGTCCTCAATCCTCTGAAGGTTGTTAGCCCAAGTTCTCAGCTTGTTCCAACATCCTATTGCTGCACAGAAAGTCCAGAACTACTGAAGTGTTCCCTAGAATCCGTGCACGACTCCTACAAAAAGCTGCGCTACAAGAAGCCCGGCATTACAAAGAAGTTTGGACTGTTCACATCAAAGGTGAAAATTCTGGAATAAGGTAAGCCTGAACATAATTCTCCCATGCAATTGATTCAAAAGGTAGTGAAGTCGACGTGTTGAAGGGGTAGGAAAATGTGAATAAAAGTCCGTTCATGAATTTACAAGCCGTTTTCTTATCGCTGCATGAGAATTGTCATCGTCGTACGTATGCGGGATTTTATCCGAGGTTTTGAATTTCAATTGAGCCACTGTCAAGGCTCACTAGTAGAAAGTTGTGAATTTTATATAACTGTGTGCATAACAGAGACATAGCTCTGTGCTCTGTCTAGAAAATCTCGAAGCTCTACTTATGTACATGAGCAGGCAAGCTCAGGACAACAAAACAAGTTTTTTACCATGTGGGAGGGTTCATTAGAAAAGAGCCTTCGGACTCCAAGAAGTTACGGGAAACCCCTGAGGTGGTGGACTTGTTTTCCCGTGCACACTGGATGTCATTTTATGACAAGCTTCAAGGTCACGACGACGAAATTATAGAAGAATTCCTAAGGTCCTTGAAGCCAAAGTCAAAGACATTGGTCATTTTCAACGTCAGAGGATTGACCCTCAGACTCACCCCATAGCTCATTAGCAGAGTAACTGATCTACAGATGGGGGTACCCTAGGATAAGGAGGAGAGAAAATTGGGTCAGAAAGCTAAAAAGGAGTTCTTCTTGCCAGAGGAACAATTTTCGGAGGACAAGAATGGAGTTCTAAGAACCAGCCTACAGTCGTTCTGGAGTGATTTCAGCCTCCAGATTATGAAGTATATTACGTGTGAGGGGCGATTTAGCATCGTGTATGGCTATCATTTCCGGTTGCTCACAGAACTCAGGCACCGAATGGACCTACCCTTAGAGCAAAAGTTGAGCATTCCTTACTTCCTCCTGCAATCCATGACTGAGTGTGCCACCAAACTAAGAGAGGGAACGCCAGACCAACTAGCCCATCATGGGCTCATCAAGCTCCTTGTGGAAGATGCACTCCACACTTACACTGTCCCTCTCTCCTGGGAAACTTTTCGGAATATGTCTAAGGATGATGACATCCAAATTTTGGTCGAGGAGCTCACTTCCTCCAGTTGTGACGAGAAGGAGCACATTTAGACAAAGGAGAAAGATAAAAGACAGGAAACCCTGGGCACAACACCAAAGAAAGAACTGAAGGGAACTCAAGGAAAAAGCCAAGCTGCCAAAAGAGGGGGTGATAAAACCACACCAACACCCAGGGAGAAAAGACTACAGAGCAGGGTGGAAAGGACTAAAAAGGTCCACGCCAGTGAGGGCACCTCTAAGGCAGCCTCAGCCAAGCAAAAAGAAAAATCACCCTCAACCAAGAAGGCTAGAACGGTGCCGTCTGCTTCTATAGGAAGTTTAAAAATGGCTTCTATAGGAAGCCAAAAACTAGCCACTACAGGGCTTTCTACAGGAAGTCCTGAAAAAGGAAAATAGAAGGAGAAATTGGCCGAAATTCTTGCTAGGGAGGTAGTAGCTGTGCTGGCCACCCTAAGTACCTCTCCCAAGCCAAAGGAAAAACGAAAGAGGGAGACTCCTCTGTATTTCAAAGCAAGAAGAAGTGTAAGAATTAAAACTGGTACACCCCAACCTCCATCCAAAGACCCAATTACCATTGAAGACACACCTGCCTCGCCAAAGGAGAAGTATCCCTCCAAAGCATCAATCACTTATGAGCGGGGGAGCCCAAAAACATCTACCTAGAGGGAGAGAATGGAAAGATTGGCTTCAAAAACCTCTCTACAAGATGTTGAATCCGTTCTACAGGAAACATTGGCTAGGCTCAAGGAGACCGAAAGAATGGAAGGGGAGGCAGCCAAATCACCACAAAAGGAAGAAGAGGTAGAGCACATTATGGAAGCTAGCCCCCAACCCAGCTTGGGCTCTTATTATAACTTTTTGGAGGCCGAAAAAATCATTCCACAGAAATTCACAGTGCCACTTTTCATTGCACTAGAGGAAGAAAGAGTGAGGACCCACACATGGATGAGAATAGCCAAGTCTAAAGGAGTAGCAGATATAGGCCCTTTGGAGGAACAACTCAAGGAGGCAAGAAGAGAATTGGCTATGGCAAAACATGTGGGAATCTGCCAGCGAGTATTTCTACAGCAAGAAAATGAGAAGCTCAAACTTCAGCTACAAGGACAGAGGAAAGAAGGGGACACAACACCAGAGGACACCACAGTAGAACCTCAAGAAAAATAAGGAATGCAAGCTGGTCTTGAGGAACTAAACCAGCAACTACAGGAAAGAGAATTGCAAGCAAGAATAGAGGTACAAGCTCTAAAACAACAGGTGCAAGAAAATGAGGCACAACTGGCCTGCATGGCCAGTTGGGCAATGGACGCTCTGCAATGTAGGAAACCGACCAAATCTTATGGCCTATACCTACGGGACAAGTGGCTGCAATTCCAAATTAATGCATTGGCACAGAGGGGTATCTCCCAAATCCAAAACCCCCAACAATTCACAGATTTATGTAACAACAGTTCAACAGAGGACAAGGCCAAGCTATCAAAGTTCTACCTTCATAATTTGGCCCTTCCAAATGTAACCTCATGGGACCCCAACACAGTCGTGGGAGATATGCAGCTGATGGCACTAACCTCATGGTTAAACCATGAAGAAAAGAGAGCGGCAGAGGTCAAAGATGTCATGAACCAAGAGCTACATGAACCACTGCTGATTAGAGCAGAGCCAGGGGACCCCACCGCATTGATATCAGCCCACCAGCACCTAGCAACCAACTCTCAGGCTTTATTAAAATACATGGATTGGCAGGCTCAAGCTATAGCACACTTCGAGGATATGGAGCGATTATTAGGGGACAATTGTGTTCATCCTTGCACCCATAGGTGGAACACATTGTCCCACAGCCTCAAAATCAGGGAATATCACACTCCAACTAGAATGAGGGAGGCGCTGGCATGGGTGCCTCTCTACAAGAAGTCCATGCAGAACCTCCAGGCTAGCTGGATCAGCCTCAAGCTAAGCCCACCTTTACTTTTGGGATTGGTAGAAGAAAGCACAGAAAAAGATGAGCATAAGCAGTGGGAAGAGGTGGAAAGGAAGGCCGTATTCCATGACAGTGAGGAGGATACTACTTCAGAAGCCTGGGATGTGAGGGTGGCGCTTAAAGCAATGAAAGACGAGGAGCTAGACTAGTTGCTGACAGGATGAGCAACCATTTTAGTAGGGGGGTGATGATGAGCCCCAAATTTGGTAAGTTGTTGGGCTCATTTGGCCTAATTATCCTTGTTCAAACCTTCATTTTTCATAGCTTATGCACTATTTTTCAATATGTTTATGTCATTTGTACGAATAAGGGTAGTCACTCTTCCTAGGTGGCTAACACATCCTCATTTCAAGTATTTTTGACACATGTTGGAGAAAAACCGAGCAATCATGGGCTGGAAGACAGCCAATCTTGGGGTGAGGATTCGTAGGGGGGTTGTTTATAGAATTAAATAGCCTTCCTCGGGATCTTCACCCCCAACTCCGAGCTCCAAAGGCCACCAAAACCAGATCTAGAAGGCAGCCAAGCAGATTTTTCAAGAAGTTGTCTACTCACAGTTTGGGCAGCCAAGTCCCATACATTTAGGAGGCCAGCTAGGGCCCTTGTGGTGTATAAATGTTAAGGCCTTAGCCTTTGTGAGGGACTTTTGGAAACTCTTGCATACTTTGCACTGCAGTGCTGCTAGCTTCATTTTGTTCTCTTGTAGCCATTTTTGGCATAAACCTTGACTTATGATCATGTTTTGATAATGAGAAGCAGTCCGATTTTATACCAACTCTAAGTTTTCTATAGGAGCCATAGCTCTCAGGGTTGGGCCCAACCTGAGAGCCTAGGGCTTCCTTCTTTGTACTGTTACCTTTTCTTTATGCATCGTGATTTTCCTTTTCTACATTTGAAACTTGTTTCTGTTAAGTAGATTTAGATGTGTTGGTTAAATAGGTCACTGGTTATGAATAGAATTGCTTCAGATGTTTAGAATAGATTGGTAGGATAATAATAGTTAAAGCTCCAAGACAAGGGTCAACAACACTCTCAGTTTCACCTCATCCTTATTGGATCAGGGGCTGGAATTGCAGAAACAGTGCTGCCCCAACAAAAACACTAGTTTGCTTGACCATGCAATCCTTGGTGTACTGCTTTTGTTTGTAGAAGTTATATATGAGTTCAGATCTCTGAAATGTTTCTTTGCTTAAGTGATATACATGGTTCTCTTTACAAATAAAGTTGTTGTTCATTTCTTTCATTGACAGTTAGAGTAGATTAGCTAAGACTTTGATTGTGTGCAGGACTTTGTTGATTCGGTTAAATGTACACCGTGCAGGGCATCTCTACCACTCTCTCATCTGCCTAAGCTTCGTCCAGGCCAGCTGCTCCATCTCCTAGTTAGGTTCCTCATCTCACACCTACTCTTCTGCCCACGTAACCCTACCTTCTTGCTCCTCCATTGTCTTAGCCTTCTTTAATCCAAGTCAGCCTTCTACACCTTCTCACCACTCCATCCATTAGTCCCTGGGTCATTTTAGGCCCCTATCCTACCTCCCTATCCCTTAATGCATCTTCCCTCACTCACCCATCCTCTAAAATCCACTTTATAAACGTCCTGTAGAAATTTCTGAACATCCTATAGAAATCTTTGAACATCCTGTAGAACCCCTGTAGACTTCCTGTAGAAGCTCACAAATGAGATTTCTTGATAGCCAAACTTTGTGAAACTATTTGGAAGGGTGTTAGGGACTCCTTATACCCTCTCTGAACCTTCCCAACATTTTCCAAGCATTTCTCCTCCTTGATCCACCCATGCACAGTAAAAAGCCAGTTAAAAGCACATGCATGAAAATTCTAATAACTTACTCAAAAATACAAAAAGATGTTTTCTTCAGATAGAGGTAGTCTAGGCACATGCATTTTACCTTCATAGAGGTAATGGCATCTCTTTTAATAGTTTTCATTCTCTCCTTTGCATCAGTAGGACTAGCTGGTAGAATTACGGTTTTCTAGGGTTTGCGTTACTTTTTGGCTTTCAGTTTCTTTCTGCAAGTAGATTAGCTCCCTTTGAGTTAGCTTCCATCCATCAGTTAAAAATCTTCTTCTAAGAGCTCATAGAAGTTGGCTTAAGCCCTAGTGGACTTGTGCCAGCTGACCAAGTGACAGTTGCGGCAAGAGCTAGTACTTGTGCATACAACACCGTCGCTTCCAAGTTTGTTACGAACTACCGGGTTGATAAAAGTAAAGAAGGGAGTCCCAGGATTTGCAACATTATTGCTGCAATACTAGAGCCCACAAGTATTAGCCCACAATATTGAGCAGAGTAATGACTATTTGATCCTGTTCAGGAATACCATAGGTTATCAGTGTTGTTTTGGTCTCAAGTATTGAGGAAGGCCAAAAACTATACAAGGATTAGAAGATTAAAGGGTCAGCTGTGCAAGTGAAAGGATTTCTCAAGAATACTTCTATCTAAAGTACATTTTATGTTGAAGGGAATATGATTATGATATAATTCGAAATATTGTGTGCACCTTGAATTCAATGTTGGATCAAGACCATGAGACTTGAAATGACTTATCATTAAATGATCTAATATTGGTTGGGCTAGATCTGATTGCTTACACATGTTTTATTTTTTAAATATCATGATATGGGTATGACTGAAATCTAGAATAGAAACAAAGTTGTAAGTTAGTATTTGTAGATATATACGCTGGTTTTCCTTGGTTAAGGCATGTATACATGTTGGTTCGAAGCTTCCAAGTAGCATATACAAAACAAAAGCATGTTATTTAGAAATGACTGATCTATCTGATCATTGCTACTGGTTTACTGATGTTTGTCAATGATCTCTTCTTGGATTTGAATGTAGAATTGAATGCATAAGGATATTGAGTATGATTGATTGATTGATTAAGTGACAATGGTGATCTTTGTTGTTGTTTGTCTAGATATGTGTGATTTGATAGTAGATGTTCAGAATATTACTAGTCGGTACATATTTCATTCAAAAGTTTTATGTTTAAGTAGTTTTGGAGGTGTACGTAGGTTTGGATAAAGGAAGTAGCGTGTACACGCAGGTTGGGTTCATTAAAGTAGTGTATGAATTATGATGTATGATTTTCGAGGTTGCAATTGGTTCTGATAATGAAGTAGGTTTCTGGGTTCAACATAATGTTGTGGTGACAATGGTCTGACTGTTCAGATTGACCGATTATTGTTTGATGTAGTTATTGTTATAGAGTTTGAGCTTCAAATTTTCTAATGGGTCAAGTGTGAAAATTTAATGAAAGAAGGCATTCATATTATGTTGTTGTTTACTAGGAGCATCTAGTCTAAAAATTTATGAAACATGGTCTGTGGAGGAAGAGAGAAGGTCGTAGCCTTCTATAAGTCAGCGCCTGCGTACTAGTAAACATATCGGCTAGAACAAGAGCTAGGGGGTTGTAGCTCCCTTTCAGTAGAATTTGGAGTATGAGAGAAGGTTGTAGCCTTCTAAAGGTGGGTACCTATGTACTGGTATGAGTCTGCACCAATAGAAGATTGTAAACTAGTTTTCTTTACATTAAAAATAAGATATAGACGACAACAACAGGTGGTTTTTCTCTCGCATTGGGTTTCCACCTTAAATATTGGTGTTCATGTGTGTTTCTTATGTCTGATGGTTTATTATATTATTACTGCACATAGTTACTATATAATAAAGTACTGATGCACAGATGAAAGATCAACACGTGATTAATTAACGAATTCATAAGTCCTCTGGGTATATGCTCATTTCCTTAATCAAAATTGCTTACAAATGCAAGTTCACTTCACTGAAGTAGCATATATAAATATTATTTGGAAATGAAAAATTATTGAATTAATATTGATTCACACCCCCCCTTCCCAGTATTATTTCTAGCGTCATTTTCTCAGCTAAGTGGAGTAAAGTAAGGAGGGGAGGAAATGTTAACAAGTGAATTATATTTCATAGCTGTATAAATATTTGTTATAGACATTTTGGGGCACTACAACCCCAAGCATAAAATTTCCATAAACCAAGGGCTCCTAAGTCCCTAAAATTGTTGTTCTAACGCCTAAAGGAGCAAGGTCAACTGATTACAGCTTCTCCCAGAAGTTCTCCATGAAAAACTGCTCAAAATTGGTCAAAACAGGATCATTTCAACTGCTCCATAGGCAAAGTGCGTTGCATCTCACCTAAACACACTATGTGGGTGCGTTGCATTTCAAAAATCCCTTCTATGGGGTGCGATGGGCGAGAAGTGACAAATGGCAGCGTCATTCCGTGAGGTGGAGAGGCAATGGAAACTTCCAGAAACTTCTCCTGTGACACTTGCCTCTCTGAATTCGACTAAGGATGAGTAAGAGATCATCAATCTCCAAGTGGAAGAAAGAACTATCAGAGGGAAGACACTAATCAAATCACAAGCTGACTTATCTCCCTTACATATATCTATATATGGATCCCTCATCCCAGAGATCCGGAGGCTGGAATTTTTCATATTGTAAGGAATTGCTATTGGTTTCTTGAGACAACATCACATTGTTGGGTGCTCTAAGCTTTGTATGAGGTGAAGAGGGGCTTTCTTGCTGAGAGGATGATGCTGGGTCAGAACAACTGGTTGTAACTCCCCTTGGCTCTTTCTTGTTTATCAATAAAAGCTATTCAAGTTTTCCTCCATACTCTTGTATCATTTATGTTTGCTGCATTTGTATGGTCAATTTACATCTGATCCTAGATTGTTTATGATTATAGATCCATGTTCTTGTATAGTGTTATGCTACTGTGATCTTACAGGTACTTTGTGAAGCTGGGCGTGCAAGGGAACAAGTAGCAAAAGACTATCAAGAGAGAGAGGAATTAGACTAGGAGATCAGCGCAAGACAGAGGTTGGTCTTCTTCGTTCTTCTCTCATCTATACTTCATAAAGGAAAAACGAAAGTAGCTTTGTTTTGTTTGTTTCTAAGGTAGCTATCACACCTTAGTGGGGATAAGCAGTTCTGTGTAGACACTTTTCCCTGTAACAAAATGGCGACTCCACTGGGGACGAATTAGTTTGTTTGTTTATCTTCCTTGTTGTCTATTTTATAAACTTACAGACGGAGCCTGAAGTCGAGCCAGGTAGCTTTCGAACTGCATTTGCTATGCAAATGCAAAGTAGATAAATGTTGCTTTAGTCAATCTCCGGGATTTGTTTATAAATTAAACAACTGATTTACGAACTCTCTGATTGCCCTTTGTGATAGCTCTTAGATCCTCCTTAGATCTACCCCTGATTGTTGCGTTACTGATTACCATTTTCTCGGCCAAAACCCATGAACTGAACTGCAAACTGTGACCTGGAACCCAAGCAAAGTCTCATCTCTGGCCCAACGTAGGTACTGTTCTGAGAATCTAAAATTCAGCGCACTTCCCGAGTGTAGTAGGTGCGCTGCATTTCAAATTCCCTGTGTTACAAGTGCGCTGATCAGACTAGGCATTGTTCAGTGTTGGTTTCTATAGTTCATTCTTTCCAGTTCTATTCATGAATTTTGTTGCTTGTGATCAATATATCTCTGTTTGAAACTCCTTTGTACAGAAGAGCTTTAAATGTTTTTGTGTGTTTGTTGAGTGATTTTCAGTTCTCCTTTGCAAAAGTAGCGTAATCGTACTGTCGTCCTTTGATTTGAAAGTGTCGCAAGTGTCGTTTTCAGGCATAGAAAAGAGTTGGATTGCTGTAGATAGTCGATTATCATGTTACTGTTGTTTTTGGTCTGAATTTGTAATTTTTCTAGTGTCAAAAACAAGTATTCATTTCTAAATCGTAAGGTGTTGTGATTGCCTCCATTTTTGATTTCGAAAAGAAACTTTTTGATAACTGTCGCTTGAAAAGTAATTCAGATTTGTGCATCAACTTTCTTTTTATCATTTACGTACTAAGAAAGTCGAAAACAAATACATGCATGTGCATTTGCATTTAGACTGTCTGATTGGTTTGATTTAGGAAAGTGCATTTAGAGTGTGCTCTTTGCTCTTTGTGAAAGAATACTGTCTCTCTTTCCTTAGTAGCTAGGATTTTCATTGCACAAAGAAGATAAAAGACTATTTATCATCTTAGATTGTATTTTAGGAATTACACATCTACATCTCGTGGTGAACCTGAAAGGAAAACTTCATAAACAAGATCAAATATAAAATAAATTCAATGAATCTAACAATTCTTTGGAACCTAACACACAACATTTAGAAGTCTAGGCTAGAGACGTATTCCGGCGTCATAAAGCCTGGTAACTGTTGTTCTCACTGATGGTTGGGTGATTCCTCCACTTTGAGACGATAAGTGCCAGTACAGACTTGTGCTCCCACGTACCGTCGAGTATATTTTGGGAGACCACAATAGGCTTAATCCTTTATCCATAGGAAGCCGTGTCTGCCGCCCTATTGATCGCAATGCACTGAACACAGCATTCGGAAGATTGATTGCCATACTGTAAAAAGTATTTTGTAGTTTTGCGATTGGTTTGGTAATCCCTCTACCTAGATTTCCAGAGCAGTCCCTTTCATTCCTTTTCAGACTCCTTAACGGAAAAGGTCCATCTGAGCACTTGTCACTTCAGGCTCATTAAAAATCGAAGGCGACTAGAGTCATCTTTTGTTTTTTCTCGACTCTTAGAAATTGAAAAAACAAGTTGTGTCAAAGCGTCTAAAATTTATTTTAAACGGAATAATCATCACCCTTTCCTACGTTGATCTTAGGTTGAGAAAATGGAACCCACCAACCAAGGAATTCCCCTTGGAGGAAATCCTAGTCCCTTCTCCTCTTGGGGAGATGTTGGTGCACCCCATATGGCCACATTGTCACTTCCAGGATTGACAATTGGCTTTCCCGTATGGCTCTTCTCAACCTCTGTCGTTCAGAACACCGCAATTCCTGAACAATCAAGTCAGTAACTAGACGAGTCCAGAGTTACCCACCAACCTTCTACTTCCTCCAATTCTTCCTCTCGTCCTTCCTCTTCGCTTGATGGGGCTGGTAAAGCCAAAAATCAAGTACCTGAGAAGAAGAAAGAAAAGAAGAAGAAAGAGAAGAAAAAGAAGGAGGCAAAAGCGAAAGGGGGCAACCAAGCGTCTTCTAGCGAAAATCTACATACTGCACCAACTAGGCCTAAATCGCCATGTGTCATTTGCAAAGGAGACCACTATCATAGAGATTGTCCCTGCATCCCTCGAATCTTAAGGGACTGGTCTCCTCGTTTGCACAACTCGGTGTCGTCAACCTCTGATGATCATGTTGAAAACACACCGTCGACTAGTGAAAGTGAAGCCCCAAGACAGAAAGGAAAATATAGATTTCCTTGTAAATTGTGCGAAGGTGATCATGCCGTCCACCGTTGTCCCTTCTTAGACGAGGATAAAAGAGTTTTGGATGATCGTCCGGTTTCACCATTACGACTTCGTCCTGGATATAAAAAACTCTTGCCAAGTCCGTCACTAGTTGAAAAACCGGCTGACCCGCTCAGATGGTCGGCTAAAGCATCTATCATTGAAGACAAACCATCTGAACCCATACCAGATGAAAGTCAAAAGGTCAAGGTGGCAGTTGACCCGGTCTTTCCTTCAGAGGTTCCATCTTCAGATGATACAATCACAGAAGAGAATAAGGATGACACCATCCAAATTCTTTTCGTAAGCATAGACTCCAATGAACATGGGGACAATTTACCCATTCCTTTACTGCAGGAGGGAAGTTCGTCAGAGTCGTACCCGAACGTCTATTTGGTCCCACCTCCAAGCAACCTAGTTGTCTCCTTCGACTAGAATCAACTAGGAAGACCCCATTTACCGGCTAGTGTACCATTTCGAATTATTGCTCAAATATATAGAATGGTTATTGCTGATACCATCATAGATGAAGGGGCTTCTATGAGTATCCTTTCCTCGACTGCTTGGAAAGCGCTTGGTTCGCCATCACTTTTGCCTGAGATGAGAAATCTATCAGGCTTTGACAAAGGAACCAGTCGACTGTTAGGGATCCTTCCCAATGTGCCCATAACATTGAGAGGGAAAACCGTTCAAATGAACGTAATGGTAGTTCAAGGACCCCTGGATTATAATCTATTCCTTGGACGAGACTATATTTATTGCATGGGAGCCATTGTCTCATCACTCTTTAGAGTGATGTGTTTTCCGCATGAAGGAAGAGTGGTCAAGATCGTAGACTGGCTTTCATTTCCCAGATCACACAGAGCAAATAGTCATATACCATCCCTGAATGATATTTTCACACAAGGAATGTCCCATCAATCTCCAATCCATCCACCTGATGAGTGCGAGTGATTCAGGAGACATGACTGAAACCCAGGGGGCATGCACCCTGGTCTGCTTTGGCAGGAAAACTTCAGGTATAGGGTAGGTTTCCACGAGAGATATATGATTGGTCTGTACTCCCGTCCGTGATTGGAAGAGGGAGTTTTTCTGGAACAAGATTCTCTTGTCAAAGTTACGTGATTGGAGTAGCCTCCTCCACTCACCTTTGTCTATTTCGGTAGACATCGCCGAAGAAATGTTTTCTTTGCACTGTGAATAGAACAATCCTTGGTAACCTGAAAGAGGATTACCTTTCCTGATAAAAAAAATGTTTTGTCAGTTTGAGCAAAAGGTGGCCTTGAAACTTTATTTTATACCTGGGGGCATGCAAACCTTTTGGCATGCAAGCGAAGAGTGACTATTTATTTTTTAAATTTGTAGGTCATCTAACCCTTTAAACTCGTAGGATTGGTCGTTTCCTAACTTGCATAAAGAAAGGGTGTGGGGGAAAACTCTAAAAATTGCCATTTTTAAATGGGACATTCTTATTATACGACTGGATTAATCGAGCAGTTTTAGCGCATAGTTCAAGCTCGTTAAAAAATAAACATAATCCATGAGCAAATGTTTCCCCCCCGTGTTTAAGCTCATTAAAAAATGAACTATTTCCTGGTAAACAACCATCGTGAATATAGTACTTCAGCCTTTAAAATCCTTGGTTGTGTTCTCACCATCACCTCCACTCTGTATTGGCCGATAATTCACCTCCATTTGATTGTTTACCCCTTTTGAGGAACAGCTGCGAAGAGTGATCTCACTAGCCATCCTTGTAACACTGTCGTCATTGGAACATTCCAAACCTTACCTGGAATCAGCTGCTACCCATTTTTATCACTCGTTCCTCAAAAGATGAGTCTCCTTTAATCTCTTTTCAACTGACTTGTAAAATATGAAAAGATTGCCGAGCCATTGGCCTCTCCAGCTCGTTAAAGGGACCAGAAGTGCTATCCCTCCTTTAGATTTTAATATTTTTGGATGATCCAGGTGGACGTTGGTGGCCACCCACCTATCGCATTTGGACCCCCACAACTGTCTCTTTCAGTTTTTCGGTTTCCTTAATTATAGCACAGTTTACTATTTTTAGTAGTTTTTCGGGTCCTAAACTTCTGGAGCCATTTTGAGGCCCTAAACGACGTTTTTTGGGAAATCCACCGCCAATGATTTTTTTGATAAAAATCGTCTTTCCCGTCGTAGTCCTCGGAGAGATCTTTCCAACGGGCTATCATGCGCGTCAAACGGAGATAATACGACCAATTCGCGACCCCGGGAAGTTGGTTGTCCAACTCACCCTAAAACGGGGCCCACAATTTGGCGTTTCATCTTCTAGGGTTAGGTTTTGGAATGTGAAGGGTTTTCCATTGTTTCTCAATAATAAATAGGCCTTCGAGCCTCATTGTAAAGATAGTTCGAAACAATTCAGAGGCATGTAGCCGACACATCTCTTCTCAGAGATAAGCTACCATCGCCCTAGCTGGGCTATTTCTATTTGTAAGCATATTTCAGTATTCTCCATTAATGAAATGAAGTATTATTTCCGCTGCATCTCTGTTTTTATGGTTATCGCATCTCTGTATTTATGGTTATCTCTGTAATCTATTGCATTCCTATTTAAATCCAGATCATTGGACCTGAGGGATTGTTACACAAAAAGATCGAGTGCTTGTTTTGTTCGGCTCGTTAAAAGGATCAAAAATTCATCCCTTCTGTATTGTTTTATACTTTTTCGGACTTAAGGGATTAGATGACGAAAAAGGAAATTTGGAGTTTCCTTTACGTTCCTTTTCAGACTCTCTAAAATTGAAAAGGACCGAGTTATCTTTGTCGTTAAACTCATTAAAACTTAATAACGACAAACTTGTCTATAGCCGAGAACGAGTTTCACTATCGCTAGGCTCGTTAAAACATAGCGATGGGTTTGCCCGAAGGGAAAATTATAGAACAAGAATATGTTATCCTCCTCAAGCTTGACAAAAATAAAGAGGTACTGGTCAGCAATGACTAGGGAAAAATTGGGAAGAAAACTTGAAGAAACTTTGCTGGTAGCAAGTCGCTTTTGAACATGACACTTTCACTCCGCATCCAAGTCAGGTTGGGTTGTTTCATTCACTGGTCACATCACCATGGTCCCATCACACCATCCACATTTGGGGTTAATGCTACCAATCCATCATGTCAGTGTCGCCGATATGTTCAAGAGAAGTCATTCAGAGATTTCACTTGTGTCTCACCCACTACAATACATTCATACTCCATTCTTTAATGACCGCCACCCTGAACCATATGTCATCAGATCGTTTTCACCTCCATTAAAATCATTTACTCCGTTCCATGTCACTGATGTCGGATTCATTAAATCCCTCTTGTGACGGATCACTTCTTGTCGACATCAGCTCATTATCCAAGAAGTCGATCTAGGAACACCTCGTTCAGTACTTTGAAGCTTGCATGCCTCAATGGCAAGTTTCTCACTTCCGACGACAGGTTTACATCAATGACCTTCGACCGAAAGATTTTGCGTGGTGTTCGATGCCAAGTCCTTTATTCACACCACGTGAATTTTACTGCAGTACCTTGAGGGTCATTATCATTATTGGTGATTCCTCTCGCACCTATTAACAGCTTACATCATTGGCTAGTAATCAGGCGATGTCTTTCCATGTTCGACTCCAGAACATCTCTCACATGGATAGACTTGTATTTCGAGTGAAGATCGAATGAGATTGAAGACCCCGGATCTAGTTTCATCCATCCGGGCTGCGATATATATTCAGGAAAATAAAGACATCAAATGTACATAGTTGCTGCCCAGATAATCATCCAATCAAAGGGATGTTGGCTCTACCAGAATCATCAGTCTACACTCAGACGATTGTCTATCCTATGTACATGAAAATGAATTTATAAAGTTGAGCATGGGAATGCCTGCCTCAACTAGATCATGAAAATATTATGAAGATAATGTATTGTATTGTATCTTATTACAGGTCTCCTCCCAGCTTGAAAGAACTTCGGATCCTCATAACAAAGCATTTCACCCGACATCAAAAGATTAACGACCTCATGCTTTAGGGGGCAACTGTTATAGAAATTTTTGGGCACTACAACCCCAAGCATAAAATGTCCATAAACCAAGGGCTCCTAAGTCCCTAAAAGTGTTGTTCTAACCCCTAAAGGAGCAAGGTCAACTGATTACAGCTTCTCCCAGAAGTTCTCCATGAAAAACTGCTCAAAATTGGTCAAAACAGGATCATTTCAGCTGCTCCATAGGCAAAGTGCGTTGCATCTCACCTAAACACACTGTGTGGGTGCATTGCATTTCAAAAAGCCCTTCTATGGGGTGCGATGGGCGAGAAGTGACAAATGGCAGTGTCATTCCCCGAGGTGGAGAGGCAATGGAAACTTCCAGAAACATCTCCTGTGACACTTGCCTCTCTAAATTCGACCAAGGATGAGTAAGAGATCATCAATCTCCAAGTGGAAGAAAGAACTATCAGAGGGAAGACACTAATCAAATCACAAGCTGAATCATCTCCCTTACAGATATCTATATATGGATCCCTCATCCTAGAGATCCAGAGGCTGGAATTTTTCATATTGTAAGGAATTGCTGTGGGTTTCTTGAGACAACATCAGATTGTTGGGTGATCTAAGCTTTGTATGAGGTGAAGAGGGGCTTTCTTGCTGAGAGGATGGTGCTGGGTCAGAACAACTGGTTGTAACTCCCCTTGGCTCTTTCTTGTTTATCAATAAAAGCTATTCAAGTTTTCCTCCATACTCTTGTATAATTTATGTTTGCTGCATTTGTATGGTCAATTTACATCTGATCCTAGATTGTTTATGATTATAGATCCATGTTCTTGTATAGTGCTATGCTACTGTGATCTTACAGGTACTTTGTGAAGCTAGGCGTGCAAAGGAACAAGTAGCGAAAGACTATCAAGAGAGAGAGGAATTGGACTAGGAGATCAGCGCAAGACAAAGGTTGGTCTTCTTTGTTCTTCTCTCATCTATACTTCATAAAGGAAAAACGAAAGTAGCTTTGTTTTGTTTGTTTCTAAGGTAGCTATCACACCTTAGTGGGATAAGCAGTTCTGTGTAAACACTTTTCCCTGTAACAATATCCTTCTCTGAAGTGACAACCTCTTTTTCTCTGAATAACTCAAGATCCCTCTTCTACCTCATTAAACCAATAAGTGCCTCTACAAAGTTCTTGAAGAAAAAACAAAAGTACAAAATAATGGTAAATGGCAAAAGAAGAGAAAGTCTTCTTGCACATGGAGGTGAAGTAATGTTTGTGTCCATCAAGTGACTCCATTGGGGTACTCTCCGGGCCTACTAGCAGTGGGCCATCTCCATAGATGAAAATCAAGACTCTGACAATATTGCTTCACTTGTGTATCTATATACTCCCCATCCCCAAACAAAACAACTAAGCTTGACTTGCTTTTCTTAAGTGTGTCACCAATGAAGAGAATAGTAGACACTATATATTTAACATAAGTTAATTAAATAAGATATGGTGATCAATGAACTGAAAAATACTTCTTGAAGAGTTAAAATTGTTTTACATGAAGTAATACCCATACAGAGAGCTAGAGTTCTACCACTGTTTCACCAAGTGTTGTAGCTGCTACAACAACCCTCCAAAATTTTTCTCATGCCTTGATTTTGGAGCCTTCCTTTATGTCCATAGGATACTATCCTTCACTATCATCAAGTATTCATGCTATAATCAAGGCTTATTTTTTCATTCTTTTCTTGTGATGTATTGATCTCGATTTTATATCTTTCAAACACAGGCTATCGCTTGACTTGAATTTGTTGCATTGATGTTATTCCCTCGAGAAACTATGAAATATTGGAAGAAATGTCGTCCTTGAGGATATGAACTACACAACCTAGAAAGGTGGGTCAGCCTTAAACTCATAAACTGTGTAATTTTGGGAGACAGCCCATCCTTAAGCTCAGAAAATGCACAAAGATTCCCTTGAGCAAAGAAACAACACAATTTGCTGAGTCAAGAAGTTGCCTAAGGATTGTAAATTGAACAATCCTTTTTCATAGTGTGAATCTGAATATTGAAAAAAAGAAAAAAATCAAGAAAATCAAAGAACGTCCCTATAAAATAGGGAGTGGATACTATTTTTCTCGAATGATAACAAATGTTGTTATTATTGAAATTCTGCCAAGTGTCATGTTTTTCTTTATTTTAGGTATGTGCCTATTAAACCCTAAACAACCTATATCTAAATAGTAGAAACCCCTAGAGCTCATTTATACATTTTGTTGGCTTATTGGGGCCTAACCCATGTTCGAAGTTAATTAGCCAAACAAATCCTTGTACTACTGACCCTTTTGGAAATAGTCTGTGGAGCACAAACTGAGGTCTCACCCGAAGTAGTATGGGAGGGTTCTAGAACCAAGTTTTCACACCCTTGATATGTCTAAGAGGCTCGATTGGTCCTTTGTTTGTTCCTACACATAGGTGGATTCACACACCTTTCGTTCGTCACAGCCTGATACCCTACCTTCGTGGAGCCCTAACCAGGGGTTGTGCCGTGCTCTGCGCTAATGCTCGATATCTTATTTCTCTTTTAGTATTATTTAAGAACCTTCCCCTACTTAAATTTCTTAAGTTATACTTAACAATACAAAACATTCATATAGGTTCGCCCAGTAAATAAACAATATACTTGCAAATTTTATCCAATCATGCACTAAACGAGGAAAAGATACACAAAATTATAGAAAAACTTCTCTTTATTGATTCTTCCAATGGTTACAGATTCGACCTACCCCGTGCACTCAGCTGCAGGGGTCTGCGCATTTAGCTACAGACTACTAGGCCTCTGCGCACTCAGCTGCAGAGCCTTCTCCTATTCTACGACCCACATACACACTTTACACTTCGACAAAATTACATAGACTTCTCTTCCTTATGTTCGTTTTTCTTTCTCCTTTCTACACTTAGAGCCTTGCTGTATTTATACAATCCCATGGTTTGTGGACCATGTGTAGGTCTATCTAGCTGACATTACATTACAAAAACTATGGTGGACAACCCTATGACTCTATTATACCTTCGCGCCCTGTGCCCACAATTTGCGGAGATTTTATAATAAGATTTGGTCAAAACCTGGGCTTTAAGCCCCAAAACATGCCTTAGGGGGATTCCATGCCCAACATACCCCCAACACAAACATCGTGACTCGCACTTGAGCCACTCTATCAGCGTGGAGATATTTGCACGGAGTCCCTAAAATTGTTCTCGAACTGCAGCAAGGTCAGTAGCGCACCGAGTTACTGCATACTGGATCTGTTGCATACGTTGTTCAAAGACCTATGTTTCAAAAGTGCTTCTCTGCATCAATACATGCATCCCCTACATGTGTGTAAGCTTGCCTTTAATTTCTATTGTGATGGTGAAGGCCTTGTCGATCCAAGAATGAATGCATGCCTTCAATACTACTTCCTTGTGTTGTTCCGCATCCACCTGTTCTTTCAACGCTTTAGCCTGTTGCATCTGCGCGAGCCTTTGAGTGAGGGCCAGCATCTGCGCAGTTCCTTTGATGTTGTCATACTACTATTCGAGTTCTTGCACCTCTATCTCTAAGTGCTGGATTTTGGGGTCCTCCTACAGATTTGTGAGGACCTCAAATGATTCTTCCAACATGCTGGTGAAGTTTCGCACTGCACTACCAATTTCCTCTAGTCTCGCTGTGACAGTGCTAGTGCACTATTCCCTGACTTTCACAGGGTTGGATGGCTGTGCCTTTAACCGCAGCTCGACGATCTGAAGGTTTAGTTGTAGCTAAACCTTCATCATTTCTTCCCTCGCCTCACGTACCACTGCTACTAACCTGTGGATCCACACCTCTGCTGGCATGTCCATTAGGATGGTCAACTTTGGGACACTTTGGAAAGCGTCATCTATTACCTGTACCAGCTATTGATTCTACGACACCACTTCATCGCACTGCAAGCTCAATTGTTCCATATTGATTTTCTTCTCACTGAGGACTTGCACTGTGCGGCTCTCCCTAGCTCGCAAGTCAGTTGTTATCTCATCCTATAAAACATGTAAGGTCTCTCGTGGGAGTGCAACTATGTTGATACCGAGACCCTTTAGTGCACTAAGCGTATGCATGTCAGACTCATTTGTTGTCACTAGTGCCCCTTCTTGTAGCACTATTTTATTCATCATCCGTGCACGCAACATCTGTTCTGCTACCATTGAGCCGACTGCGAGGTTGGTCGAAAGGGTACCAACCTGAGGAGGGTACACCTGCAACTCTTGCAGCTGCACTTGTAGGGCCCCCAACACAATTTGGTTCTCCTGCATGAAATTCTAGAGGGTCTCAGAGATGACATTACACAGTGTCTCACAGATGTCATGCAAATCACCCTCGGTTAGGGTGATTAGGTCAATTTGACAACTTTGATGCCTTGACATTCTTACTCGATCCTGCTTACTCGGCTGGGTACTGGTGCTCTAAATGTGTTGATGTGGTTCTAGGGTCCATGCCTTCCCCTTCTTCCTCTGCTTCCTACCCATGCGAAGGCGAATGTTGGCCGTTGCCCGCCTTCGCTTCTGCCTCCTACATTGCTGCTGCTACTGCTGTGGCCTGTTCTACTCAATTGTTGTCTATGAAGTGTCCTGCGGCACTCACACTTCAGCTGCCACTACTTCCTTCCTTCACTTTTCAGCCAATTGTACTATGCGAAACCTAGCCTCATCTTTCTTTCTTTGTGCTGTCGACTTCTATATCTCCGTGATGTCTAGTGCACGCCACTCCAGTGGCCATGCCTCCAGTACGTTAAAAATGACATCATCTGTGGCTACGAAAGGTAGCTTTATCCACTGTTTGGTCAGGTCCTCACATGCTATGATGTAAATGTTGTGGATGTATACTTTGAATTCCACAAAACAATACAGGCTGTTGTAGATAGTGCGGGACAACTGTGGCTTGTGGTTGATCTCCATTCTGAGGTTCATCTCGATGAACACTCAGAATATTTTACTGTCGCGGATCCTCTTCACATCCTTTATGGCCTAAAGTGAAGCATACATCGTGGCCTCTGGCAGGTCCCTATCAATTATCGGGAATTGACTATCCTCTGGTAATTCCCCTGCCATGAGCATTATGCACAACAAAAGCCATACATAGTGGAACGTTTTTCCCTATTCCTGAGCTCTGCGACAATTCTCTAAAAAGTCCTTGTAGAGGAACTTGGTTCGGTTAAACTCGACCCCCTCCATACACTGCTCAGCCACTGCGACCACCAGAGCAGGTATTTTGTCTATGCGGCACTTGCACATAACCTTACCATCCAGTATTTGAGTTGCCACTTTCACTGCTTTGTCATTGATGTTGGATATGGAATAGCCCCTTTTCTTCTTCCCCAGCTTGTATTTTTTCTTCATGGCCTCTACGATGGCGGAGTCACTGCTCATCCCCTCCGAGCTATCTGTGGGGTCCTCTCCTTTGCATGGGAGCTGCGAGATGTAGTGAATTAAATCTATCATGATGGGGATGGGCTCATCCAGCCACAATCACCCATCATTCACCAAGAAAATCAGCTAGCCGATGACAAAAATGGTTATTAGGGAATGTTGGAAATGTGGCACCCAGAGCAGGTTTAGTAGCCTAACCTTTTCCACTCTGCACAACCACTTTCACAGCTCTAATTCTATAACCCCCATTGTGGTGTTCTTCTTGGGCTTCATGAGGTTCCTGGTCTCAAGGTGAGGGAACTTCACGTGGTCAGCAAGGTCCCAATATTCAAATTTTAGGCTCGGCACCCATCCGAGGTGTGTGCCCTAAAAAATCATATTCTCTGGATGGATCAGGGTCTGGAGGGAGCTCTTGGACTTGTTTAGGTCTTTGGGCACTTTAGCCTTCCCATTTCACAAGGGGACATAGGCAGCCAACTTTGGGGGGCGTACGCAGGCTGTGTTTCCTCCTTCATGCCTTCATCCTCATCTTTTGCAATGATTAGGTCCTCTAGGTCATCCTCTTCTTCATCGGTCTCTATGGTGATGACTTTCCCCTTCTCCTCCATTGACGACTTTGTGTGCAACGAGTTCTGCGAGGACACACGTACGGGAACCATCACTTATTTGTCCTTCTTGGTTCTTGGCGTGCATGGTGATTTCAAGATTTCTGCCACAATCCTGACACCTTCTAGAGAATCCTCTATAGCCAGTGCCTACATGGCCTCCTTGGCGATCATTTCAGTTATCTCCATAACAACCTCAACTTTTGCCATCATATCTATCTAGAAATCTAACACTCGTGAACTCAGGGGCCCAATCAATTACTGGCACACAACAATCAGGGCTCTGCTCAATAACTCAATTCGCAAATGGCCAATTGTTGTTTGCTATGAAACCCTTTGTGATTTCTAGCGCTTTTGGAATCTGAATTCGACCATTCCCCCCAAATCTGGTTCATTAATGCTCCCTTGGTGGTAGATTTTTCCCAAATCTTGCCCATAAATCGCGTCTTAAATGCCTGCCACCCACTCCATTTAGCTTCAAGTCAAGCATCCCATCATGAATAGTGATTTCAACGGTCACTTTCTAATCAACCTGCGCGACAGCGCAACCCTCTATGCACAGTCGCAGACCTTGTGACTCTTTACTTTTGTGTGCAAATTTAACATCGCGTAGCTCCTGGGAAAAATAGTTTATACTCCTACGCTCCCTTTCAACTTCCTGGAACGCTAAGACTATTCTTCCTTTGGCTAGTCAGGTGGTTGCACCACCCGTGAAATGTTTCATCCTGTCAACCATCATGTTTCCTTGATAATACCCACCTTTTATTGTTACGATTGACATCGCACACTATACAATCTACAACGCGCTACCCTGGTCAATTCTCTTAGTAGTTTGTAGTCCAAGCGAAGGCATCAGACTGATCAATTCGCAACAATAGGTCTTAAACCTGTCATCGTGATCTTACACATCTTGCCTTATCACCCAGGTCTTTTTACCAAGAAAATCTTCCTTTATCTCATCCACTAGCTTCTTGATTTCCACATCCACCACAACGCTTTTCTTCCTTAATCGTACCCTTTCTTCTTCAAGTTCTTGGAGTTTAAAATTTCCTTGTTGGATTTCTGCTTCTAAGGTTCTGTGAACCATTGTATCTACTGCTACTATCATTTGTGTTCTAAGCTCTCCATGTACTATAGGGCTTACAACGTTTGCTTCATGCTCTAGCCTTGGTGGTCAGGTTCTTGCATGCGGTCCTATAAGCCCATAGAACCGCTGGTACGCGCGGGTCCCAGTTAGTTTGCTTCACCTTGTGGACCTTGTTCAACACCTTCCGTACATTGTTGAAAGCTTCTACGTGGATATTCTTCTACGCACTTGGTCTTTCTATACTTTGTTGTCCCAACTGGAGGGGTTGTTCGCGCCATTGCCTTACCCACACTTGCTTATTGATGGTGTCTCCTACAGTGAGGGCAGTGTGCATTCATGCAATCTTTGCATCATATGCTTGTATCCGCTTGGATAGGTGGATGTGCGGGACGGGGTGTCTGAAAATTTTGTCTATTAATCGTATCGGAGCCTTTCCAAACTGCTGTCCTCAAAACTTCATTGGTGCGTACCCCACCATCTTGCGGGTGTAGCTCGCAGTACCCATTTTAGAGTGTTGAAACGTTGTTGTTATGGTACTTCTCTTTCAAATTTGTTTAGGAAGTCATCCAACTCACTCAACCTATCATACATAGGGAGATCTCTTACCTTTGTTGCTACACAGCACAACTACCTTGTCATCATTTACAGTTGAGCATGGTTACCTCGTGTAACTAGTTCTACCATCGTTCTATCTCCTCGTCAGAATCTAATGTGAAGGAGCTTTCGAGCTCCAACGAGATTCGTCCATCCACGGTTGGATTTACCCAATCCTACTCCCACGCGGTTATTTTGTAGATACAGTCCAAGTCATCGTCACTATCATATTTGCACACTGGCTATGTGTAGCAAGATCCTTCTGTAGGGTCTAAAGGTACCAGTACGCATAGAGACTTTTTCTCAAAGATTATCCTCTGCTTCTTTAGATTTATTACTCCATTCATGTTAGTTTCCTAATATATTCCCAATAGTGCAGGGTAAGGATTGTTGTCATCAACAATCTCTATCACTTTGAAATCTAATAGTGCGCTTGCTCCTTCAATGTCTACTGTGATTCCCTAAAACCTTCCCATAGGTAGGATCTTTTACTGGTTCGCCATTCGTAGTTGGATAGAAGACCATTGTAGCGTAGGCCTGCCCATGTGCTCTCATATCTACTTTGGTATGACGTTGATGTCCAATCCTCAATCTAGAATCACTTCATCCATCTCATATTCCCCAACCTGTGCAGTCAATTTCATCTCCCTTCCTATTCTTGTCGTATGATTCCCAAGCTTCCAGACTACTTGTGATTCTCTTGGTGCGGTCCCAACGCATCTAGTTATGAGTTCTTGCAACCCCTTTACAGCCTTTATGTCACATAACAACTTCATGCATGTCTCCAAGAACATAGTGAGCATCGATGGGTCCATTTCCAGCTCCAATATGTCTTTACTCCCTGAAGTGGAGGCATTAGTGAAGCTCCTCTTAGCTTCCATGAAGGTCTCCTTAGCATGCTCTAAATAAAATTCTGGTTCCTTTGTTGGGGCCTTGCAAATCCTAGTACTTTCTTCAGGCTGCTTGCCTTTGTGATCCCCTACCGTACTACCACTCCAGACCATGATATTTACATTAGGGTCTTCCTCACACGGCTCAGACCTCATCATTTACAGGTTCTACATCAAGGGAGGTTGGAGTGCTTCTTTGTTGCGAAACCTCGCTACCAGTGTTGGATATTCCTCTGTCTCATGATCAAAAAATGTACAATACAAGCATGATGGGCGTGTTTGATTCATAAAATCACTGGCATAATGTCTTGGCCCTTCGCAATTGTAACATATCAGCTATCTGCGACCTCTTCTTGGTCCCCCTCCACCTCGGCCTCATCTGCACCCCTAAAATTTGGCATGCCATCCCTGTGTTTTGATCGAGGGCCTGTGTTTCAGCGTGAACTCTATAGGTAGGATTTTGATCCATCATTAGTTCATAACTTTTATAGGTGCACTCTCATGTCCTAATAACTTGAAGAAATTACAGAACAAATGTTGTAATTTTGCATATACTTCTATAATAGGTGGTAGTTATCTGTAGCATGCTTTCCTCATATCTGCCAAATCATGCACCATAACGCAAGTGCCGCACTTGGTCCTGCTTGTGCCTCCAGTCTTAGTGCCATTGGCCCTCCCCCTGCAAGGTAATTCACGAACACCAAGCAATGGTCCTTGTCGTGTCCGTGGCCCTTGCATTTTACACACCATACGTCGCCGCGTGCTTCTGGGTGAGCCGTTATGTCTTGTTTCAAACTTTGCATCTCAAGGCATGGGTTTTTCAACTACGCGTGAATCTACTGAACTCCCAGGTTAGGATCTTGTATCAGAGTCTTGTGCAATCTCATCACGACCTCCAAAGCCTCAGCCTGAGTGGTTAGCCTTTGTTGTGACAACTCGTTGCATAGATGTGATGTTAATGATGCTACAAACCATTCACAGTGTTGCCCATGTGTTAATGTCATGTTTGCTTCACAAATTGTGCACTTCATTCTTTCATCCAACTCCCATGGGGTTTCGCCTAGTAGCATTGTGATTTCCTTGAATCAAATGATCGATTGTGCCTCTGATTTTGGCCTGCTAAATTTTTTGTTTAGAACAGCTTGGATATCCTCTATCCCCTCATTTGGATTGTCATTGGAATGCTTAATGTAACAGGTCAGCATGTGATCCTATAGAGCATTGACCAACGTTACCTTTTTTATATTGTTATCCATGACACCTTGTGCTTCCTATACAACTTTTATCACGAACAAAAAATGGTCTAAATCTTCATTCCCTACTCCCTTTAACACTTGTAGCTTTATCACACTGGCCATACTGCTTCGCACTGGTGGCGGAGGTGGTATGGGCGAAGTCGGGGGTGAAGACGGTGAAACTGGTGGTGGTGTGGGTGGAGGTGGTATGTGTGGAATTCTCTGCCTTATTAGATTGATCACACTTCTTGGTGAAACCTTCATTAGCTCTTCTTCTCCCCCTCGTGGAGGTGAAATCAAGGGGCTAGTTTCTAGTTCTCTACTACCTTCGTTTATGTAGATTCTCCCACTCCGTGTAGCCCCAAAAATCAATTTATTCGCATAAGTTGTTTTTCGCACAGTACCATTATAATCCAGCTGTTCAAAAATTTAATGTACTTACCTCACAACCTGTTGAGGAAGCGTCGTTCTACCTCGCTATAGCTGACTGAAGTATCTACCATGAATTTGGTGATGAATCCTTCGATGATTCATTCAGGCCAGTGATCGACAATGTGCGCAATCTTATCTTCTGATGCTTCAAGTCTGCGCACCACTTCTGGAGTCCACACAATAGGTTTGTAAGTTTACACCTTCCTTGGCTATCTGCTAGCTTTGTGATCCACTCGTAAAACTTAGTAGGGAATGATAGAAAGAAAATTTCATGGATCTCCATATACAAGTAGCAATCTAACCACTCTTCCTTTGGTAGTCGCGGATTCCTATTTTCTTGCACCGTGAACTCGTGAATCTTTCTGTCCAACCACTCTTCAATTCCTTTCTTTGTCAGATTCTAGTGATATGACATCAGACATCTCTATGCAGATCTCGGTCCCAGCAATGGAACCATTTTTTGGCTTGTTGGGGCCTAACCCAAGTTCATAGTTAATTAGAAAAAAAAATCCCGGTACTACTGGCCCTTTTGGCAACAGCCCACAGAGCACAGACTGAGGTCTCACTCGAGGTAGTATGGGAGCATGCTAGAACCAGGTTTCCACACCCTTGAGATGTCTAAGAGGTTCGACTAGTCCTTTGTTTATTCATGTGCACAGGTGGCTTCGCGCACCTTTCATTCCTCACAGCCCCATACCCTACCTTTGTGCAGCCCTAACCAAGGGCCGTGCCTTCCTCTGCGCTATTACCCGAGATCCTATTGATATTTCAGTATTAATTAATCACCTTTGCCTACTTAAATTTCTTAAGTTATACTTAACAATACAGAACATTCATATAGGTCCGCGCAGTAAATAAACATTATACTTGCAAATTATATCCAATCATGCATTGAACCAGGAAAGGATACATAGAATTATCGCAAAACATCTCTTTATTGATTCTTCCAATGCTTATAGACTCGAACTACCCTACGCACTCAGCTGTAGGGGTCTGCGCACTCAGCTGTGGACTACTAGGCCTCTGTGCACTCAGCTGCAGAGCCTTCTCCTATTCTACGACCCACAGCCACACTTTAAACTTCGACTCAATCACTTAGACTTCTCTTCCTTCTATTTGTTCCTCTTGTACACTTTGAGGCTTGCTCTATTTATACAGTCCCATGGTCCACGGACCATGTGTAGGTCTATCCAGCTGACATTACATTGTTGGGTAGAGGAAGCCCAACGCAATGGTCAAGGGGCTCAAAGCCCACAATTTTGGGTAAAAGAGGGGTAAAGACTCTGCAAGATGCGCGGAGTGCGATTTGTAATTAGTCAAAGTCAAAAGGGTCATCCACCTAGATATAATGTAAAGAAATGTAAGACGAGTCAGCCTGCCCTTGGATCTTGGGCTAAATAAATGTATAAATTGAGCGAGGCTCTATGGGTAGAGTAGCAAAGTGATTTTTGGGATATGATATTGGATCTGAAATGTAATGGGTCATTGAGGAGAATAGTGAGAAAGCATCTATAAGTCTGACTTGAGGGTTTGGGTAGGGGATAGAGGCTCTGCAGCTGTGTGCGCAGACCCCTGCAGCTGAGTGCCCAGGGTGGATATGGATGTATTGGTGATAAGTGAAAATAAAGATAAGTTTCTTCTACAAATTCTGTGTTACAATCTGAGTTATCGTGAATTTGACTGTATGAATGATTAATATAACTATTTAATCTATGCACATATGGTTATGTTGAAGATACCTGTGGATTTAAGATTATTTTAAGTGCACAAACTAGTTAGATCCATTAATTGTTTGTTTAAAGACCCTTCTAAGTAGATATTAGTTACATAGATTAGATCTCTAGACCCCGCGATCATAGAAGTTAACATCTTTTCGAGTCCGGATCTGCACGAATATAGAGCAGCGCGAAGTTTTAGAATGACGCGCGATACCTACAAACAAATCCAAACATCCCAAGGGTGCAGAAACCTGGTTCTAGCACCCTCCCCTACTACCTTGGGTGAGACCTCAGTCCGCGCTCCGCGGACTGTTGCCAAAAGGGCCGGTAGTTGTGGGATTTTCTTAACTAAATAATTCTTCTGAACCTGGGTCAGGCCCATATAAGCGAACAAATTGTTCCGTTGCCGGGACTGGGATCTGCCTAAGGGGTGTTTAATGTGGGAACATTGGAATCCTACAAAGAAAGAGCTTGAAGAGAGGTGGGATTGGAAACTTCACGAGTTCACAGTTCAGGAAAACAGAAATCCATGAATACTAGAGGAGGGTTGGTTCCACTGCTACATATTCATAGATATACAAGAGATCTTCTTCGCAACATTTCCTATAAAATTATATGAGTGGCTTGCGAAGTTATCTAATAGTGTGGGGAGGTGTAGATTAGACCAGCTTATTGTGTGGACTCCAGAACTGGTGCGTAGGCTAGAAGCCACAGAAGATAGACTCCCGCACGCAGTAGATCACTAGCGAGATCATGTAATAGGAGGATTTATCACTGAGTTCGCGATAGATACTACCTTGAGCTATAGCGAAGCAGAAAGATGGTTTCTTCAAGGACCTCAGGGCAAGTATATAAAATCATTGAATACTTGAATTAATATTTTTTTGTGTGAAAAAAAGATTATGCACGTATATTGAGGTCTGGAGTAATGCGGAGTGGAAGGGCCTATCGAGGGGTAAGAGAAGTACAAAACAACCCTCTAATTTCTATCTCATAGGAGAGCGAGGAAAATTTTGCGAGGTTCTCACAAGGAAGTGTGGTCTGACTGATTAAGGAGAACTTCCTGCTGATACCACCTCCATCCACACCACCACCACCGACGTCACCTACATTAACCCCATCCACACCAACATGACCCCCACCCCACCACCACCAAAATTTAGAATGGCGAGTGCAGTACAGTTGTTGATATTCAAAGGTGCAGGAAGTGAGGATCCTAGCTAATTCTAGTTTGTGATAAGATCTGTATGGCACGCTCAGGGCATCACATATGATAACATCAAGAAGGCTACCTTAGTTAGTGCATTGTAGGACCATGTATTGACCTAGTACAAGAAGTATGAAAGTGATCATCCAAATTAGGGAATAACAATGATCCAGGACACACTAAATAAGGAATTTTGGCGACCAAAATCGAAAGCACAGTCGGTCATTGGGTTCAAAGAAATAACAATGTTTCCTTGAGAAACTTTGTGGGACCTGGATCAGAGATTGAAGAGTACCATCCGCGAGGCCAACATGACACTAATGGATGAGCATCACTGCACTTGGTTTATCGCATCATTAATGCCATATCTAAGATCATCTCTATCGCAGCAAAAGATATCAACCCAAGTTGAAGCACTAGAGGTAGCAATGTGACTGCACGAAACCCCAATACAAGACCCTGGGTTGGGAGTACAACAAATCCAAGTGCAAATACAAAACTTATGTTTGGAGATGCACAGCCTAAAACAAGGACAGGCACCTAAGACCAAGGTACAGGAAGAAGTATGGTGTATCAAATGCAAGGGACCAGGCCACAACAAAGACCATTGTCCAATCTTTACCAACCCTGTGATAGGAGGGGGGCCCATAGCATTACGACCAGAGGTACAGGTTGGGCCAAGAATAGCACCCACACTCTAGTGCGCAATCTATGAAGTAGGAGGAAGGCATGCCATAGAAAATTGTCACCTATTGCCAAGCTTATGAAAACCTCCTCCACAACACTTATTTTGTAACTTTTGCAGAACGGTGGGCCATGAGGAAAACAATTGTCGCAGTTACCAAATATTGATGGATCGAACACCTGCATATAGGATTCAAACAGAGGCGCATGGGCAGGATTCCACCGCACCATTCATATGGGGAGGGTACTAGGGCCATTAATGGGGCCGTGGAGGCATGGGACCTGGATGGGATGAGGGCAGTTAATTTGCTACAATTGTGGGCGACCGAGGCATTATGTGCTGGAGTGCATGAACTTGACCAGAGCCTGTTGTCCCTATTGCTACCAATTTTACCACGAAGCAGTCGATTGCCCCACACTGATCACTCAGATGTGTGAAAAAGGGGTGCTCCCGACCAACCCCACTCAGAACATCCAAATGATGAAGGTTGAACCCTGTGCAGAGGAGCCGAACATAAATATGATACTCTGGAGTGGCACGACCATGGGAGATGACAAGGGGAACTAGCCAAAAATGGATGCATGGGTCTGTAAGGTCCCCCCAAAAAAACCAAACTTTGATTTAGAGTGTGCGAAGGAAACCTTTATGGAAGCCAAGAAGAGCTTAGCAGAAGCTTCTATGTCAGGGACTAAGGATCAAGTTGAATCAGAGAAGGATAAATTTGTGCTCACTACCTTCTTGGAAACATGCATGAACTTACTAAGGGATGTGAAAGCGGTAAGGGGGCTGTAGGAATTAATCACCTGGTACGCGGGAGCAGATGAACCACATATAATCCAAAAGTTAGGAAAACATTCTTTACTTACAGGGTGGGAAATGCGACTAATAGTCCAGATTGGGGATTATGAGATGGATCAAGTCGTTTTAGATTTGGGGTATGATGCAAATTTCTTACCGAAGCAGACTTGGGAATGCATGGGCATGCCTTCCCTAAAATGGTCACCAATTCAACTAAGGATAGCTAACCAGAAAAAGGTTCTACCTATGGGACGCCCGCATGAAGTTATAGTAGACATCGATGGCACCCGCACCCAAACTAATTTTGAGGTTATCGAAATTGTGGATGATATTAACCCATATCTTGCACTGTTAGGGATATATTAGGTGACAAACATGAATGGAGTCATCAATCTCAAGAAACAAAAAATTATCTTTGATAAGAATTCTCTCCGCGTGGTGGTTCCATTGGACCCAACAGAAGGGGCGCGATATACTAATCCCATGCATGACGCAAACAGCGATGGCGAGCTAGACTGTATCTACCAGATTACTGTGCTAGATCATGACAGGGTCAATCTGGCAGTGGATGGTTGACTCTCATTGGATCACAATAGTTCTTGCATGTCGAACTCCGATGAAGAGGTTGAACGATGGTAGAACCGACTACATGAAGTAACCACACTCAATTGTAATCGGATGGTGACAGTGGGAGTAGAGGAACCACTGAAGGTATTCGTGAAAATAGTCCGCATAGTTGTTGCTTTTGAATGGAAGGTCACTCCAAATATATGACTAATAGGGTGTAGATGTCGAAGGAAGGCATACGCATAGTCAAAAGCACGACGCCAAGTACACATTCCTTGCCAACCGAGGCTACAAGTGTCTAAGGTGTGGAAATCTACCTAGCTTGGAAGTAGTAGCCTAAAGCTCCCTCAACAGACCGACACCAGGGTTAGTAGAGGCTCAAGGAAGCTATGGATACCACGGGTACACTGGGCTTGCAATCGACGAAAGAAGGTAGCTTAGAAAAGAATGAGTGGCCACCGATTTTCCAACACCAATAAAAGGGGGTTACAGTTGAAAAAGCAAAGTGTGCTACGAAGCAAGGTAACCCAGGCACGCAATGTGACTATGCTATCAGGGCTACACCTGCACCTATGGAAAAATGTAAACCCCAGACCGATGACCCAAATGCTTCAGAGGTGCTCACCGCTCGGGGTAGCAGGGACGGTCCAAACTCACACCAAAGGTGTGAACACTTGACTAGCAGCGGAAACTACAATCTAAGCACCTCACGTAGTTGAAAGAATGCATGGGACTATAAACCAATCTGTGAACAACCGGAGTGGCAAAAAGATTCTTTACCAAGTAAGAGAGTCCCCAAGGTCGTAGCTGCGCCCCAAGGATAACATTACCGGAGGGAAAAGTCAAAAGATAACCATTAGCCACATGTGCCCTGACAAGTTAGTCAGATCATGTCAGACGGGAGTGGGTGGCGGGACATTAAGGCAGAAGTTTAGGATGGGATACGCAGGGATTTCCAACTTGAAGTGTAAATGGGTGGAAGATATTTTTTCAAATTTCATAGCATGTGGCCAGCATTGTACTTTTGGCGCTTTGAACTCGAAAAAAACAAAAAGTACGTGGCTATCAGGCACTCCATGAGCATTATGGCAAGAACCCACGCATGAGCCGCCGAAGAAATGCAGTTGAGTCAAGAAGAGCCCTCTCAAGTTCCTGAAGTTCCTAAATCTCCCCGCACCCCGCGACCCAGGAAGAACAGGCAGAAGATGGGACCAGTCCAGGCCTCCCCAAGATTCAACAGCTGCTTAGCAGTGGAAAAAGGTAAAATAGTGCTCGACGATCCCACTGAGGAAGAGGATGACCTACAAGACTTGATCGATCAAATTGACGTGTAGGCAGAGGAAGAAGCACCTGCGTTCTAGTTCCCATCATTACCCCCTTATCTTTCTCCTTGGACTGGGATGACCAAGCTAGCAAAAGATGTAGACGATGCAAAAGCTACACTCCAGAGCCCGCTTCTTCCAGATGATATAAGGTTCAAAGGATTGCCAATGGGGTGCGTTCCAAGCACCAAATGCGAATATTTGGACTTGGCAGAGAGCGGCAAGTTCCCCAAGCTAGCTGAAGGCACGTTATTGCCGCAGAAGTGGTTACTAGGCGTGGAGAGGGCCGGACTACTCAACCTCAAGTGGATACCTCACTATCACCGCACGACCATCACCATCTTTGTGATTTGACAACTGCTAGGTCTCGTCCATGATGGATATCTCTGGTTGGAAGAACCGGTCCCAATCACGGTCGACTTGATCCACCAGATTGTGCACCTGCCATACAAAGGGAATAAACATGTCGACATAACTAGAACCAATAGCGAGGGAGGCCTTACCGAAATAGTCAACGAAAAGTACCATCTGGAAAAAGGGAAGCGGGGGTATGTCATAGCAAGAATTAGCGATCGTGTAGTACGATTCGCCACTCAGATTGTAGCTAGTAAACTTATGAGAAAATTCCGTGTAGATGAAGTGCCTAGCACTGTCATCACATTGGCCGGACAGTGTGCCACAGGGGTTCACTTCAATTGGGCATAGTTCTTATATGACTAATTTCTGACCAACTGTCAAGAAGCACAGGACAAAGGTAAGACCTTTCATTATTCATGGTTTCTTTTATCAATCCTTCTTCTTACAGGTGACCTGCCGCCGAAGAGCCAATTCCACAGTATTGAGGACACCCTACCCAAGGTAGTACGATATATGTCACTTGGGGCTACAAAGGATGTAGCCAAGGTTTCCGCAATCTGGGAATTTTGGAATTCCATGGAAGGAAAGATACAGACACAGATTTCTCAAATACTGTGCATGACCCCCATAATTTACAACAATTTTCAAAGCATGGCTAAGTTCAAGGTAGATATGTGTCAGGCGGAAAGAGTCGATAGTGCGGACACAACCAACCTCCCTAGGAGGCTAAGACTCTCTAGTGACAAACAAGACAAATAAGAGCAATCCTTCTCTAAACATGCATTTACCATATAAGAAATCAAGTGTTTAGATCCTACCTGTAGTCCAACACTATTGTAGCAGTCCAGCTCTGCGGATCTGGATGAGCTCCTCCTTCACTTTGAAACATGCATCCACTAACAATCAAACGATTAAATAGCACTTGATAATCTCATAGAATAAAACATATTTAACACATAGACCAAGGAGTACATGAAACAACTCATAAATAACAAGTTATTGAGAAGAATGGACTCATTTGCATTAATAGGAAACAAAAGGAACAATTACAACCTGAGCCTTGGTGTTGTACAAGTCCCTCCCAGGGTCCATCAAGAGTTCTCCTTTACTTTGACAAAGCTCACCCACTTCCAAATAGAACAAGTAAAGATGACAATCTCTCCTCACAAGCTTCTAAATGGGAGTCCTAATTCCTGCAGCATCTACCCTTAGAAATGTTTAGCTTTCAACCTCTCCTCCTTCTGGCCCAATGCCTGTATTTATAGTGTTCAAGAGGAAGTTAATCCGGTCCACCATCAATGGGATAATCCCCTCTTTGGATGGGATAGGTCCTCTCTTGATGGGATAAGTTCCTCTTTGGTAGGGGTACATGAACCATCTAGAGGCGCTCAATACACGTCGAACAACCTTCTAGAATGCTCTAGAAATGACCACAAGTAACTTTTTAAAGATGAAACTTGCGCATTTTGACCTTTACAGGGGGACGCACCTGCCCCTTTACATACAGAGCGTCCAAGGACGCAGTTTTTATGAACATTGGGTGCGTACCCGCAGGTAAGGTTGAGAGAACCTGCGTACCCAGAGATAAATACATTTATAAAGACTTTCTCTCTTTTTGGAGTTTGACATGGAGAGCAGAGGCATAAGACTTGCCCAGGAGGATAGCATGACTGTTGATAGAGCCATACTAACTGTAAATAGCCATGGTGACATTTTTTAGTGTAACAGATTGCCCCCTAAAGTGCGAAGCCTGTAATAGATTAGGGTTTTGTATTATCTAGGAAGGGTGAAGCGCTTTATCATTTCAAGGATTATCTCGTGGAGAGCCTGGTCAGAACCTGCAATTTTCAACACAAAATACATGTATAAGATTATATCATCACTGAGGTAGGCATTCCCATACTCAGATCAAAACTTTAACTAACTGACTAACTACTCTGATACAGGAATGATCTTGCAATACATCATAATCATAGACTTTTGTAGACACAGTATGGGCACAGCCATCTGTTTATGATTAGTCTACTTAGATAATGAATACAAAACTCCTCGCAGCCTGGATGGTGGAAATTAGATCCAGGGTCTTCATTTCCGCTTCCCGAATTGGTACGATTCTAGCCATGCGAATAAATGAGTTGATGTCGAACATGGTAGAAACCACTCGATTACAAGTCGATGATGTAAACTGTTAACAAGTGTGAGAGAGACCACCAGTAATGTCAATGGTTCTCAAAGTACCCAGTACAATCCATGAGATGTGAATAAATGAGTTGATGTCGAACATTTCACGGAATCCTTCGATCGAAAGTCAATGATGTAAACTGACGTCAAAGGCGAGAAACCTGCCATTGATGCATGCAGACTTCAAGGCACTGACGATTTCTAAGTCATCTCTCTAGATAATGTGCTGATGTCGATAGAAAGCGACCCATTGCAGGCAAGCCCACAACACGAAATCATTGTTCAAGTTGAAGAAATGTTGCTGTAAGGACTGACTCAGGGATGGTCAAATGGATGACAAGTATTTTGCAGATGAAAGTTTCGCTTGCAGACCTCTTGAACACATAACGACACAACAGATGGCTTGGTGATGAATAACTCAAAGTTAATCCCCGAAACCCGGCTGAAGACTTTCAAAGTGGTTTGATCAACTGTGAGGTAAAAGATTTCCCAACCCAGGTGAATGAAAAGTGTCGTGTTCAAGAGTGGTAATAAAGTTTCTTCTGAGACAAAAGATAACAAATAAGTTCATTCTTCTCTCTTTTCCCCCACCATTTCTGGCAAGTACCTCTTTATTTTTAACAAGCTTGAGGAGGATAACATATGCTTGATTATAAGCTCATCCTTCAGATGAGTCCAACCTAGTTTTGATTTGAACCCTAGGAAGGAGTGGTTCGTTCCTGTTTGTAATTGAACAGGTCCTTTGCTGTGAAATTTTAACGAGCCCAGTATAGGAGAAACTCGGCGTTTTTCAATTTTAGAGAGTTTGAAAAACTTAAGAAGACTCCAAGTTGAACTTTTTCGTAGATTTGTGTCCCTCAAGCCTGAAAAAGTATAAAATAATACCTGGGGGAACCGCTTGATGTTGCGACCAAGGATTACTTTCATAATTAGTGCCACTGACCTGAAAAGTAAAAAGCGATCAAGGACACGTCGTTTTATTTCCAGTATCGAGTTTGAAACGACAAAAACCCGGCAACCTTTTCCTGTTTTTACGGTCGGAAAAGGGCTATAAGAAGACTGTCTTTTAATTCCGTTTTAACGAGTGTAAAAGAAAAATCTCGGCAATCTTTTCATATTTTGAGAGTCTGAAAAGGGCTTAAAAGAGAACTCCAAGGTTTCACTTTTTCGTAAGTTTTAACGAGTTCGAAAAAATGATAAAAATGTACTCATGGTTTTCATTTTTTCGTAAGTTTTAATGAGTTCGAAAAAATGATAAAAATGTACTCATATGACCGACTTTCAATTTAATTTACGAGCAGGAAAAGACGGAAAGAACTCGGCATTTTCATTTGTTTTACGAGAATGAAAAATAGCAAAATAATCTCGAGATTTTCATGAGTTTAACGAGTCTTGAAAATAACTGAAATTGACTCGAGATAGGTTTCATTTTTACAAAAGCTTGAAACAGAGAAAAACTATGCTTCAAAGTAGTTTCATTTTTTAAACAAGCCTGAAACAGAGAGAAAACTGTGCTTGATGCCCCCTAAGCATAATTTCTAGAGTGCATGCCCCCCAACTTCATTTCATTCAACCAGTTGGATGAAATGAAGGTTGAGTTACGAGATCATTTGAAAGACTGGACCTAAAACAAAAAACTGAAATAACTAACCTAAATATACAACTTAACATCTACGAGATCTAGTCAATCTCTCGACTCAAGTAGAGGAGGATTTGTTTCATTTTTTAACGAGCTTGACACAGGAAAAGAACTATGCTCGGATTCGGTTTCATGTTTACGCAAGCTTGAAACGAAAAACTATGCTTGTTATAAGTTCACATGCCCCCAGCATAATGACGCAAAACGAGGTACATGCCCCCCAAGCTTCATTGCATTCAATGAGTTGGATGGAATGAAGCTTTACTTTCAAGATCTTGGAAAGACTTGTGGGAGTTGTTTCATTTTTTAGTGAGGTTGACACAGGAAAAGAACTATCCTCAAAACCCTTGTTTCATTTTTTAAACGAGCTTGACACAAGATAAGGAACTATGCTCATAACTACTCTTTACAATCTACCTAACAAAAAGTCTACTCTAAAAACCTTGATTCATTTTTTAACGAGCTTGACACAAGACAAGGAACTATGCTCATGACTCCTTGTTTCTTTTTTTAACGAGCTTGACACAAGACAAGGAACTATGCTCTAAAATCCTTGATTCATTTTTTAATGAGCTTGACACAAGACAAGGAACTATGCTCATGACTACTTTCTACAATCTACCTACTTAACCTACCCTTGTTTCATTTTTTAACGAGCTTGACACAAGACAAGGAACTATGCTCAAAAAGTTCGCATGCCCCCAGTATAATGATGCAAAGTGAGGTACATGCCCCCCAGGCTTCATTGCATTCAACCGGCTGGATGAAATGAAGGTTTACTTTCAATATTTAACTTGAAAAGGGAGTTGTTTCATTTTTAAGGAGGTTGACACAAGAAAAGAACTATCCTCATACCTGATTCATTTTTTAACGAGGTTGACTCAGTAACCGGAACTATCCTCAAAACCTACTTAACCTACCCTTGTTTCATTTTTTAACGAGCTTGACACAAGACAAGGAACTATGCTCAAGAAGTTCGCATGCCCCCAGTATAATGATGCAAAGCGAGGTACATGCCCCCCAGGCTTCATTGCATTCAATAAGGTGGATGGAATGAAGGTTTACTTTCAATATTTAACTTGAAAAGGGAGTTGTTTCATTTTTAAGGAGTTTGACACAAGAAAAGAACTATCCTCATACCTGATTCATTGTTTAACGAGGTTGACTCAGTAACAGGAACTATCCTCATACTTGATTCATTTTTTAACGAGGTTGACTCAGTAACAGGAACTATCCTCAAACGCTTACTTTCTACAATCTACCGCTATATACTAAAATCTACCTGATTCATTTTTTAATGAGGTTGACTCAATAAAAGAACTATCCTCATGCTAGTGTGTTTCATTTTTTAACGAGGTTGATACAGGAAAAAACTATCCTCGTGCCTGATTCATTTTTTAACGAGGTTGACTCAGTAACAGGAACTATCCTCTAACCTGATTCATTTTTTAACGAGGTTGACTCAGTAACAGGAACTATCCTCATGCTAGCCTGTTTCAGTTTTTAATGAGGTTGATACAGGAAAAAACTATCCTCGTGCCTGATTCATTTTTTAACGAGGTTGACTCAGTAACAGGAACTTTCCTCGTTACAGCCTGTTTCATTTTTTAACGAGGTTGGTACAGGAAAAAACTATCCTCACACACACTGATTCATTTTTTAACGAGGTTGACACAGTAAAAGGAACTTTCCTCGTGCAACTGATTCATTTTTTAACGAGGTTGACACAGGAAAAGAACTTTCCTCACACTACCCTGTTTCATTTTGTAACGAGGTTGATACAGGGAAAAAACTATCCTCGTACTACCCTGTTTCATTTTTTAACGAGGTTGATACAGGAAAAAACTATCCTCGTGACAGCCTGTTTCATTTTTTAACGAGGTTGATACAGGAAAAAACTATCCTCGCATACACTGATTCATTTTTTAACGAGGTTGACACAGTAAAAGGAACTTTCCTCACGACAGCCTGTTTCATTTTTTAACGAGGTTGATACAGGAAAAAACTATCCTCACACTCACTGATCATGGCTTCCAACTGGAAGAAAGACATGTCAATGGACACACCTTGATCATGGCTTCCAAGAGATCTTCATCAGAAGGAAGAATAGTTCTCTGGAAGGAACACATGTCAAGGGACTCAAAAGGGATAAGAACATCGTGTTCAAGTAATCCCATAGAGTTTTCCACGTCAATTACTGGATCTAAATCAAAGGAAGATGAGCAAATAGTGAGAGGCTCACTTACATCGGTAACTGAAAACATGGGACCAGTTGCCACATAATTAACCCGTGGAAGGGTAGATACCACTTTAGAATCAGGAACATTTAGGGGTGTCATATTATTGGTAGTTGAAACAAGACTAGGGAACGAAAGCTGGTCTACAGTCACAATACTGCCATTGTGAGGGAAAGACATCACGCGAAAGAGTGTCGATACGACAGCTTTCATTGCATAAACATAGTCTCGCCCAAGGAGTAAATTGAAATCCAAGGGACCTCGAACTACCATAAGATCAATACAGACAGTTTTACCTTCCAAGGTAATAGAGAACTTAGGAAGGATCCCTAAAGGTTCACTAATGGTTCTGTTAAAAGCTTTCAGATTCTGCGTAATAGGCGCAAGCTGAGGGGAACCCAAAGCTTTCCAAACAGTTGAGGATAAAATACTAACAGAAGCACCTTCATCTACTTGAGTACGATGTATGTCCCTACCACCAGCCTTGACAATGATTTGGAAAGGGATGGAGGAAGGAAGACGAGGTTCTGTCAGTTCATTCCAATCAAAGGAAAAGACCTCAGTACTTGGAGGGGGTTCTGTAGAAATAGGTGAAATGCCCCCCGGCATAGAAGAATCTTATGTAACAAGAAGAACCTGAGCGGTATGAAGTTCACTCTCTAAAGGGAAAGTGGGATCGACCGAACGTGAAATTGAATCGACCACTTGATCAAATAATGGATCATCAACCTGAGTGACATGAGTTTCACTCTCCAATGGAAGAGTGTGATCGACTATACTTGAAAATAGATCAATCACTCCGTCAGTTGACGGTAGGTTGGGAGAAAGTTTACGGTAACCAGTTGGAAATTCTTGCTGTGGAACAGTAAGGTTTTCCAACAATGTTGAGGCTTCATACATGTGAGGGCAAATGTGAGTTTGATGACAACCTTTGCATAACTTACAAGGAAACCTAACTTTACCCTTTTTCCCAGGAACCTGACTATCACTGGTTGATGGATCAACGGAAAGTTGATGAGATTTTTCTGACCATACTTCCAAGACCTTTGGAATACCAGGACAATTGACAAGGAAGTGGTCACCCTTACAAAGCCTGCAAGGGTATTTGGGTTTACGATGCATGTCGGAATTTTCCTCAACCAGATGCTTCACCTCAAGAGAGTTCACCATCTCAACATCACCAACCTTCTGTTGACCCTTTACCTTCTTCGCCTAATTTTTCTTCCTCCATTTCTTCCTCTTCGCCTGGTAAAAGCCTTGATGCTAGTAACCAGGAGGCTAAGAAGAAGAAGAAAGGGAAGAAGAAGAAGAAGAAGAAGAAGAAGCAAGATAAGAACCTGTATTGCATAAGGAACTATCATAATCATAGACTTTAACTAAAAGGTTGAGAGAACCTGCGTACCCAAAGATAAATACATTTATAAAGACTTTCTCTCTTTTTGGAGTTTGACATGGAGAGCAGAGGCATAAGACTTGCCCAGGAGGATAGCATGACTGTTGATTAGGGATTTTGTAGGCTCCCGAATTACATCCCAAACAGGTTACCTTGGGAAAATCATCATAATTTTCTTTCTCTCTCATACTGAAATTGCATAAGAATTTACAAAAAGAGGACAAAATTCAGTTTTTTTTGCATCATTTTCAGGTCCGAAGGTTGAAACAGTGACATGTGGAACTTCGTACAAGTTCTCTCTACTGAAAAAGTGTATAATTAGGTCATCTTGGGAGATTGGGTATAACACTTTCTTGGAGAATCCAATTTTCATCAGACTGGTCGCATTGGAAACAAGACTCAGAGGGCTACCACATTTCACAATTTCATATCTATAGAGATCATAAATTTTAGAGATACATCAGATTTAATATCGAGCTCCTACAAAGTGAAAAATGGTGTGTAGTTTTTTTTTTAATTTTGCATAAGTCTGGTTTGAAAATTTAGTTTGAAGGAATTCAAAGGGCATAATGAAGCATAATTATCATTAATTGATGCCCCAAAGAAATAAAATGGAAAAAAATTGTAAGAAACCTAAAATATCTAGCATGACTCATGAATAAGAGGAAGAAATGCAACACAATATATAAAAATTACGAGACCAAGTGCAACAAATTTCACTCTCACAAAAAGTAACAGAAACTAAGATGGATGGTTTAAACAAAGATGTGGAAGATAATTTGGATGGTTTAAACAAAGGCATGGAATCTAAGATGGATGGTATGAAAGAAAACATTGGATATTGGAAGAAGGGCATGGAAAGTTGGAAGGAAGGTTTGGCAAAATTGCTACAAGAAAGGTTTCATAATGGCGAAAAGGTAGTATAGAAAACTCAGAATGAGAACAAAATAAGTGTTAATCATGATTCAAAGAATGACAACATTGAAGATTTGAACAAAGATGTGGAAGGTTTGAAGTAATATTTTATAAAGTTGCTACAAGAAAGGCTTCCTAATGGTGAGAAGGTAGTATAGAAAACGCATGATGAGAACAAATAAATGTTAATCATGTTTTAGAGACTCTAATGGTGGATTGAAGGCCCACTATGTTCCAAATATTGATATGAGGAGGTTTGATAGCAAGCATCTTGTAACATGGATACTACAGTTGGAGCAATACTTCGATCTCCATAATGTGCAAAACACACAAAAGGTACGCATTGCAACTTTATATTTGGAACCAAATCAGTTTGTATGGTATCGATGGCTTTTCTCTCGTAAACAAATTATCACTTGGGAAATTTTTACAAAAGAAATGGTAGCACATTATGAGGATACAAAAAGAAACACTTTTTTCAGCTAATTGATAAATCTCAAACAAAATGTCTCAATGATGAAGAAAATTGAGGACTTCCAAAAATTGAATATAAGGGTAAGAGATATTCCACAGGAACATATGATTGATGTGTTCACAGAGACTTTAAAGGATAACATCCAACATGAGGTTTTCCTTTGGGAACCTAATTCATTAGAGAAGGCATTCAGTTTGGAAAGAAAAATGGAAAGTAAAATTATGGAAACAAGGAAACCTACCACTCAAAACTATAAAGATGGAAGTGTTGTTGTCCCTAGCCTTCAAAAATCTACAAGGTTTACACCACAAAAATTCGAAGAAGAAAGAGAAAAAGGGCTTTGTTACAGCTGTGATAGCAAATACACTAAAGTTCATAATTGTGCTAAGAAGAAATTATTTTACACAGATTTTGAAGAGGAGGAAGAAAATGAACAAGAAACATCAAAAGAACAGGATATACACGAGGAACAAACCCTAGAGAAATAAGAAATGAATCTAACCGTATCTTGTAATGCATTGTCTAGAATTAGCACTCCTCAAACTATGAAGATAGAAGCGCATATCAAGAAGAAAAAGGTAATAGTGTTGATTGATTGAGGCAGTACCCATAATTTTATTCATTGTAAGATAGCCAAGGAATTAAATTGCGTCCTATATCCAGCACGAGAGTGTCAGGTGATGGTTGCTGGTGGAGGAACCATAAATTGCTCTGGAAAGTTCCATAATATCAAGCTATCCATAGGAGAATATGTATTGAATAGCCCAAAGCTTTCCATTCCAATGGGTGGTGTTGATGTTGTACTAGGATTCGAATGGCTACAATACTTGGGTACAATAGCTTTTAATTTTCAAGAATTTTTCATGAAATTTTCTTTGGAAGGAAAGGAAGCTGAATTAAGGGGTATAAAAGGGAAATCAGGAAAGATAATTAGCTCTAATAGAATGACAAATCTTCTAAAGAAAGAACAATGAGGCGTAATTGCACAATTATGTTCGCTAGAGGTTCCCACATCAAAATCATATATTTCTCCAAATCTCCAAAAAGTCTTAGACAATCATTCCATGGTATTTGAGACTCCCAAAGACCTCCAACCTATTTGTTATCATATCATGCTATTCATTTCATTCCAGGAACTCCAAACATCAGGCCTTACAGATATCCATATGCCCAAAAGAGTGAAATTGAACGTATGGTTGTAGAAATTCTAGAGGGTGGTATAATTATTCAACGAAATTTGAGAAACGAGGTAAAGGGTGAATGGAAGAATGACAAAGAATGGTGGGAATGGATTCAAAAGTTGTAGGGGATCGCAGTTCAAATAATATTGCCAAAACATGACGAGGAAGGAAAAATCATATTGAAACCTGAAGCAGTCATAGAACCGAGAAATTGACAAATATGAAATCAATCAATTTCAGAGTATCTAATCAAGTGGAAGAACTTGCGAGACGAAGATTCCCACATGGAAGGATGATAATTTTATACAAAAGCATCCAAAACTACTCAAGCATTTAGGAAAACACTTTTCGAAGGAGAGGGGCATGTTAGGTTCCTATACTATTAGTGTAATCCCTTACTGTTATTAGTGCAACCCTCTTATTATATTGTTGTGCCCATACATTACTATTGCTATGTCGGCTCTGATTATCTTATGACCCCTTAGACTCCTATATATAGAAAGGAGGTCTTCTCATTTGCATCATCCAAGAATTGATCATTTGTGTAATGTAGAGGAGATCGCCCCCTCGAAGAGACTAATTTTGAAGTCGTTGATTTCTCTTTTCCATATTTTTGTGAGATGATTTCATAAAATATGTTATGAATATAGTAGGACTATTATTTCCATTTTTTAAAATATATGTTATTTCACATATGCTAACGATTATCAATGATTTTGTCTGCATTAGGATGAATCTTGTTGAATTCCTTTTATTGTATGTTTATGTCATGGTTAACTTGTGAACTATTTTGTAGGTTAACTCGTGATGTCTTTATGCTCATTTGTTCCTCTCAAGTTTCATACCATTACAAGCTTCTAAGGGGATCACTCATTTTCCCCTCTTGTGTTATAACCTTTGATACATCGCACTTGACCTTCCGAAGAGTGACACGGTTGTTTCCCAAATTCATCAATACACCACTCTATGAGTTATTTCAACCAAGGCACATAATTAAAACCCACTGCTTTGGAAACCGGGCCATATTCTAGATCAGGCTCCTACGTCAAATGTAGTGATGTCTAATTGGGACTTCATATGGAGGATATCTCTTGAAGGTTAGCAAGCCTAGCACAGTCAATAGGGTACTAATAGAAGTTGGTTCTTCAATAATTTATAGAAGTGAAAAGAAAGAGAAGGATGTCAAACAGAAATGCACAACTTAGTATTGAAATTAGCTCCTATGAGGAAAATGGGGGAGAAAATGGAACATATACCGAAGTTATTGAGATAATGGAGTTTGAAGGAGTACTTTTGGATTTGAAAAAGTAGATAATGAAATACTCTTAGAGAAAAGGAAGCGTAGACAAAGTTAGACATGATATTACTGCAAAACATTTCATACATGCAAGGTTTGTTGGAACATGGACCAATTGATGGAGATATATAAGCATATCATAATGAAAAGATCATGGACTTCCATGAACTAAGAATGAGACAATTCATCTTATATGACTATGCTAATCATTTCATATCATTAATGGAATATGTGCCATTTCTCAAATATAAAGTGATGAAAATACAATATTTATTCAATGGATTAAGAAAACCATTTTAGGATAAGATAAATATTTAGGAGACCAAGACACCTGATGAAAACATTCAAAAGAAAAAACTCATCCAGGTGGATATTGGTGGCCACCCACCTATTCCACCTAGACCTCCATTCGGTTTCATCTATTTCCTTGATTATAACAATATTTACTATTTTTAATTGTTTTTGAGATCGTGAACTTTTTGAGTTGTTTTGATCCCCTCCATGGAATTTTTTTATGTTTGTAGCAATATTTTTCCTATGGAAAATCTTGTACTACTCAGAGATATCCTTCCAATGAGGTATCATACATGCTAAACTAAGATCACATGACCAAGTCACAATCCCAAGAAGTTGGCTACCCAACTAATCCCAACGAGGCCTACAAATGCTTGGTGTTCCATCTCCTAGGGTTAGGGTTTTGTTTGTTTAGGGTTCTCCCTTGTTGTTCAGTAATAAACTGACCCTTGATCCTAATTCCAAGATAGTTCAGAGGGATGCAACCACCACATTTCTCAAGCTAGTTTATTTCCATTCTGTATGTAAGCATATTTAAGTTCCTTGATATTAATGAATTAAAATTTTGACATTTCTACTTCATTTCTACACTTATGTTTGTATCTGTATTCTGGTGTGCTCCTATATAATTCCGGATCAGTGGTATCAAAGCTGTCTACTCTCTCTATTTTTCTTTGCATTTCCCTAACAAGGTGAAGGTATAAGGAGTTAGGACTCAAAGTAGATGAACTTTTGTAAGACCTGCTCCGTAAACATCGACGGCCTACCATGGAAGAAGAAAAGAAATATAAGGAGCAAGAGACCATTTCAAAATATTTCTTGAAGAATCCCTCAAGTGATAGAGGAATGTGATGATGGATAAATTTGCCCAGATCCTTCAGCGGTTACCTACATGTGGCACATCTTCAACCAATAGCCACTCTAGAGACACTACAGCCTTTAATTTACAAGTCAAATTTGACATTACCATATTTGAAGGCAAAATAGATGGAGATGTTGTAGATATATGGTTAAATATTTTGGAAGGATATTTTTTGGTTCATAACTTTTCCAATCTGGAAAATATTAATTTTGTAATTCTCAAAGCCACCCCCCATGTCAAGCACTGGTGGGAAACATACTCTGAATAGAAGGAAGAGAGGGAACCCTCACTCTTTTCATTCACACCTCCATGGAATTATTTCTGAGATGCCATCAAGGAACAATAACACCCCATCGAGAGCTATGAATATAAATACATAAAGTGGAGCACACTGCGGCACGGAAGGGACCAAGATGTGCTAGAGTCCACAATTATTTTTCATACCCTTCACACAAAGTTACGTATCGAGGATTCTGAGTGGAATTTGGTACTCAAGTACTGTGATTTTCTACATAATTACATCTAGGACAAGGAGGATTTCCTGAACATCTCCTTTCTTGTCGCCGCCTATCGATACGTTATCAATATTTATCAGAAGCTTAAATAGAAGAAGTGAGACTTTGGATCTGCGAATATGAAGAGAGGTAAAGGCAACCCAAACTACAAAACTAAGGACAAAGCCAAGGTGGGGAAACCCAATGCAACCTGCCAAAGTCACTAGCAAAGAACAACACCTCGAGGACAAAGAAGGACATAGGGAAATGGTTTGAGTTACATAAGAGCCCCACTCAGAACATAAGTGATTGTTGAGCTAAGAATTTGTTCGTGGTTGAGATTAAGGATTGTCAATAAGATGCATGCCCTGACTCGGACTCAGAACCTCACAAGGGGAATGATAAAGGGAAGCATAGCATTGATGTGGAGTCGAGTGCCACTATTTCCATCTCCAAGATAAAAAGGATTGTGCCTAAAGATCCAGAGGAGGGGGAGAGGCTATTCAACTTTGTTATGTCCCTATAATACTAGTGTATCACCCTAATTATTATTGTTGTGCCCATTTACCCCCCATATTGTTTTTTTTTTGCCCCATATAAGCCCATTATTGTTATTGTTGTGCCCTTACATTATTATTGTTATGTAGGCTATGATTATATTATGACCCATTAGACTCCTATAAATACAAAGGAGGCCTTGTCATTTGTATCATCCAAGAATTATTCATTGATGTATTGTAGAAGAGGTTTGTCCCTCAAAGAGGGTAATTTGTATGTCATTGATATATCTATTTGTTGGCTAGTTGAATAACATTTGGTGTTAGAGCTTTGAATTATAGGGTTTCACTGCTTCAAACAGGTCATCGTGGAATTTTTACTATAACATTTTTCCTATGAAGCTTCAAACGCTGAAATGTCAACCACGTGGAGCCAAAATATTTCTCAACGTCTTTTATGAGTTTTAGATCCCATCTCACTATATTTTCAGAGATATGATTCGAGGAACTTAGGGTTGTTGCAAGCTCCGTAGTTCCATCTCCAACAAGTAACCTAGGGAAAGTCATCATAACTTTCTCTCTCAGCATTGGATTTGAAATTTATCAAGTGTGATATAAAGAGGACAAAATGTAACTTTTTGGGTATCATTTTAAGGGCCGAAGGACAAAAAAGTGACACGTCACACTTCATACAAGTACATTCTACTGAAATAATATATAATCATGTCGTCGTGGGAGATTTGGCATAACGCTTTCTTGAGGAATCCAATATTTGTCTAAATTGTTGGGTTGGAAATAAGATTCAGAGGTATACTAAAGGACATAATTTCAGATCTTGTATATTTTCAATTATAGAGATACGACAGATGCAATATATAGCTCCTAAAAAGCAAGAAAAAGGTGTGTGTGTTTTTAATTTTTCATAACTTTCAATCAGTTTGAAGTGTTTCAAAGGAAATATTGAAGCATACATATCATTTTTTGATTTCAAAATATCTCAAAAAAAAAATGGGCACACCTAGTAAGAAACTAGAAATCTCTTCTATCACACATGAAAAAGAGGAATAAATGCAACATGATATAACAAAATTACGAGACCAAGTGGAACAAATTTCACTCTCACAAAAAGTAACCAAAAATGAATGAAATCTAAGATAGATGGTTTGAAGGATGGTATGGAAGCTAAAATAGATGGGATAGAAGTAAAAATGAAAGGATACATGGAACATTTGTAGCATAGTTTAAAAGGATACATGGAAGGTTCAAAGGAAGGTTTGACAAAGTTGCTACAAGAAATGTTTCCTAATGGAAGAAAGGTATTAGATTAAACTAATGATGAGAATAAAAGGAATATTAGTAATGATTCCATAGACTCTAAGTTTTGATTGAAGACCCACAATATTCTAAATATCAATATGATGAAGTTTGATGGCAAGGATCTGGTAACATGGATACCATAGATGGAGAAATATTGCAATCTCCATAATGTGCAACACACAAAAAAGGTACACATTGTAAATTTACATTTAGAACCCAATCAGTTTGTATGGTATCGATGGTTTTGTTCTCAGAAGCCACTTGTCACTTGGTCAATTTTTATAGAGGAAATGATAGCACATTATGAGGATAGAAAGAGAAGCACCTTATCTAGCTAGTTGATCCATCTCAAACAAAACATTTCAATGGCATATCACATTGTGGAATTCTAAAAATTGAATGTTAGGGTAAATGATATTCAATAGCAGAATATGATTGATGTCTATATAGGCACCTTAAATGATAAAAGCCAACATGAAGTTCACCTTTGGGAGCTCGATTCATTGAAGAAGGCATTAAGGGTGGTAAGAAAAGTTAAAAGCAAAATTATGCCGAGAAGAAATTCTTCCACTTATAACTATAAAGATGGAATTGTTGCTACTCCTAGTCTTCCACAACCTACAAGGTTAACACCACAAAAATTAGAGGAAGAAAGAGAAAAATCGCTTTGCTATAATTGTGATAGAAAATACACTAAAGGTGGTAAGTGTGTGGAGAAGAAATTATTCTACATAGATTGTGAAGAGGAGGAAGAAAGGGAAAACGAAACATCAAAAGAGGAGGATATACACCAAGAACCAACACCATAGAAAAAATAAATGAATGCAACCATAGGTTGTAATGCATTGGCAATAATTACCACTCCTAAGACTCTCAAGCTAGAAATATATATCAAGAATAAAAAGATAATAGTGTGGATTGATTCGGGCAGTACACATAATTTTATTCATTGTAAGATAGCCAAGGAAGTGAAGTGCTTCCTATATCCAGCACCAGAGTATCATGTGATGGTTACAAATGGAGGAACTATAAATTATTCTAGAAAGTCACATAATATCAAGCTAACCATGGGGGAATAGGTATTGAATAGTCCAATTATTTCCATTCCAATGGGTGGTGTTGATGTTGTACTAGGAGTCAAATGGTTACAATCTTTGTGGATGATAGATTTCAATTTTCAAGAAATTTTGTTAAATTTATTTTGGGAAGGAAAGGAAGTTCAATTAAGGGGTATCATAGGGAAGAAATGAAGCATAATCAACTCCAATGGCATGAAAAATCTTCTGAAGAAAGAACAATGCGGCATAATTGCACAATGATGCTCATTAGGGATTTAAACATAGAAATCGTCTATTTCTCCATATCTCCAAAAAGTCTTGGACACCCATTCCAAGGTGAATGAAACTCCCAAAGGCCTCTCACCTATTCATGATCATGATCATGTGATTTAGTTGATTCCAAGAAGTGTTCGTCCAAACATTGGGCCTTAGAGATATCCTTATGCACAAAATCGTGAAATTAAACATATGGTTGCAGAAATGTTAGAGGCTTCTATAATTCAACCTAGTCAATGTTCTTTCTCTACTCCAGTAGTATTGGTGCACAAGAAGGATTGATCATGGAGTATGTGTCCAAATTATAGGGAGATTGTATAATTCAACCTAGTCAATAAGGGTGGATCATGGAGTATGTGTCAATATTATAGGGAGCTCACCAATCTCACTATTAAATATAAATTTCCCATTCATGTCATTGATGAATTTTTGGATGAATTAAATGGAGAAATTTACTTCACCAAGTTGGATCTTCATTTAGGATATCATCAAATTAGAATGAATACTGAAGACATTCCAAAAAAAACATTCAGAAATCATGAGGGTGTTGGGCACAACCCAACTTGGTCCAAGTTTTAGTTAAAAGACTCCACATTTTAAGGAGCAGAGCACACAGAGCTGGTGAACTTCTATTCATCACGTAGTGTTTAGGGTATTTGGGGTGGGTTAAAAGTCACATATTTTATAACGGGTTTTGGGTATTAGTCCATTGTTTTATTGGGTCCATGGTATGTGGACCTTGGTATTTTAGTAAGGAAGTATATATAAATAAGATGTAATACATTGTCGAATATAGAATAGAATAACTAGCTAAGCATGAATTGTTCGTATTCTCTATCTTGAGTCTAGGGAAAGGCTTTCCATCTGAGTGTGCGATGGCCTTGAAGAGTCTGTAGTCGAGTGTGTAGACCACCTATAGCTCGGTGTGGAGGTGAGGGAAGAGAATCTATTGAAGATCCTTATTAATAAAGAAGAAGTTTTAGCGAAGTATTGTGTATATTTCTTTGTTCATTATTTTTTGTTATTGATATCATCATGCATGCTTTTTAATTAATTATGAAGAAGAATACATGTTATACTATTTTCTGTTATGTCTATACATTAAGTACCAATTTGTATAGTTAATAATCAGTACGAAGTTATTCATGTACACAAAGTTGTAGGTAGATATAATTCATAAGTAAACATGTAGATGCCACAATGCATATATCCCTCTGCCTACAAAAACCTGGTTCTGCAACCTCCCATAACTACTCCAAGTGATACTATGATCTGCTTGCAGGTAGTTGCCAAAAGGGCCAATGGTTGAGGCTTTATTTTGTGCACATCACACTCTGAACCTAGGCCAAGTCCCCTTAAACCAACAAGTGGTTTTGTTGCGAGGACCAGGGTCTACTTAAGGGATATGTTTTGGCCTCTTTCGTAGAAAGAAATCCAAGAGTGGGTTGAATAAAAAGAAAGGGAATTTGCGGAATAAGAAAACATAAACCCTCAATTATTAGCTAAAGACTAGTTACATAAGTATATCTTCGAAGAGAAATATAAAATATTCTTTAGTTCATTCCACATTGAATTGTACAAGTGGGTATCTAAGTTGACTGGGCATAAGACTTTTTCCAAGAATGATGAACTTAAGGAGTGGAATCCTAAATTTATACAGCGACTCAAGAACATCAATAATAGTATCTCAAGGGCTGTTGATTTCGGGATTGATAGCATTTTGGGACGATTTATCAATGATTTCACGATGGATGCGATCATATCCTATAGTGAAGCTGAATGAATATTTTTTAAGGACAATGAGGTAAGTTATTAAGATATCTTAATCTTTGGATTAAGATGTTATTATATGAAAATGGGATTTTGTGAATGTAGTCAAACTAATGTCTGGACGAAAAGGGAATAAACCTAAGCTAGGGTCTACGTGAAGTGGGAAACGATACGGAACATATCCAAAGAATTTTATTGACACTAACTATAACCCCTTATTGGGAGGATCTGAGAGTGAAGAAGAAAAAAGTAAGCCTACAACCCCACAACATTCCCCTTCCCATCCTTAATGCACATCTAAGTTAGGAGTTGAGAATAATTAGGGTGTCTTTGGGATTCCCCAGCCATCTACCCCCCTTACACCCTATCCCCCTCCCAATAATTCCTCTACAACCCCAGCACCTCCCCCTCCATCTAGTCCCCCGAGAAGGAAAATGGTTGATGACATTAAGTTGCCCATTTTTAAAGGACTCGGATCAAAGGATCCTGACCAGTTCTAGTTTGTAGCTGATATAGTATGGACAACAAGACAAATCACTAGTGATGATGTAAAGAAGGTGCATCTCATCACGTCGCTGCAAGAAAGAGTGCTAACCTGGTATATGAAATACTTTGTGACTAACCCAACTACTTTAGTGGATGAAATTAAGAAAGCATTGCTATTATAATTTATGAGCCGAAATCAGAATCATAGTGCATCATAGAGCTAAGTGAAATAAAACAGACAATGATTGAATTTGTGTGGGAGTTTGATGAGCGATTCAAGATGTTGATGGGTCAAGTAAGCTTTAATATACCCCCAGAACAACTTAAAGAATGGTTCATAGTCATGCCATAAATGGTGATAATGAATGCCCTCCCAAACTTAGGATTTAGTTCCATGGAGGAAGGGATAAAGGGATTGATGTTCCTTAACTCCCTACCTCATCCAAATATGAGCTGAAAGGAGTAGATAAACTTGGGAAACTTCTATATGCATACAATGGATAAGAATATTCCCAAACCCCAATCCAATTTCACTCTAATTCGCCCAGCATAGGCCAAAGAGGGCTCAAGTGCACTGCATCGCACCCTATTAGTGTATGGACTACATTGCAGCGCACCCTAATGAAGGCCTGCCTGCGCTGATCTTCTTAGAGGTAGTTTTTGGATGATTTCAGTCATGAAACTTCTTGGGAATCTAGGCATTCTAATGGTTGAATTCTTTAGGGAATGTAACAACTGAATTAGGGTTTAATGGGCCCTAATAGTACTGATATGTAATTTGGGGTTGATGTACCCAAATGGATCTGTAACAGTTTCCCCCTAAAACATGAAGTTGTAAATATGTATGTCGAGTGAAATGATTTATCATGTGGAGAGGAGGTTTCGATGCAGAAGGTGACATTCATCAATTACAATACATATATCATGATAATTTGATTTTTTCTCATGAACTTGTTGAGGGAAGGAATACCCATGCTTAGCTTATAAACTTTCATTACATGTACAACTATGGTCATCTACAGATATAGACCCATGAATGGTTGATCATGAATACAAGGCCATTGTACATCTGATTTAGTACACCTCAAAATATCGCAGCCCGGAGGGATGAAACTAGATCCGGGGTCTTCAATCTCATTGAATCTTTCACTCAAGTACAAGTCTAACCATGTGAATAGATGATCTAAAGTCGAACATGGGAAGACATCGTCTGATTACCAGCCAATGATGTAAGTAGTTAATAGATGCAAGAGGAAGCACCGATAATGATGATGACCCTCAAGGTACTACAGTACATTTCACATGGTGTGAATAAATGATTCGATGTCGAACACCATACAAAGTATTTCGGTCGAAGGCCAATGATGTCAACCTATCGCCAGAAGTGAGAAACTTGCCATTGATGTATGCAAGCCTCAAGGTACTGAAGGAGTGTTTCTAACTGAACTTCCTAGATGATGTGTTGATGTTAACAAGAAGCGACTCATCGCAGGAGGGCCTTGATGTATCCCACATCAACGACATGAAATGATGTGAATTATTTTGGAGATGAAAAAATGACTGACAACAGAAGGTTCAGGAATGGCAATCATGAAAATGAAGGTTTACGGTATTGCAAAGGATGAGGTTTGAATTGAATGACTTCTCTTGAACATGTTGTGACACTAAGATGAATTGGTAGCATTGACCCAGAAAAAAGTAATGGATGGTATGATAGACCAATAGTGTGATATCCATCAAGCTGAATGACCCAACCCACATAGTCACAGCGATGAGGTGAAAGTTTCATGTTCAACATCAACTTGCTACCACAAAGCGTTTTCCACTTTTTCCAATTTTCCCCAGTCATTTCTGACCAGTACCTCTTTATTTTTAATCAAGATTGAGGAGGATAACATATGCTTGTTGTATAATTTCACCTTTTGTGTAATCCATCGTTATTTGATGCTTTAACGAGTCTGGCAAAGGTGAAACTTGGTCTTGTATAGATGGACAAGTTTGTTGCTATTTGATGTTTTTAATGAGTTTAACAACAAAGATAAATTGGTCCTTTTCATGTTTAGAGAGTTTGAAAAGCGGAAGAAATAAAACTCCACAAGTTATTTTTCATAAATTAATCTCTCAATCCTGAAAAAGCGTAAAATAATACAAGAGAGATGTCATTTCCAATCCGTTAACGAGCTAGAAAGGACAAGTGCTCGACAATCTTTTCATATTTAAAGAGTCTGAAAAAGCTTAAAGAGGACTCCAATTTTGAGGAACGAGTGGTGTCTAGGGTAGCAACTGGTTTCGGTGATGTTGGAACTTCTCAAAACATGTTAATTTATGTGAAGAGGCTGGCTAATAAGACCACTCATTTCAATTTTTCCTTAAAAAGGGTAAAACAACCAAGTGAAAGCGTATGATCAGCCAAAGTGATGGTGGCGATGGGATGAAAACAAGCAAGGATCATCTGATGAAAGAGACTGATAAAATGGAAATCACGAGGGTTAAACTGGAAATGGGTTCATTTTTAGACAAGCTTGAACCATATGGAGCTATGCTTGGGTTCAGTTTCATGCTTACACAATATTGAAACAAAAAACTATGCTTGGATTCAATTTCATTTTAACACAAGCTTAAAACAAAAAACTATTCTTGACAATGGTTTACATGCCCCCAGCATGATGAAAGGTAGAGTCTCCTGTAACCAGATGGAAGATGTTGCAGTGAAGCAGGGTGGTTATCCAACAGCCTTTTGGCTTCATCTAGATAGGGAAAAAGGTGAATGGGGTGATTCCCTTCACATAACCTATAGGGAAACTTAACTTTACCATTAGGTGCATGCCCCCTAACCTTCATTACATTCACCTAAGTAGACTACTTGTGGCTATCAAGTGGATGGAATGAAGGTTCATACATGAGATCAAGTGAAAGGCTCGACTGCGATTTTATATGATCTACTCAAAGACTCAACTTGGAACTTTGCTCTAGGGGACCTTGTTTCATTTTTTAATGAGCTTGACATAATACAAGGAACTCTGCTCAGATTCCTTGTTTCATTTTTTAATGAGCTTGACACAAGATAAGGAACAATGCTCATAGGAGTTGTTTCATTTTTTAACAAGGTTGACACAGTAAAAGAACTATCCTCGTGGACTTGTTTTATATTTTAACGAGGTTGACACAGTAAAAGAACCATCCTCATATTCATTGTTTCATTTTTTAATGAGGTTGACACAAGACAAGGACCTATCCTCATACTCCTTTATTTCGTTTTTTAATGAGGTTGACACAAGACCGGGAACTATCCTCGTAGGACCTGTTTCATTTTTTAACGATGTTGACTTAGTAAAAGAAATATCCTCATATTCCTTGTTTCATTTTTAAACGAGGTTGACACAAGACAAGGAACTATCCTCATATCCTTTCGATCACATCTCATAAGTGGTTCCAATACCCCCAGTACATGATGTAAAACATCACTGAATTGATCGTTAGTTGATGTAGGTATGGAACAAGTTGCCACAAAATTTACCCATGGCGAGGGTGATACCATTGGCACAAAAGGACCACTTAGGGAAGACGGTTGACTGGAAACCATATTTGGACTAGGAAATTAAAGCTAGTCAACGGTGAAAAGTCTACCTTCACGCGGGAAACAAATCACTCGAAAGAGTGTTGAAGCAATAGATCCCATGTCATAAACATTGTCACGCCCAATAAGTAAACTATAATCTAAATGGCCTAGGACTACCATCACGTTTAGATAATCGGTTTTTCCTCCCAAAATAATCGGTAACCAAGGGAGGATCCCTAATGGTCGACTGGTTCCTCTATTAAAACCCAAGATATTCTGGGTAATAGGAACAAGCAACATGAACCAGGAGCTTGCCAAGCAGTTGATCAAAGGATACTCGTTGATGCACCTTCATCTATAATAGTGCTAGATACAATCATATTACAAACTTGAACTATGATTTGGAAAGGCACATAAGAAGGAAGATGGAATCCTACAAGTAGATTCCAATCAAAGGAAGTGACTAAAATACTTGGAGTGGGTACCGTAGAAATGGGAGAATTAACCCCTTGAGTTATGAGAACTGGAATATTTTCCTCCAGTCTTGATGAAACAGGAGGACTTCCCCCAAGCTCATTAGAATCTGAAGAAACAAAAAGAACTAGAGTGGTATCATATTCACTCTCTTCAAGAAGGGTACAATTGAATGAAGGTGGAATTGGGTCAACTATTACCTCGATCTATTGGTTTGGGTAAGGTATAAACTCATAGGATTCACTTTCAGAGAGAGTGGGTTTGATCGGTGGTTGATTTTGGTCAGTCAATTCATCAACTAGTGAAGGATTTAGGGAGAGTTTCCTGTAACCAGATGGAAGTCACTGCAGCGAAGTAGGACAGTCATCTGACACTTTTTTGGCTCCATCCAGACAGGGAAAAAGGTCAATGGGGTGATTCCCTTCACATAACCTACAGGTAAAATTAACTCTACCCTTCTTTCCTTGAACTTTACTACCACTAGTTGATGGTGTGTCACCAGCATGATCTCCAGAAGTTGATGACACAGGATGATGTGAATGGGAAAACAATTTTCTAAGGTCTGAGGAATATCAGGACAATTTTGAAGAAGATGGTCTCCCACATAAGGTTTGCATGGATATCAAACTTTCTGAGGCTTGATGGACAATTTCTCATCATATGTTGCATTCAAAGCAATGGTTGCTTGGTTTGTCCTCTGTTGAATTTTCTTCTTCTTCTTCTTCTTCCCTTTCTTCTTCTTCTTAGCCACCTGGTTACTATTACCAATGCTTTCACCAGGCGAAGAGCAAGAAGGTTAGGAAGAAACAATTGAGGAAGAAGGAAAAGGGTCAACTTTAGGATTAACTGGAGGATTAACTAGCTGGAGGTGTACTCGATTATGGAGAAATCAAGAAATCTTGAACCAAGGAGGTTGAAAACAACCATACTGGCAAGCCAATGGTAAATCTCGGAAGCGACAATGTAGCCATATATGGAGCACCAATGTTTCCAAAAGAAGGAAAAGGACTAGGATTCCCATCAAAAGGAATTCCTTGACCAGGTGGACTCTGGATTTGTCACCATATGTTTAAACCTAAGATCAAATAAGAAGTGAGCGTGGAGGATGTTATCCATGGTCAATTAATTTTATTTTAATCAAAGTAAGATAACTAAAAAAAAGAGGGATGATCTAGGAAAAAGGATTACCAAGTAAATGTGAACTCCAGAATACCTCCTGGCGAACCAAGAAGTATGGGTAGGCAATCTCGTCGAATGTTGTGTTCGGTGTATCATAATGTGCAAGGTGGCCGACTCGATTACTTAAGGATGGATAGCAACGTAGAGTTATCCTCCCATATATACCCAAAGGTACATGGAGGCCCAATTAGTATAAGCATTGTCTAATGCAAAATGACACAGTGAGAGCATTCCCATATACTTTACATACTATAACACTTCCCTATATACCCAAAGTTACATGGATGAGCTACGATATACTCATTTACATGGAATGAGGTATCACACTCAGGATGTGTTGCAGATAGGTTAGCGAGAGCTGTTTTGTTTTACGACGCCGAAACATGTCTCTAGCCTAGAGCTCTAAATGTTTTTCGTTAGGTGACAATGCTCCATTAGGTAAATTTAGATAAATTTTAAGTTGATCTTCTTTAGAATATTCCTTCCAAGGTTCCGCATGTGATATATGTTCGCAATTCCTAAAATGAAACTAATATGATATGCATTCTTTCCATTCAATTTAACAATGAAATTCCTTAGCTAGTAGGGATAGAGCAATCTGATTTTTGACAAAGAGAAAAGAGCACATCTAATGCAATTTCCCTAGCTATTCCTTCCAAGCATTCACAAACTACAATATCTATAATTCAAAATGCATGTATTTATTTTTTATTTCCCTTAATTTGAATGAACAAAAAGGAAAACTAATGCATAATTGATCAATAAAATCTTTTCATAAAAATGACGATTTTGCGACAATTTCTTTTCAAGGAAAGGAAGACTTTACGACACTTTATTTCAACAAATATCAATCAACCAAAACACTAACTTTTGACTATAGATTGAAAATGACACAGTAAATACATAAGAAACATTTATCAATCCTAGTCTAAGTAGGGTCAGCTAAGGAGATGGAAAACTATTTTCAGAGACATGACATAATTGACATTTAGCAAACCATTCAAACAAGAGAAAATTGACCAAAAAATTCAGCTCCTAGATGGGAAACATACCCTCAAGGGATCAACACAAGTAGCAGTGAGAGATAGCGCATTAAAGTGCACTGCAGCACACTCTTTCCTTCATTGGACTGTGCTAATGACAATAAGCCATTTTGAAGGCAATTTGGCAACGTTTTGGCTCAATTTTCAATGATGAAGACTGAAATTCAATCAACGACCACAACTACAGTATGTAGAAATGTCTTAAGAGGTTGATAGGCTACTAATATGGATGATCACTCCCCAAAAGAGTCACCAATTTTTTTTGGGAAGTTTTAGTGTCTACAGATAAACGCCTAAACCCCTAGACTAGTAGTTAAGTCTAGAACAATAGTGCAAAGAATTGTCTATTTTTTCTATGATCAACAAATTAAATAAGAGGTAACAAAGGCTACCTATAGCTTCTGCTTACTCCTTATCTCCCTTGACCAATTATGTTGCTCCTCTCTGTACTTCATTTGCTTGAAGAGTACCTGTACACAGACAGAAGACAAAACCAATCAAAGCATATGATAATGATCTATTGATTAAACATAGCATGGAATCAAGTACATGATACATATATGAAAGCATCAATGAATCACAAAATAATATGGAAAAAGGTTTGAACACTTTATTAGTAAAAGGAAGAGTTACAACCTAATTTACTTGATTCAGCATCACTCTTTCAGTTCAATCCCATCCCCTCCTCATAACAAGCAAGACACATTGACATCATTACAATACCTGAAATCAACTCAAGTCTCATACTAACAATGTCTCCCTATAATTCAATGATTTCCTTCCCCTGATCACTTAGATGAGTGGTATTTTTATAGGTGAATGAAGGAAGTTATGCCATAAATGGTGATAATGAATGCCCTCCCAAACTTACGATTTAGTTCCATGGAGGAAGGGATAAAGGGATTGATGTTCCTTAACTCCCTACCTCATACAAATACGAGCTCAAAGGAGTATAGAAACTTGGGAAACTTATAGATGCATACAATGGATAAGAATATTCCCAAACCCCAATCCAATTTCTCTCAAATTTGCCCAGCACAAACCGAAGACGGCTCAAGTGCACTGCATAGCACCCTATCAGTGTATGGACTGCATTGCAGTGCACCCTAATGAACGCCTGCCTGCACTAATCTTCTTAGAGGTAGTTTTTGGATTATTTCAGTCATGAAACTTCTTAGGAAGCTAGGCATTCTGATGGTTGACTTCTTTAGGGCATGTAACAACTAAATTAGGGTTTGATGGGACCTAATAGTATTGATCTGTAAGTTGGGGTTGATGTGACCAAATGGATTTGTAACAGTGGTGTGATATCTGTAAAATGAGAGGGCAAGATCGCTCTGAAGATTTCTATATATAATAGAAATATGTGGAGACCTCGAAGCAACTGTTTTGTAATTTCTGTAGATCAGTAGGGCGTGATGAGAAAAATTTTGAAAGTTATGAATTGATGATGGAGCATAGTGCTGATACTTATAGACTGCAAGTTGAGGCACATACACACGAGGAGCCAGCCCAACACATTGGTCAAGGGGGATTTCAAGGATGAGGACGAGGATATGGCTAGATTATCTGTTATAACTGTGGATAGGCAGGACACTTCGTAAGAGACTGTCATAACCCTGCTACCATCTGCAATTACTATAAGTGTTTTTATCATGTTATAGAATAATGTCCCATCCTTATTGCCAAGATGCAGGGAAAACTAAACCAGCAGCCTGCAAAAAATATCCAAATGATGATTGTTGAGCCAAGGGAGGATCAACCACGCATTGGAATTGTAACAAGAAGTGGAGCTATGACTGGAAATGATAAAGCCAATGGGAAAAAGGAAGTTAAAGCTACATGGGTAAGAAAAACTACTTAAAAATCTCTTACATTTGATATCCTAAAGGAAAATCAAGTATTCATGGAGGCGAGGTGAATTTTTATGGATGATGGTGACTCCACCTCTACTACACAGCCAACTCAGAAGGATAATTGTGAGATAGTATTAGTTGTGACACAAGATGTGGATCCAAATATTTTGAAGTATTTTCTACAGACTTGCATGAAGTTGTTGAGAAATCAAAAGGCCATATAAGGATTGCAGGCGTTGAGACTCTTGTGCTCCTAAAGAGGTACCGAAGAGTGAGATGCGTGTAGTGAATAATCTATATAGAAACAAGAAGAAGATTGGGAAGGAAATGAGGCTTACAACGAATATTGGGGAATACGACGTGGATCAAGTTATCCTAGATATAGGATTTGATGCTAATGTATTTCCCAAGAAAAATTGGGAATTGGTGGGTAAGTTGAAGCTACAATGGCCAACTATCCAATTGAAGATGGTGAATCAAAAGAATAGTTTCCCTCTAGGAAGATTGTACAATATCACAGTAGACGTTGATCGAGTGCACACTACCACTGACTTCAAAGTGATTGAGATTATGGATGAGAGTAATCCCTACCCCACGTTGCTTGAATTAGATTAGGTATTTCATAACATGGATACAATTAACCTGAAGAAAAGGAAAATGATATTTGAAAGAAATAATATGTGAGTTATTGTGTGATTAGATCCATCGGAGGGAGTGAGATATACTGAATCTATCATAGAAGAGTAGAACGTGGAAGACATCGACAACATTTATTAGATTACAGCAAAAGAAGAAGAATGGATTAATTGTACTACAAATGGAAAACTGACTTGGGAACAAGATAGTTCCTGCACTTAAGATTTAGAAGAGAAATTGGAAAACTAGCAGAACAGGTTGCATGAAGTGTTTACAAGGCAATGTGCAAGGATCACTAAAATAGTGTGTTGTATGATAGCTAAGGTACGTGATTTACTTGTGTATAATGGTTTGGGTGACGCAAATACTTTCTTTAGATATTATGAAAGATGGGTACCTGAATGTCAGAGATTGTTAGCTATGGATCAAGCACTGAGGGCTACTCCTACTAGATGGTGAGGTACTCATAAGAAGAATATAGGAGATTGGCAAAAATGTAGAAGGTTGATGTGGGTGAGGTTTGGTGAAATAGAAATAGAGCTCGTAGACAATTATGATGGCCATAATGACCCTAGAGACCACATTCATCTCTGTATGGTAGCTTTGGGAGAAATCTCATGAGAAGAATGGGTGCATGGCTTCATCAGAATTGGTATTTGGAAACCGAGCTTTGACATGGTACTGCAAGATGGAAAGAAATGTACAATGGATTTATAATGGCATTCACATTTGAAGATGACTGCCCACATATATATGTAGCTCTAAATATATTTAAGAAGAAGATATTTGAGAAAGAATTTACAGTTATCTGGCAACCTGATTCAACTGTGTAGATATGTAATATAATGGAATGTTATAATCTCACGGAGGAAGAGGATGAAGATCCTCGCAATATTGAAATCAAGGAATCAGAAGGTCATTGCAAAGTAAATGGACCTAAGATAAAGATGCCAGATATAAGGAAACTGTTAAAGACGAAGAAGGTGAACATAGGGTCGGAGGCTAAGCCAAAGTATGTGACAATAGGAGATTACTGGGATGAAGACATAGTCAACAAGATAACAGATATCTTTCATGAATATAAAGAGTTGTTCCCTAGTAAATTTTCAGATATGAAGGGTGTATTAGGATATTTAGGAGTTATGAGGATTCCTTTGGATCTTGATGAGAAGCGTGTAAACTAGATACCTTATAGACTAAATCCAAAATATAATGAGAAGGTGAAAGAAGAGTTAGACAAAATGTTAATAGTTGGGATAAGCGAACTTGTTGAAGAGTTTCGATGAGTAAGTCCTATGGTGGTTCAGGAAAAGAATGAAAAAGGGGAAATCAGAATTTGTGTTAACTTAAGGGAATTGAATGACGCATGCATGCATGATCCCTTCCTTACACCATTTCCAGATGAAATATTGGACAATGTAGGAGAATAGGAGGCTTATTCATTCATAAATGGCTTTCAAGGATACCATCATATCAGAACTACACCAGGGGATAGACATTAAATGAATTTTGCAACAGAGTGGGGCTCTTATTAGTACATGAGGATGCCCTTGGAATTAAAGAATGCACCTGTTCTATTTTCTAGAGTTGTAACTGAATCCTTCAAAGAATATATACACAATGTTATAGAATTATACTTCGATGATTGGACAGTATTTGGTCTACTAAATAAGCATGTGGCAAGCTTAAGTTTGATGTTAGATACATGTAGGTAATACTAGATCTCATTGAGGTTGAATAAGTGCATATTTTATGCACCATTTGGTATATTGTTGGGACATGTAGTTTGTCAGCAAGGATTAATGGTAGATATCATGAATATCGTAGTTATTGTGAACCTCTCAACACAGAAAATAGTGAGGTAGCTGCACATGGCACTAGGACACATTGACTACTATATAAATTTTACAAAGGGGTATGTGCAAATTACTACGCCAATGGAGAAATTTTGAAGAAAGATGTGAATTTTTAATGGAGTTAAGAGTGCTAGAAGAGCTTGGATGTACTAAAAGAGAAGATGGTAACTACACCTAATCTAATTTCCTCTCACTGGAAGAGGGAGTTCCATGTACATGTGGATGCATCTTGCATAGCATTGGGTGTAGTATTAGCACAACCAAGAGCAGGAGGAATTAATCATCCTATAGCATTTGCAAGCAGGAAACTATCCAACATGGAAAATAATTATAGTACGATAGAAAGAATGGGATTAGCTATGGTGTATGCATTACAGAAGTTGAGGCACTACTTGTTGGGGGCACATTCCAAAATGTTCATTGATCACTCCGTGCTGAAATATTTGGTGAATAAGCTTGTTTTAGGAAGAAAGATCAGTCAATGGTTGTTATTATTTCAGAAGTATGACTTTGAAGTTATAGTGAAGCCATGGAAATTGAATTTTGGACCTAATCATCTATCAAGAATAAAGAGAGGAGAGGAACCCACAAATATTGATGATAACCTATCCGATGCAAAACCATTCACAATTAAACTTGCATATGATCACTTCATGGATATTATTCAATTTTTGGCCATAGGAATGGCACCCACAGAGTACACTATGAAGGAAATGAGTTAGTGGTTCAAGTAGTTGATTTCTCATTGATTGTTGGACACTTGTACAAAATGGGACTCTATGAAGTATTGTGCGGATACATCCCTTAAAATTAATGACAGAGTATTTTGACAAAATTTCATGGAGGAGACACAGTTCAGCGCTATGTAGGAAAATCCGCTGTGAAGAAAATATTGAGAGCTAGGCTATGGTGGCCCACCATACATAAGGATGCAAAATAATTTTTTCAAGCATGTGATGTATGTCAAAGAACAAGAATTCCATCTAGAAGAGATGAGATGTTGCTAGTACCATAGGTAACTTTGCAAGATTTTGACAAATGGGCTATTGACTTTGTTGGACCTATCAACCCAACTGGAAAGAAGATTGTTGCAAGGTCTATAATCACTCCAACTGATTATTTGACAACATGGGCTGAGGCATAATAAGTGAATAATTGTAGCGCAAAAAGATCTATGAAATTCATCTTTGAATAGATATTGTCCAAGTTTGGTTGTCTAAAAGTCTTGATGAATGACCAAGGCACACATTTCTTGAACAAGACCATTGAAGCACCACCCGAGGAATTTCAGGTTTACCACTGGAATAACACCCCATATTATCCTCAGGAAAATGGAATAGTGGAAGATTTCAATAATATTTTGGAGAATGCATTGACCAAGGTATGAAATGTGAACAAAGATGACTGGTATTTAAGGTTTCCAGTTATGTTATGGGCATATAGAATAACATAAAAGAAATTGAAAGGGAAAACACCATTTAGATTGGTATATGGACAAGAGGTAGTTATGCCTATGGAATACATTGTGCCAAGTTTATGAATTGCAGTAGTCACCGACATGGCAGGCCCTGACATTATGAAGGAAGGAATGTCGTAGATACTAGCTCTAGAAGAAGACATGTTTATAGAAGGGTTTCATCAACAAGTGTAGAAAGCAAGGGAGGAAACTTTGCATGATAGGAATATCAAGAAGAATAGAAAAATCATGAAGATCCTAGGAAAATTTAAAACACATTTGTTAGGACCATATATCATCAATCAAATCTTTGATGGTGTTGTAGTTCAGCTTGAGAAGTTGAATGGTCAACTAATTCTGGGATGAGTGAAATATAGAAGATTGAAGATATATAGGGATGAATTTGTCCCTGGACCTAAGCACTAAAAATTGAATGAAAGGAAGTGTTAGTGTCACCTAAAGTTGAAAGTGGGTGTTGGACTATAGACTACTATGCAGAAAGGGACTTCGTCAAAGGAAGATTACTACACGATACCTAGGAGTTTGATGAAGTCCAAAGGAACTACGACAAAGAAAAGATGATTGCACCATGAGGAAAGTTTCATCAAAGTTTTCCAAAAATATGACCGTTGGAAGGAAAAAGCTACTGTTAAAATGAAATTTCCATTAAGGGATACAAGAGAAGAGAATTTATGAAGCACAACTGGTTGTATCTAGCCCTGTACTTGTATTAAATGAGAAAATATTGAAGCAATCATGAGGATGGAATTCAAATTTGTTATAAAAACCATATCTCATGCCACATTTGACACTTTGTTGTCTGGAGAAGTTGAGAAATTTCATAGAAAGATATTGTATGTCTGAGAGGAGTTTGAGGAACTTGTTGGAATATTTGCAAAGGATTAGCATGTATTATGGAGGCACAAGTAGTGAAGATACCCATGTCCCCAAGGCACTAGAGGTCCCTAAGAAGTCAGGTACTGACAAAACCACAACCATAGAAAAAGAAGGAGAAGGGAGTAGCTAAGGTCTCTCAGGCGAAACTCAGAACATCCTTGAGGAAGAAAACATAGAAAGAAGTATGCACGAAGAATAAAGAAGAGAATGGGAAGAAGCTTGTGCAGAAAGGAAATAAGTTGATGCAGTAGAAGGTGCCTTAGCAAATCAATGATAGAGAAGAGGAGGCCGAATTTGACTGTATGGAGACAAAAAATGAAGACATTCCTGCTATTCTCCCAACTTACATTCCACCAAGAAAACCAAATGCCAAGCTAGTTAAGGAACCAAAGGAGGGTAAAATGTCACATAACCTTCATTACTACCACAAGAAGTACCATTTGATGGAGAAGTGTTGGGGAAGATCCATCATCTAAAGACATAAGAATGGGACTTTAATGATCTGAGAAAATACCATCAAATTGAATCGAGTAGATGTTTGAAGAAGGTTCAGTACCTAGAAAGTGGAGTCATGAGGCTAGAGCCCTTCCACTAGGCTACATGATTGCAGAAAGTGGGCCTCTTGAATATGTTGAATGTGCCAGCCTTTGGTTGAAGCACATCTAGTACAATCTTGTATTATCTCCTCGTACTGGTACATGATGGATATAATTGGATAGGAACAAGGATCCTGATTGATGAGATGTTAATCAGAAAAATCACAACATTGCCTCATCATGGAAAAGACAACAAAGGGTAATAATAAGGACAAGGAAATGGCACAAATGATGAAGGAAAATTAGACTAGTGAAGAAGTCGTAGGGATATGAGATCAATTACATCAATGATAAAGGAGTGTGTTTCATCATGCACATATTGGAAGGAAAGATAATGAGGAAGTGCAGGGCAAATGAGGTGCCTAAAGCTATAGTATCTTTGACTGCGTAGTGCAGTGTATAGATCCATTTTAACTGGGTTCCTACATGTGCAAGGAATTTTTGGCAAATTACAGAGAAGCACAGGAAGAATGGAAGACATTCCACTACACTTGGTTGATAATCCTCATCACACTAATTGCATAGAAAGAACCAAAAGAATCATAGTTTCCATCTAACGAGGTGGATGTTTATGACGTAGCAAGGTATTGTTCCCTCTGGATTACTAAGGAGCTAACACATGCAACGGGGAATAGGATTTTCTATTTGGTGATGGACATGATGCTACACATGGTGGTGAATCAACACCCAAGGATTTCACCTAGTTTATATATGCAATATTGTCACATTGCAAACTTCAAAGCAGATTTAAAGAGAGCCTATGCGAAGGTAATGAAGGACCAAACTAGGACATGGAATCCATTTCCATACTTAGTAACTGAGGATGATTTACTCACTATAGTATAGCAATGGTCGGAAGAGTGGATTAGTCCACCTCGTGGAGTGGTTGGAACAGAGAAGGGTACCCTGCATGATGCAAGTACAATTGGAAAGGATGCTGAGGTTGAAATAGAGGAAACAAAGCAGGAGCATTAGGAATTAACCCTTAGTGATGCAGGAGTATCAGAGGAGTCACCTTTAATTTTTGTAAGGAGAGACACAGCAACTGCGACATGCAAGAGGAAAAAGCATAAAGCATATAATTCCAACGGTGCAGAAGTGCTTGTGCTCACTGACGGGGACATGGACGCGATCGGAGATAACGTCTAGGAAGAGGAGACCTGGGAAATAATTGATGATCAATATAGAATGATCTTGGCTAAGCTACATCAGGGAATTGCGGAGCTGAAGGTGTTTCTACAAGTTGCAAGATAGCCAGAACTAATATCTAGGCCACTCCAGGTAGAGTAAAGAATAGAAATGCAATTCAGCATTAGAATTTTCTAGGTTCCAGCTGGGGCACTTCAGTGGTATAGACTGGAGGATAAAGAATAGGAAAAATCATGGAAGACTATCAGCATAAACATTTCCACACTACCCATTCAGCTACTACATGAATTCCATCAAAGTTTAACAACTGAGTTGTAGGAGAGGGAACAATGAACCTCGGCATTGATAATGCACGTGGAAAAGGAGAAAGTTGCACTGATGAAGGAGTTGGAGTAGGTGGCTAAGCAAAGAGACGAATCATATTAGTGACAAAAATTGTTGGAAAAACCCATCGAAGATAGTTGTAGCATACTCCCACATGTGAATTTCATTGAGGACGAACCAAGAGCAGAGAAGGTCATGAAGCTCACCCTTGCGATCAAGGAATCAAAGAATAAATTGGTGAAGATAAAAATCAAGTACGGAGTACATATATTGGAACTAAAAATAAGGTTGCAGCTAACCACACCACCAAAAGTACGTGAGTAGAGGCAAAAAAACTTAAAGGTATAATGGAAAGGCATCTCCGATACAATGGTAGACTCTAATAAATAATTAGGTGAAACGATCTAGATTTGGACCTCATTTCAGGAGAATCAAAACATCCAAAAGACCGAGGAGGACTTAGAGGGGAAGTAGAAGCATCAATACAAAATATTTGCAATGGTAAAGACCCTATGAGTCTTACATAAACTCGCCAATATTACTGAAGGGAAGGACCTCCAAAAATAGATAGATGATTTTCGGAGGAAGGAGTAAATTTTGCAAGCAAGGCCTCATCCGTGGAAGGATGATGCCCTCAATCTATCTCAGGGAGTGGAAGAAAGGCTCAAAGAGTCAAAGAAAAGGGAGGAAAAAATACTACAAAAGGCTATTGGCCCAATCACAGAGGCATTGCTGGAGGAAGTGAGCAAACAGGAGAAACAAATGGCAGAGACAGTCCAATATTACAATGCATTCTACAATGGAATTGCAACGAAAATCAAAGGAACTGAAGCTGAGTGACTTAGGACAAGTCACAGGTGAGTGTTGGGGGCCTGTTGGGTACAACCCAACTTGGTCCATGTTTTGGGTCAAATACTCTGGATTTTGAGCAGTGGAGCGTGCGGATCTGGAGAAGTTCTATTCATCACGATGTGTTTAGGGGATTTGGGATGGGTCAAAAGTCCCTTATTTTGTAGCGGGTTTCGGGTATTAGTCCATTGTTTTTTCAGGTCCATGGTATGTGGACCATAGTCTTGCAGTAAGGAATTCTATATAAAGAAGATGTAATAATTTGTCAAATATAGAATAGAAGAAGTAACTAAGCATAGATTGTTCGTATTCTTTGTCTTGAGTCTGGTGGAAGGCTCCATAGCTAAGTGAGCATAGGCCTTGAAGAGTCTAAAACTGAGTGTGCAAACCACCTGTAGCTGGGTGCGTAGGTCAAGGAAGAGCATGTATTGAAGATCCTTATTAATAAGTAATAAGTTTTAGCGAAGTATTGTGTATATTTATGTGTTCATTCTTTGTTGTTATTGATATCGTTATGCATGATTTTTAATGAATTATGTAGAGGAATACACGTTATATTGTTTTATGTCGTGTATGTGCATTAAGTGCCAATATGTATAGTTAATCATTAGTGTAAAGTTATTCATGTACGCGAAGTTTTAGGTAAATATCATACATAAGTAAACACACATATCCCTCTGGCTGTAGAAACTTGGTTCTACAAATTCCCATAACTACTTTAGGTGTGACTGGAGGGTCATTATGAATTTTTATTCATTCCTTTTCAACTTACTAGTGAATCTTCAACATTTCAATGTTTGATGAATTCCCTTTTCAAATCCTTCCTTAGAAAGCTTGTCTTAGTATTTTTTGATAATATAGTATTCTACAACAAGTCTTGGAAGGATCATGTTCAACATGTTGACAAGGTGCTCAAGCTATTAGAGGAGAAACAATTATATGAAAAAGCCTCCAAATGTTTCTTTGGAGTATAGGAGGTGGAATATTTGGGTCATATTGTATCTCATGAGGGTGTTAAGATAGACCCTAACAGAACTAAAGCCATTAAGGAATGGAAGATCCCCATGACCATAAAGAATCTTCAAGGATTTCTCGGGTTGACACAAGTTTCTTAAGAATTATGTGAGAACAATGGCACGTCTAAAATCATTACTGAAGAAAGATGCATTTTCTTGGACTATAGAAGAAACAATGGCCTTTGAACATCTTAAAAAGATAATGTGCCAAGCACAGTCCGTAGCTAGGAAAGGCTTCAAAAAAATGTTTATTATGGAATTTGATGCTTTAGGAAATGGTATTGGTGTTGTTTTAATGCAAAAAGGAAGAACCATTGGTTTTGAAAGCCATCTAATCAAAGGAAAGTATTTACACAAACCTATTTATGATAAGGAAATGTTAGGAATACTACATGCATTAAAGCAATGGTCACCTTACCTAATGGGAAGACACTTGAAGGTAAAAACAAACCATGATAGTCTTAAATCATTTTTGGAACAAATATTATCTTCAGAAGAGAAGCAAAAATGGGTGACAAATATGTTAGGTTATGACATTGAAATCATCTACAAAAAAGGGAACAAAAATGTTGTTGCAGATGCACTCTGAAGAAAGGATGAGGATGTGGAAGCATTTCTTTGTTCCATTTCTATTATCCAACCTAAGTGGGTAACCGAAGCAAGGGAATAGTGGAAGAATTATGAAGAGGCTTGGTCACTCATTCAAAAGTTGCAGCAAGATCCCAATACTTATTATGCATTTACATGGAAAAATGATTAATTATGGTATAAATATCACTTATATCTTTGTAATCCCAACTCAAACAAAATATTCTTTTGGAATTGAACACCTCTCCCTTAGGAGGGCACTCTGGATTTTTAAAAACTTACCATAGGGTCAGGATGGATTTTTTTGGGATGGACCTAAATATGATATTCAGAAGTTGGTGGAAAAATGTTTGGTTTTCCAACAAAATAAAGTTGAGACAATTAAGTCCCCAAGTCTATTACAACCTTTATCCGTTCCAAGTCAGCATTGGTAGGAGTTCTCAATGGATTTTATCACACGTTTACCCAAGTCTGTAGGAAAGAGTTTCTTCATGGTGGTCGCTGATAGAATTACCAAGTATCCACACTTTTTTGAATTCTCTCATCCTTCTAAAGCCACTACAATTGATACTACATTTATGGAAATTATTCAAAATTTTAATGGAAATCCAAGGATTATAGTATGTGACAAAAATCCCATTTTCACTGGAAATTTTTGGACAGAATTATTTTCTTGTCTTGGTACTCAATTAGCTCATATCTCATATTATCATCCTTAATATGATGGGAAAACTGAGATAATGAACAAATGTTTGGGAGGATATCTTCATTACTTTGTATCTGATAAAAAGTGGTTACCTCTATTTGAATGGTGGTATAACACTTCCTTCCATACTGCAGTAAAAACTACCCCATTTATGGCACTTTATGGATATCATCCACCATCCATCACATCATCTTTAAGAGAAAATTATAAGGTTCAAGTAGTGGAATATGAAATCAACCATGAACAACAAGTTCTCCAACTCTTAAAGGATAACCTCACTTTGGCACAAAATCAAATGAAATAACAGTCAGATCATCATTGTAGTGAAAGAATTTTCGATGTAGGTGACTGGGTATTTTTACAATTAAAACAATACAAACAAATGTCTCTCAAGCAACCTAAGAAGGATAATAAATTGTCACCCAAGTAATATGGTTCATACAATGTGTTGCAAAATATTGGTACTATGTCATACAACTTGGAACTTCCTACATCTTCCTGAGGACACCTAGTTTTCCATGTTTCATGCTTAAAGAGGTTATTAGTGACAAGCTTCCAATTCAAATAGTGTTTCCAGAACTTTACGAAGAAGGAAATATCATATTTGAGCTTGAAACAATCATGGAAATAAGAAACCTACAACTACAAAATCGGTCAATTTCAGAGTACCTAATTAAGTGGAAGAAATTACCCGTTGAAGATTCCACATGGGAAGATGAGAATTTTATACAGAAGCATCCAAAACTACTCAAGCATTGAGTACAACACTTTTTTGAAGGAGAGGAGCATTTTAGGTCTTTATAATAATAGTTTCTCCCCATTATCATTATTGTTAAGCATCCATAACTACTCAAGCATTGAGTACAACACTTTTTTGAAGGAGAGGAGCATGTTAGGTCTGTATAATAATAGTTTATCCCCATTATCATTATTGTTTTTCCCATGTAGTGCCCATATTATTAATTTTGTGCCCCATTGAAGCCCAATATTGTGATTTTTTTTCCCTTACATTATTATTGACATGCAGGCTTTGATTATATTGTGACCCCTTAGAATCCTATATATACAAAAGAGGTCTTATCATTCATATTTGATAGGCCTCTAAATTAGACAAGCTAAGGCCCATGCCTCTTAATTAAACATAAATTAAGGCCCATCTCACCATCCTTCAACACATTAAACTTCTCTTCTTGCATTAGATAATGTATTTTTAACTTTAATACGTTCATTAAGAAGGTTTATGAATAATTCCATTTTTGTGCCTAATATTATTTATTTTTGTGGAATATTGTGAGAATATTAGGAAGATTATGAAGATTTGGAGGACGATGTAATTTAGGGACTTGATGCATACCAAAGGAGGATAAATATTAAATAATAAATCAATAAGATATTATAGAATTATGGCATAGATTGTGGAGCTCCAAAGATTCAGAAAACCTAGGAATGTTTTCCCTACCATTTAATGCAGGCTCCTAGTATTGGGAACCAGATCCACTAATCAAGGGATTTTCTTGTGGAAAGCATCCTCCATTCATGGGGAATCATTCTAGGTAGTCATTTTTATAAGTACCAAATCAAATTTTCCTCCAGGAGGTGGATTTTTATTAGTCTTCTTGTGGAGAGAACTCATATTTTTGCAGGTCCATTGTCATTTCTTGTAGGGATATAATTGTATTGATGGAAATAATGAAGATTGGTGTCATGTTCAACCTCTAAACCTTGGTATCCTTCATAGGACTTTGAGATTCCTTTGGATTTCCCTTCCCAAGATCCTTAGTTCCCTTTTTTATCATTTTCTTTTCTTCTTGTCACTTCTTATTCACATGCATCTATTGCTCCTCTTTCTTTCTATTTTTGTATTTAGATTAATGATTTATTTTTGTAGGATTGGGTTAAATGGTTGATGTAAGTTTATACGTAGGATCACAAGCATAATTTAATCCTTGGAAAATATTTGGAAGGTCATAGTAATCATTGAGATACTTGGATTAGTTTCCTTATTTCCAAATCTAAATTTCTTGAACTCCTTTGTCAGGAATAACAATAAATTTCTGGTATTTTTTATAGCATGCTAATGAGATTCAATTGAGTTCATTCCACTTGAATTAGATCACAAAAAATAATTCTAGTTAATAAAAAAAAACTACCACATTTCATTTTCACTTGATTGTGTTAGGCATTTGGTACATTTTCTAGCTCACTAGTTCTCGAATTTCTAGATTTTAGACTAGTAATTTTCTACCATTTTTTAGCATGGGTTAACAGAGGTATTTTTGAGTGATTCCACTTGGAATGGAGACCTAAGAAACCCTAGGCAATAAAAATTTTTTTCCCATCCAATTTGGATTTTATTTTCTTTGTCATTTGATGAATTATAACTTCCTGTAGTAAATCGGTAACAACCTGTATTTTCCTGTAGTACTCTTCCAATGTGTATATACTTGCCCATATTTGCTCAGAAATATTGATTTTTGTCCCTTAGTGTTGAATCATGACCACTAGGTTCTAAATCAATGGTCGAGGAGGGATAAAAACCACTTAGTACTTGCCTTTTTGCACATGCAAAATATCTCAACGATTTGGGCTAATGGACAAATTTATGAATTGGATAATACACTGATGATTTTCTTGATTACCACATCCAACGAACTTTGTTAAAGAATATAAAGTATTTAAAATTTAGTGGTTGAAATTTAGCTCATGGTATTTACTTTATTAAATTAGAATAGGTTTCTTTCCTTGTACTTTCTTTCTTGCAATAGGTTGAGGTTTCCATTTCGAGCATTTCATTTTCTTCAATTCGTTTAGGATTTGACTTCAGTACATGCACTCCATTACATCATGAGAGTAAAGGAAGGACACATTGTATGCTAGAAATAAAGTGTCTATACCTCTTAAGTTTGAACAAACCCTGGGTTGATAATTAAAGTCAGTAGCCTTGTGATTTGTAGCATTCTTGTTGCAATAACGAGGCTCATCACTTTTTGGCGCTATTGCCAGTGAGGTGTCAAAGTATGCATTGTTTTCTTCCCTAGATGATTCATTTCTTTACTCTTTGCTAAAATCAAAATAGATTTCCATTAGGCATATTTCATTTCAAAAAAATAAAAGTGCATTGCATTAGTGTTTTCATTCAATCATAACAACAAAAACCAATTCTCCAACACCAACCCATCCCCCCATTTGATCACATGGTGCAGTAAGAGCCACATCACCATTCACTTTTGCAGGTAGAAGAAGAAGATATGGCCAAGAATGTAGAATAAAAGGATGTAGATGATGATAATGAGGAAGATCCTCTCATATTTCCCATTCAAGGCATTGATGGTAGTGTACACATGAAGAACATCCCTCCATCATTTCTTCCAAAATTTCATTATCTAAGGTCTGAGGACCCAGAAACATTTCTCTTTGAACTTGAAATTCTTTGTATACCTTATGGTTACTTGTTAAAAACTCCAAAATTGAGATTATTCCTAGAAACATTGAGGGATAGATCTCTTAAATGGTTCATGAGTTTAGGGACTAATTCAATAAGATCATGGAATGATATGAAAAATATATTTGTAGAAAAATAAAAGATCATGATCTTAAGGAAGAAATATTTAGAATGAATCAAAGACAATATGAGAGCCTTGAGGATCTAATAGAGAGGTTCATGTATAATATTAAGAGGGAAAAAATACATCATTTAGTATCTAACAAACTAAAACCCCTATTACTTGGAATAATTAGGGATGAGTTGATTGATATTCTTGATCTAATGAGTAGAGGTGATATATACCAATTATCATTTGAAGATATTTGTGAAACATGCAAACACATATCAAGAGGAAGGGCAAGAGTAAGTAAATCAGCATCAAGGTCGGTATGCCAAGCTAAACTTGGAAATTTGCTTGATGAATTTAAAATAGAAATTCCTAACAATCTAACCAAACAAGTAGAAATGTTAAGAATGCAAGATGAAGAAAAAGAAGATGCTGATATTTATGTTGTCCATGTAGATTCACATGATGTTAAATATTTCCCCTCATTACCAAGGTTGAAGGAAGTTTATCAAGAGGATAATGGAGAAAGTAAATTGCCAATGAAACTATGTTATGTAGCTCCAAGATGACCATGGTAGACTAGTTAACCTAGTATGATGCAAGAGCCTAATTCACAATTTCAAGGTTATGTATATCCACCTCAAATTAATTGGAACACACCCTTTCATTGGCGACATTGGCCATCTCAACCCCAAAACCAATCTTGGCAACAAGGTTGGCAAGGAACTTATGGGAGCCATCAACAATATCCTCAATATTTTCCTCAATATCCTCCATACCCAACTCCATGTTATCCCTACCATCCACCTCCACCACAACCATAACCCCAACCACATCCATATGAAATATCCACTCCCACTCAACTACCTGTACAACCATTTCCAAACCCACACATTGAAGTAGCTCAACCCACTTATAATTTTGAGGTACAACACTTCCAAACATCTCCCGTTGAGCTAAATGTTATTCACCATAGCTCAAGAAGAGTATTGCAAAAATGAGATTCTCTTGATATCATTGAAGGAACACATCCAGAAGAAGAAGATTCAAATGAGAATACCATAATATCATGGGATTCATTCGATGAATAGAAGACATCAAAATCAAAGATTGAGAAAGCTCTCTCATGGTTACCGTCAAATCCTCCATGTGTTCAAGACAACAATGAGGAAAAAGAGGAAGATTTCAATCTCATGGAAGCAAAAGACATCCAAGATGATCCAAATCAGCAAGTGGACGAAGGGCATCACAACTCTATTGAAATATGGTTCAATACAGTCATTAAGTTGGATAAATACTCTCTTCTTCAATTGTGCTTGATATCATCAAAGTCAAAGAATTTGGTCTCTTACATCTAGGTACATGTAAAAGAATACATTTCAATCCTATACATCAATTTATCTACCATGCTTCATTGGCAGTATTCCTACACTTGAAAATGATTTTGTTTTTTCAATTAGAGTAGGATAGGAAAGGAAATAAAAAACAAAAAATAAGAAAAAAAATAAAAATCTCACGTGAAAAGCTCCTTTGAGGCACCTGAGATTGGCTCATTGATTGAAAGCCTCAATGAGGCAATCAACGAGTTGGAAAAATGAGAAAAAATAAAAGGAAAAGAAAAGATCCTAGGCGAAAACCTCCTTTCAGGTGCCTAGGTATACCTACTAGTTGGAAACCTCATTCAGATAGCTAGTAGGCCTAGAAGGAAAAAAAGAGAAAAAAATAAAAGATGTTTGCTCCATGTATCTCTCTGATGAATGTAGATGCCCTCTAACATCTCCTTTTTTCAAATGCTCCAATGAGACCAAGGACATACCAATCCATCACTCTCATCTATTTCAACCATCCATTCCTCATTTCCAAGCTTCTGCCACTCATTTTCCTTGTTGTCCTGAAAAACTACTAGAAGGCTCTGTTTTACTACAGGAAACATGAATACATAGAGCAAAAAATTATTTATTGTCACATCTTGAAAAACATGCATCCATTTTCCAAGTTGTTTTAGGTGGAGATCCATATGTAATATGGTAACATTCTCAAGAAAGTTCAACAAATTATAGTGAAAATTATTTGAGAAATAGGCCTCCATCACCTACGTCCATTTTTTATTTATCTCAACATTCATGCATCCATTGGCCAAGATTATTTTACGAAGAGGTGCATAAGGATTATGGAAACATGCTAAGAAAATTTCAGGTCAATCCATTCTACCATTTGGGAGATGTGGAAAAAACAATTTTGCTACAAGAGGTTGTCCTGAATTACTACAGGAAGATCCTGTAGTACTACAAGATGACTGAGAAGAATCTACAAGAGGAAATATGATTGGGGAAATGTGTCAAAATGTCATGTATTCTTTAGAGAAGGTTGATATAGGTCCTACAACACCACTTTCATCACTCTTCCACTCCATCTAATTAAAATCCATCTTCAAATTCTACTTTGCCTTACATGAAAAAAAAAATATTCATCAACTTTTCCACCTCCTACACCACCTCTTGATGACCTTAACCCTGTCCGTATACCTCTTATGACTTTACATAAATCCCACATGCATCAATGAGGTCCTGAAGAGGAATTAAATGACTGCTACAAGAAGAGGATTCCTCCTGTAAGCAACCTACATAATTAGATTTTAGCATCAATTATCTTTTCACTCATACAACAGAAGATCTAGCCACATTGAGCAACATGAAGCCATTTGTCAAGATTGAAAAGGGGGAACACCCTCCTTAGTAACTAGTTCATCCACTCCACCAGCAACATATTGAACACTTGAAAGGAAATTGTACACAATAACCTTATCAGTGAAAGAATCATCAAGCTATGAAGACCTATGCAGAAGCAAGCAAAGACAATTATCACCTCCAGGGAAAAAAGGATCAATCATCAACTCAGCACCAGCATGCATACCTCTCCAACAACCATCAGGTAGGTACAGGTATAAAATATTCTTGACCTCTTATATTGAGCATATTATAGTTATAAATTTGTTGTCAAAGCATGAGATATGAAGTTTTATAAGCTAAGGATGTGTTAGCAATCTCAGCCACCTTCAACTTGTTAATTTCAGCTCACTCATTCAATCATGCAATGTGGAAAAGTCAAATTAGGAAAGATGATGATTCTGAGGAATGGGGATGATAGTTAAAAGAAAAAAATTCTACAAAGGCTAAGTCACAACACTCCAAGCCCTTGATCCACTTCATATCCACTATCTATCCATCATTCATCCATCCCACTTCATAAGAAAAAAATTGATATTTTTCAAGAACAAACCCTACACTCTATCTCACCCTAAAAATTTCTTGAACAAAAAACACAGAGCACATCCTCTCCATTTTCATAAACATACACTATTCCCTCTGAGCCCTAGCATTATCCTCAAAACCCTCTACATCATTTCTCATCACTCCCATATAGTTAGAAGACTATGAAATTGAAGTAATGACTACTATAGGAAGACAAAATGTTCTACATGAGGGAATATAGGAAGAAATGATTCTAAAACCAAAAATAGTAGTGCTTGAGAGAGACCTAATCAAAATGGAGAACTCCAAGGCCATTAGGCAATCACCTAGCGAAAGAAAAAGGCATTCACCATCAAAACAGAACTCAAACTATACTGATGAAAAGATGCTTTCGAAGAGGTCTCTAATCTCTTTCTAGACCTTTTCTAAGGCCTAAAAGATGTTATATAAATGGGAGAAAGGCATGGAAGTCAATTTTAGGGCCTACCATAGGCTCAGAATATCATTTCTACTCAAAGCGGGCTCAAATGGGGTTTCATGTAGTTTTAGTAGGGTTTCCTGTAGTTTTTATAAGAATTACTACAAGATGTGTCACATGGAATAGGTCAATCTTGCGGACAAGATAGACCTTCCTAGAATCTAAAGAAGACCTAATGACAAGCAAACCAACCAGACACTATCTTTCTCTAAATATGCTTTGATAAACAATAGCAAACAAGTGTTTTTAGGGCCTACCTTAGGTCCAACGCAAGCTTGTGGATGCCCTCGCTTCTTTGATCCAAATGAGCTCCTTTTCGTGAATCTGCAAACACAAACAAGGAAAACAAATTAAATAGCACCTGAAAAGCCAATTGCATAAAATATATTTAACATGAAAGTCAAGGAGTCCATGAAACAAATAACATAAGATACTTGTTGAGAAAAATGAGTTTGATTGTATTAATTCAAAAGAAGAAGAACCTTACAACCTTTGCCTTGACGCTGTACAAGCTCCTCCCAGGGTCCAGCAAGAAGTCTCCTCTACTTTGACAAGTTTCACTCACTCCCCAATGAAACCAAAAAGGTATGTGATCTCTCCTCTTTAGGCTTAACTAGGAAGTCTTGATTTCACCAGCATTTACCCTAAAAAATGTTCAGCTTCTAGCCTCCTTAGCAACCAGCCCAATGCCTGTATTTATAGTGCAATGGAGGGAGGTTAATAGGTCCTCCTTCAAAGGGATAGCTCCTCTCATCAAGGGATTAGCTCCTTCTCTTTTGGGATGCATGAACCACCTCAAAGCGAACAATCCACGTCAGAATTCCTTCTAGAAACCTCTAGAATTAACCCAAAAGTGAGTTTTTAAAGATAAAACTTGCGCCTTTTGACTTTCACAGGGGTTCGCACCTACACCGTTAGGGACAGAGCGGGCAGGTACGTAGCTTTTGTACACAGAAGGTGCGGGACCGCAGGTGACCATGAGAGACAGTGCGGAACTAGAGTTACATTGATTTTTAATGTCTTTCTCTCATTTCCAAAGCTTGATTTGAAGAGCTGAGGTCTGAGACTTTCTTAGGAGGACAGTACAAGTGATGATAGATCCATACTGACTGCAAATAATCATGGTGACGATATTTTTGTGTAACAGATTGCCCCCTAAAGTGCGAAGTCTGTAGTAGATGAGGATTTCTTATCATTTAGGAAGAGTGAAGTACTTTATCATTTCGAGGATCATCTTGTGGAGAACCCGATTGGAACCTGTAAAAACATTCAATGCAAGATATATATATGAGATCATATCATCGCTGAGGTAGGCATTCTCATACTCAGATAAAAACTGACTAGAAACTAACTACTGTTCTGATACAGGAACGATCTTGTAAAACATCACAAGTATAGACTCATGTGGACACAGTATGGACGCAGCCATCTGTTTATGAATAGTCCATTATATAATGAATACAAAATTCCTCGCAGCCTGGATTGTGGAAACTAGATCCAGGGTCTTCATTTCTACTTCCCGAAACAATACGATTCTATCCATGCGAATAAATGTGTTGATGTCGAACATGGTAGAAACCATTTGATTACCAGTCAATGATGTAAACTGTTAACAAGTGTGAGAGAAACCACCAGTAATGTCAATGGCTCTCAAAGTACCCAGTACAGTCCATGAGATGCGAATAAATGTGTTGATGTCGAGCATGCCACAGAATCCTTTGATCGAAAGTCAATGATGTAAACTGTCATCAAAGGCGAGAAACCTACCATTGATGCATGCAGATCTCAAGGTACTGACGATTCCTAGATCATCTTTCTAGATAATGAGCTGATGTCGTTAGAAAGCGATCTGTCGTAGGCAAGCCCACAACACGAAATCATAGATGAAGTTGAAGAAATTTAGTTGCAAGGACTGACTTAGGGATGGTCAAGATGGATGATAGATATTTTGCAAATGAATGGCTTATTGGCAGTGACCTCTTGAACACTTAACGACACGACAGATGGTTTGGTGACAATTGACCCAAAGTTAATACCCAGAAACCGGCTGAAGACTTTCAACGTGGTTTGATCAACTGTTAGGCAAAGGATTTCCCGAGCCAGTTGAATAAAAGTGTCGTGTTCAAGAGTGGTTACAAAGTATGACAAACAGGCTCATTTTTCTCTCTTTTCCCCCACCATTGCTGGCAAGTACCTCTTTATTTTTGACAAGCTTGAGGAGGATAACATTTGCTTGATTATAAGCTCATCCTTCGGATGAGTCCAACTTAGTTCAAATTCAAACCCTAAGAAGGAGTGGTTCGTTCCTGTTTGTAATTGAACAGGTCCTTTACTGTGAAATTTTAACGAGTCTAGTATAGGAGAAACTCAGCGTTATTCAATTTTAGAGAGTCTGAAAAAACTTAAGACTCTAGGGTTGACCTTTTTTGTAAATTTGTGTCTCCCACGCCCGAAAAAGTATAAAATAATACTTGAGAGAACCGCTTGATATTTTACGACCAAGGAGTACTTTTCGTCATTAGTGCCTTTGACCCGAAAAAGTAAAAAAGTGATCAATGACACGTCGTTTTATAACCAATATCGAATTTGAAACAACAAAAATCCGGCAATCTTTTCATGTTTTTACGGTCGGAAAAGAGTTGTAAGTGGAACGTCTTTTAATTCTGTTTTAACGAGTCTAAAAGAAACACTCGGAAATCTTTTCATGTTTTAGGAGTCAGAAAAGAGCTTAAAGATGACTCTACATGTTTTTTCGTTGAAAATAATAGATTTCGCCTGAATAATCCTTTATTCTGCAAAAAAACACAAACATTACTCATACCTGTTTGAAATGGATAAAAATGTCGCAAAATACCTTTTCAAAGTGAAACATAAACAAATTTGCGATTTTTTTACTCAAAAACTTATAAAAAGGGCCTTTGTCAATTCATTTTTACCATTTGAGTTTGGGTGAGAAAATAGTGCTTTTGCTTAGAAAACTTCCCGTGAAGATTGCGGAAAATCCAACCGTCGGAATCGAGCGCCGTCTTCTCTAGGTAATCCACATCATCCTACTCTTCATTTTTAACCATTTAATTTTTTGTTTCAGTCCTTTATTTTCACTTTTGGGAGGGTTTTTAGGTGCAAAACCGTGCGCGGGGGCCCGCAGGTTTACCATTGCGGACCTGCAAACTCCGACTTTTTCTCCATTGGGAAAACGCTCGGGGTCCACACCTTCCGTGTAGACAACGTGTGGTCCCATGCAGTGTGTCTAACCTGGAGGGTGCATACCCCGCTGCAAGGGTTTTGAACCCAAAAATTATCAAAAATGGACCAATCAAAATATTTTCTAGTAATTTAATTAATCTTTATACTTGATGCAGAGAGTACATCATGCTAGATTGGTGTGAACGAGAGCACGAGGACGTGGATGCTGCCGCATGGAATCATCAACCTTCACTTGATGCTTTGAGGGCATGTGGACTGTACAAATTCTGGGCCATTCCTAGCATGAGGGCTCAGGTGGATTTCTTATAGTGGTTGGTTGACAGATGGAGCATACAGGACTAGTGCTTCTTCATCGGCGGCCACCATCTCGAAATCGAGCTGGTGGACATTTATTTCTTGACTGGTTTGCCTAAGACAGGCGAAGACTTGACTCTGCACGGGACTAGGCCAGGTGGCCAGTCTGTCGATAGCCTTCGGCTAGAGTACTGCAATAGCCAGGCTAGAGACAAAGGGATAGACATAAAGACCATATCCCATCCTGAACTCATGGTGATTGCGTTTACTATCACCAGACTTTGCGGAGCTGCCGCATTACATATTTCCATCGGATCCCAGATGTGTATGGCAGTTGATTGCTTTCGAGGCACCATCTTCAACTAGTGTGATGCCGTGTTGGCCAATGTGAAAGGCCAACTGACCAGGGCCAAGAACGGACGACTAAAGACCTTTGGTTATGGGGCTTTGGTCGTGAGTTTTGGCCTGGAGAGGGTTCCTATGCTGATCCCTCAGCACCTTACTGTTGGAGCTGGGCTTCCTCGAGAGCCCAAACTGATGCAATGGGTCGCAATCATGACCCATCACCCGGACGAGAGGACAGAGGTTGCTCACTTCAAACCTGAGTATTTCCAATGGTTGGAAAACCAGGTCTTTTCCATTCAGGATTTCCCTTACACTGGGATAGATTTTCGTGGTGACCCAGACATGGTTCTTCCACCAGGAGAGCAGTGGGACGAGTCAGGTAAAATCCTTTTCAACATTTTTCCTATTTTAAATTTTTTTGTTATTTTTCCATCGTCTCAAAACTGATAGTAAAAATTTCAAATGCAGATGTGGGTCCACAGCGACCAGCCGCTCTCCTACCTTTCGAGAGGAGGCAACCAGTTGCACCTGTGCCATCCCCGCAGGATGAATCAGCAGAGGTTTTGGCCAAGTTGGAGGGTCATCTCGAGCGCTTGACAGGAGATATTCCTGAGACCACTATAGACGACATTCCTCGTCGACTTCAGCGCTATGTGATTGGAGTCCCGGGACCTTTTAGGAGGTTCCTTTGCAAGGTGGCCCATGTAGTGTTTTCTTATAGAGATCATCACCAGTGACAGGATGATCGCCTATTGTGGGCACATGTGACATTTTGTTTTTTGTACTTATCATTTTTGTCTATCATAAGGTGATTTTCAACCTATGATCGAAGACGATGTATTTTTGACACACTCCTATATATATATCACTATTACTGGCTTATCTTGTTAATTATGTTATGGAATGATTTTAAATTTACATGTATGATTATTGCAAATGTCTATTTAACATTCGAGAAGCAATTGCATCTGCTAATGTATTTAAAGATCTCAGAATATGCTGATATTCAATGTAATCAAATTCACGTTCCAAGAGACGCACTCTGAAAAATAATCTTAATAACACTGGATTTCTAATGGCATACACTCTATTAAGCTGTAATACAACGAGTTCAGAATCTAACCTCACTATCAAACTCCGAATCCCAAATGAAATAGATTCAGACAATAACTCAATCACTGCACTGTACTCGGCAATGTTGTTCGTTGTTTGACCGAGGCTTACCCCATGCATAGATACTAACTCGTCAGAGGGTGAATAGATAACCCAAGCTGCGGAAGAGATATTCCATGTATTACGACAAGCACCATCAGCAAAACCGATGTATGTTTGGAGAGGCATCGACATCTGCAATATCAAGAGTAAAACCAAGATAAGTAGGAATAATGACGAAAAAAACACTCTCTAAGCTAACCACACTGTTTAAACTAAAACAAACCAGCTAGAAAGAAAAACTATCCTAACTAAAAATCTCCATACCCATTCTTTTAAGCATAATACCTCTTCAAGTAAAGGCCATTTCTGGGTTTACCCAAAGAGTCCCCATCAAAGTCTACCAATTCATAAGCCCCTTTGGCTAGCTTTTTCTTGACAACATAGGGACCATGCCACATAGGAACGAATTTTCTAGCGCCTAATTTATCATTAGCTTGATCATAAACTAAGACTAGATCCCCTTTCGAAAAATTTCGAGGGGTCACATTTCGATCATACTGAGCTTTCATCCATTTTGCGTGAGTCTCGATCGCCAATGCAGCATCACGTCAATTCTCATCTAATTGAGCTAAGTATAACAAATGCTTTTCCTCTTCGAAAGTGGCTGGAAGTAACTCGATGGCCATTTGCAGTGACGGGATTTCGCATTCAATGGGTAACACATCTTCCAAACCATAGACTAGTTGGAAAGGAGTGAACCCTGTTGATGTTTTTACTGAAGTTCGGTATGCCCAAAGCACTGAAAATAGCATGTTGTGCCAATTCAACCGATGAATCCCAATGATTCGTCGGATCATGATAACTAAAACTTTGTTGATGGACTCAACCAGACCATTCGCTTGTGGATAATAAGGGGTTGAACTATCGTGACGTAAACCAAGCTGGCATGTAAGTTCGGTCATCATAACGTTTCGAAAATGACGCCCATGATCAGTGATTATCGCTTGCGGGACACCAAACCTAGCAATTATATGATTGAACATGAAAATTGTCGTTGCCTTGCCGTCTGCCTCGAATGTAGGTATCACCTCGGCCCACTTAGCAAAATAATCTACCGCAAGGATGATATACGCATGCCCCCCGGCCAAGTGAGGGTTACATGTAATAAAATCGATACCCCATTTGGCAAAAGGACCAACGGCAATTATAGGGTGGAGAGGAGCAGGTGGAGCGCGCATTTTACGATCAAAAATCTGGCAGTTGTGGCATTTTCGGACCGCCGTAATACAATCTTTAAATAAAGACGGCTAGAAGTAGCCAGCGCGCAATATCTTTTGGGCTATGGCAAACCCAGACATATGACCGCCACAGGCTCCAGAGTGACAGTCATTTAGAACCCTTTTAGCTTCCTCATGAGTTAAGCAACGTCGAAAAACAGAGTCCGCCCCACGGTGATAAAGAGTATCTCCAATAATTCTGAATTGTTGGGACTGGAATCGAATTTTCCGACGTTCTGACCTTGAAATTTCTGGCCGAAAGGATTGGATCTGGAGATAAACGATGATATCCCCATACCACAGATCTAAAGTGCTGATTAGAAACAAGGATTCGTCCGCAATGGGCTCCTCCGCCACAGTTTCTGTGTCAGCACACGGGAAGTCACACATTAACTTCGCAAAAACTAAAGATTTCTTAGACTTAGATTTCTCAAATTCCAAGTCGAACTCTTGCAGGATAACGATCCATTTAGAGTACTTGCCCCCTAGCAATTGCTTGGTCAAAATGTAGATCATAGGGTTGCAATCCGAAATTACCGTAGTTTTACGTAGTAGAATGTAGTGACGAAAACATTGGACAGCTTGGACGGCTGCCAATGCCAATTTCTCCACATGTGAGTATTTTAGCTCAGTTGGATTTAACGTTCGACTAAGGTAATATATCACATGTTCAGTTCCTGATTCATCTTCCTGAACTAAGACCATTCCAATGGTGGAATGAGAGGCGGCGAGATACAAGAAGTAATCCTGGTTGTAGTTGGGAGGATGCAACAACGGTGCATGGGTCAACGCGTGTTTGAGTGCATCAAAAGATTTCTGAGCTATCTCATCCCAATAGAATGGAGTGTTTTGCTTCAACAACCGAGTAAAACCCTTTGTAACCTCAGCGTAGTTAGGAATAAATCATCGTAAAAAGTTTGCTTTCCCCTGCAAACTTTGGAGTTGGCGAAGACTCGAAGGAGGAGGCAATTTGATGATAGCTTCGACCTTCGAGGGATCAACGCAAATGCCGGCTTTCGAAACTACAAATCCCAGCAATCGACCCGTTTCTATACAGAAGACACATTTGTGTGGGTTTAACCGAATACGATAATGCCTACACCTCATAAATATTGCTCGTAAATGGACGAGGTGATCAACTCGATGTAATGAATGAGCAGGAAAGTCATCGAGATACGGTTGCACAATGTGTTTGATGTCATGAAACGCATAAGACATCGCCCTTTGAAAAGTTGCTCTGGCATTCTTAAGCCCAAAAGGTAATTTGCAATAAGCAAATGTCCCCCATGGAAAAATGAAAGCCGTTTTTGGTTGATCGGCAGGTAGAATGTTGATTTGATTGTATCTGGAAAAACCGTCCATAAAGGAAAATATTTCACTGCCAGCACAATCATCAATGATTTGATCGATATAGGGGGTTGGGTAATTGTCCTTTGGACAGGCTCGATTAATGTCCCTATAGTCGATGCATATTCTTATTGTTCCCTGCTTTTTGTTAACCGGAACAATATTCGATACCCAATCCGTTAGCGGGATCGGATAAATGAAACCTGCTTTCAACAGTTTTTCAACTTCTGCTTTAATTGCAGCAGATTTTTGTGGGTGAATCTGACGCAAACGTTTCCACACAGGTTTAGCATCTGGGTAAGTCTTGATCTCATGAACAACAATCGCGGGATCAATTCTTGACATTTCCTCATAGGACCAGGCAAACACGTCGCAGAATTCTTGAAATAGGGCCTTATATAATTGAATTTCGTCATCTGTACACGAGGCACCTATATGAATGTTCTCAAGAATTCCGGGCTTGACCGAAATGTCAATAGGAAATGTTCGAGAGATGTTTCCCAAATTTAACTCTGAATCGGGATGTTTTATTGGATTCTGAGGTTCCTTGACATATTCAGTTGTAAAAATTGATGAGAAATCATTTTCAAAACGATCATCCTCAGGTAAAAATGAAGATCTGTGATGGAGATCTTCCCCTGGTAAATCATCTACGCATAGGATTTCACGAATTTGCTCATCAGAGTGAACAAGTTCAGAAAACGTGGTGAAATCCGAGGTTGATGTGAAAAGTGATTCCTCACAGACCAAATTCATTAAGTCATTTTCGGTTGAACACGGGTTGGCAAAAGACTGCATGGCTTCATAGGCAATTTCATATGGACTCAAAGGCACGGAATTGCCAAATGAGTCTATCTCAATTTCAAAAGGGACGATCCAAGGATCATCATAAATAATGGTGTCTGATGTAATCATATGAATGGTTGCAAATGAAGATGATGCGTTGATTGGAGGAAAAGGAAAAGTTCCCAGTAAACCGGCATCTTTAACTAATCCTACTCCAACATCCTTATATGGGATAGTCGTTTTACCAACATGCTGAATACTCTCCGAAGAGGCTGGGTCGGATGAAAAGTAAGCCAACTGGTCTATTGTTATGATCTTCCCATTTCTCGAAAGACCGATGAAATGACTTTTGTCATAGCGTAAGACCAACTTCGACCCAAGAGAAGGTTGTAGTCTAGAGGGGCATCAACCACCTCCACATCTACACTAACGGTTTTTCCTTCAACCCCTATAAGAAAATCCTGTAGAATGCCAAAAGGATGAAACCCACGGCCATCAAAGGCCTTTAGAATCGTCAGGGATTGATTTAGTGAAGGAGAACCAAGCGATCTCCAACACTGTATCGACATAATACACGTTGAGGCTCCCTCATCAATTACAGTCCGATGAATAGGCCTGTTTTTTACTATCACTGGAATCTGGAAAGCCATTTGATGAGGCAAACGCGGTGTACTATTTTCTAGATCGAAAATTATTAGGTTTGGGTCTTGAACATCAACAACTCCTATAGCCGACAAAAGTAATTTACGTTGTGCTGGGCATGATTGCAGCACTTCTAAAGCCGACATTACTTCGAAAGTCAACTTTCAATCCACTCTCGCATGTGGATTGAAAGCTGACTTTCGAAGTATACCCTTGGCGGGCGGTTTGATTACCAAGTCTGGATTAGGTTTCTCGATCTATAGTGGATCGGAATCGGGAGCTAAGGTTGATGGATTAGAATGGGAAGATTTTGCTTCTTTACCATCAACAGGACTCTTACTACCATAATCTTGTGATCGAGTCGCAATCCTAACATGGGACATCATCAGTATGGGTTCTTCATTGGTACTCGAGGATGAACCTATCATCTTGTTGTCTTAAGTCGGAAAAGGATCCTTCAAAACAGCAGGAGTTTGGGAACCCTTGACAATCTTCACAACCTCTACACGATGAGGGCAGTCTCTTGTAAAATGTTCATCGTCACAAATGAGACAAGGATAACGAGGTTTGCGCTTTTCATCATTGGATTCCACCTTTTCAGGTTTCTCCTTTGAAGTTTTGTCTGTTTTACACTTCTTCTTTCCTTTCTTCTTCCCACCGGATTTTGATTTGGCTGTAGATGATTCTACAACGTGAATATTGGCAGAAATCTCTGCAGAAGAATCTCCTGTTGGGGAATCAGGCAAGGTTATGATAGGGGAAGAATTCTTGGAAGACTTCTTCTTACTTTTAGTGTTAACCGTGCCAATCATACCAACGGCGGCATGAGATCCCGAAGGAGCTGCCGCGATTTGATTTTGCTTTGGAAGATCGAGGATTTTTTCGTGTAATGTACCTGACTGAGTATAGACCAAGTCAAGGTATTGTGCTTGAGCAATGACTTGCTCCTCAGTAACAACTCCGGCTTTAGCAACATCTTCAGTGATCTTTGGCAACAAAGATTTTACAAACCACTCAGCCAAGATTTGATCCAGAATAAATACCTTCACTAAACGACGTCGACGTCTCCACTCATGAATATGATTTGAAATGTACGTGGATGTCGATTGTTTTAGCGAAGTTAACAATTCTATGCCATTGTCATATCGGACTGGGAACTGAAAATGAGTTAAAAACGAGGTAGCTAACTGACTAAAATTATAAAAAATGCCTCGCGGTAACTCAATGTACCACTTGGCCGCGAGACCAATTAGAGTGCGCTAGAAAAGTCTAAGACGGATTGAATCATCTCTGATGGAGTTAGACGGACATCAGAGGTGGTAAGTCATCACATGGTTCGATGGGTCCTCTCCTGATTTACCTTCGAACTTGGGAATGTCACTGGGCAACTTATTCATCATTGGCGGCCAAAATGGAAGATAATTAATGGGATCGTTTGTTAGGCGCGACAAGTCAGGCAAGTCCAAAGTTGCGATAAATGGTAACTGCCGATTAGGATCCCTAAAACTCTAGGTCATGAGACCAGCCCCAGGAGGAGGATATCCAGGATAACTAGGAATAGGAATCGCATTCGGGATATTGTATCCTCCTAGAAAACCAGGATTAACCGAACTGTACTGGGGTTGTTGAGGTTGTTGGTAAGTGTACCCAGGATATGGTTGATACTGATAAACTGACTGCTGGAAAGCAGGACTGAATTGGTACTGTCCTTGGTACAGTTGATAGGTGAATTGTGGTTGACTTGTGACAACCGTACTTAAACCAGGTTGTCCTACAGGCATCTGAACCGAAGTTTGAATCGTAGATCCAGATGGTGGTAAAGATGTCTGAGGAGTAGATACAGGAACAGTAGAAACCGAAGCTGTCGATACTCCAGAAGTAGGTGGGGTAGATTGAACAGATGTAGCAGTCGTTTGAGGCAAAGTATGAGGTGTACTAGGCCCAGGCTGAGAAACTACCGAAGGTACAGAAGTTTGAATGTTAGACTGGACTGGTTGCTAGGGTGTACCAGAAACTAAGGGTTGTCCAGTTTGAGATGACAACTATACACTTGGCTACAACACCTGTTGGGTTTGCGATGGATCCCACACTATATTCATTTTGGGGTACTGACCCATAACTGGTTGAGAATATTGAGGACCATAACTGGGTTGAGGGTAGGATTGATAATTGAAAGGTACATTTCTTGTTCCTTGAACATACGTTTGACCATGGGGTGGTTGGAAACATTGGTTCGATTATTGACCTTGGGGTTGATACCCTTGAGGCACATACTGATACTGGGGTTGACCTTGAGGTATAAATTGATACTGGGGCTGACCTTGGGGTACATATTGAGTCTGGGGTTGACCTTGAGGAACGTACTGTCCCATAGGCATGTACTGCCCTTGAGGTTGCCCCCTAGATGCAAATTGTGTACCTTAAGGTTGCCCCCCAGGCATTAATTGAGGCTGCCCCCCAGGTGGTAACTGGCCACCTTGAGGTGGAGGATTGGGAATAGAACTTGAAATCATAAGAATGTCTTCTACACTCAACAGCTTTGCACCATTACTTCCAGTTAATAACCCTTGCTCAATGGGTTGAGGAGATGCTCCCAAAAAAGTACCAGAAAGAGATTGATACCCAGAGGGAACAAATGGACCGTTGTACAAAAAATACTCGGGCGATTGAGTAAACATGGAAGACTGTCCTGACATATTTACGGGAGTATAACAACCTCTAAGTGTTGAGTGATAAGGAGCACGAGGTGGTGAAAAACTTAACCCTGAGTTTTCTAAATAATTAGTCAAAGAAAGATACCAAGAACTACTCCTAGGTGGACTGTAAAAAATTGATTCACGCTCCCTTAGTTCAATGACAGGTTGATTTTTAGGGATAGGGATTCCTACTTCTTCTTCTTCCGGAGCAAGTTCTTCAATAGAAATAAGTCTAGAAGGAAGATCTTGAGTGATTACTCTTTCTACCCTAGGTGAACCAGGACCACTAAAAGTTGGAGAAACAAACCCCGATGTCGGAGTAGCAGCAAATTCACTTTCAGGCTCAGGTATTTCGGGTTCTTCACCTATATCACTGGTAGATGAAAAGCTACCAGCGATTTTGGAGACAGACACTGACTGTGGATTATATTCTGCTACTGGTGTTTGAAAATTAGGATGTACAATCAAAGAAGATTCTCCTTCTTCCGGTGACCCAACTCTACTGTCTCTGGGAGTTATGAGGACTTTTAAGCCTTCGAGTTGGCTCAGTACTTCCTCAGGAGGTTGGCCCCGAAGTCTACGGGACTTCCTCAGTAACTCAGCCACATTTATAATCTCAGGAGACTGGCCCCGAAGTCTACGGGACTGTCTTGGTAATTCAGCCACAGTTAAAGACTTTTAACTACTTCACACACAAACAAAGTAAAATCTCAATAAAAAGCACCTAAGGTCTCTAAAGAACCAAACAAATTTGAATCACACGCCTAAAGAATCTAGGAGATCAAACACACACAAACAGTAGCTTTCTGGACCGAAAACACTAGTTAGTGATGAAATCCAACGTCGCAGAGTTCAATACAGAAATGGCGGTTGGAATAGTTACCCCGGCAACCTGCTTAATGAATAGACTGGCACAAGTTCCTCCACTTAACCGTCTCGAGTGAAGTGAACCCCCTAGAAAATCCAAGTGAGTCTAGCCGACGTCTGCTCCAGGTATAGTGGGATCTTCCCACCACTGTCACCTCAGGAAGAGTCCTAAAGAATATGGCCACTAAGGTTACCAACTGAGACAAATACACCTGGGGGAACAGTCTACGATCCGATACGCACGCAAGGGCAGAGTAGAAAACTCAATCCCCTTGAAGGCTCCTTGACATAATCCAAGGTTTACCAACAAGTGACCCCAGGCTCCTCGACAATGGTTAATCTGAGGTTTACCGTTTTTAATACGTGAATATCTGGCATCGTTCCCAATGAGGAAGGATTGATTCCCACACTAGTTTGGACACGATCTCTTGCTTCTCCTTTAAGAGGAGCTTTCCTAGAGCATAAATGCAACAATTGGATTTCTTCCCTACCACAAGATACAGCTACTTGTTTGTTTTTACTGTCTTGGAGAGTTAATTACTCTCCTACTCCAAGACACTAGCCTAAGCTAAGTTGGTGTATCAGAGCCCTAGAAATAAAAATGTTACTAGGTGAATTTTACTTTAAGCGTTAATTTTAGTGGTTTTTGTTTAAGTCCAAAGGTGCGGAGATGAAACTCGTGGTATGAAGACTCGACTCAAAATCACTAAAAATGCACCTAAGATGATCTAAACAATCTTTTTCTCTTCGATGAACTTCTAAACTAAGAAGGAGTTTGAGAATGCAAAAACTTTGTAAACACAAATCTTTCTCAATTAAACAAATTAAAAGAAGAGCTTTTCCTTTCCAAAGCACTCAAAACGAGACAACTAATTATTTCACAAAAATTTCCCTTTTTCGTTTCAAAGCACTCAATCACTACAAAAAACAAACTTTTTCAAAAGAGATTTTTTTTATTTTTTGCAAAACACTCAAAACTAATGAAAATGACTAACTTTGAGATCTACAAATTATAAAAACCTATTTGAAGTCAAAGCCTACTAAAAGTCTTTTTTAAGGATGTTTTACTCAGCTAGATGCAAGCTAAGGACTAATTTATGCAGAATCACAAATCAGTCAAGAACAACCAATTTCGTTTTCTTTTTGAAAATGAAAATCCAAACTTTCAAATACAAGCTTTTCGAAGTTTTGAAATGAGAAAATACAAAGCGGATTCCTCAACAAGGGGAGATTTCATACATGGTCAGACTCATAAGAAAGCTGGTAGACACTAAGGTGATCTGAAGTCCCTACAGCTTCTAAGCTCAGAGCCACTACACAACCAAAATGAAAACCAAACCCAACAAGCAAAACTCCTAGGAATTTCACCTAAAACCCTAACACTAGTGAAATTAAACCAAGGAAAGTTTTTGACAGGGTACACGCAGGTCTGGGTAATGGCTAAAACCTATAAACTGATAAAAAAGAGAAAAATTTCAGATTTCTCAAAATTTTGACAGGGTACGCAGGCAGCCTGTTTACACAGGTGCGTTGCTCTGTGCACAAAGCAAAAGCGCGTACAGGTACGCACTGTGCTTAAATCAGAGGGTGCGTACTTCTCCCAAAACTATGAAAAATAAAAACTAACTCAAAATTAACTAAATCCACCATATCCCACAATCATCAAGCCAAAAACAGAAACAAAAATAGAGTTTCTCAGGTCAAAGTATAAACAAGGAAAACCATCAGATCCCCAGTGGAGTCGCCATTTTGTCACACGGAATAGGTCGATCTTGTGGACAAGATAGACCTTCCTAGAATCTAAAGAAGACATAATGACAAGCAAACCAACCAAACACTATCTTTCTCTAAATATGCTTTGATAAACAATAGCAAACAAGTGTTTTTAGGGCCTACCTTAGGTCCAACGCAAGCTTGTGGATGCCCTCGCTTCTTTGATCCAAATGAGCTCCTTTTCGTGAATCTGCAAACACAAACAAGGCAAACAAATTAAATAGCACCTAAAAAGCCAATTGCATAAAACATATTTAACATGAAATTCAAGGAGTCCATGAAACAAATAACATAAGATACTTGTTGAGAAAAATGAGTTTGATTGTATTAATTCAAAAGAAGAAGAACCTTACAACCTTTGCCTTGATGCTGTACAAGCTCCTCCCAGGGTCCAGCAAGAAGTCTCCTCTACTTTGACAAGTTTCACTCACTCCCCAATGAAACCAAAAAGGTATGTGATCTCTCCTCTTTAGGCTTAACTAGGAAGTCTTGATTTCACCAGCATTTACCCTAAAAAATGTTCAGCTTCTAACCTCCTTAGCAACTAGCCCAATGCCTGTATTTATAGTGCAATGGAGGGAGGTTACTAGGTCCTCCTTCAAAGGGATAAAGCCCTCCTTCAAAGGGATAGCTCCTCTCATCAAGGGATTAGCTCCTTCTCTTTTGGGATGCATGAACCACCTCAGAGTGAACAATCCACGTCAAAATTCCTTCTAGAAACCTCTAGAATTAACCCAAAGTGAGTTTTTAAAGATAAAACTTGCGCCTTTTGACTTTCACAGGGGTCCGCACCTACACCGTTAGGGACAGAGCAGGCAGGTACGCAGCTTTTGTACACAGAAGGTGCGGGACCGCAGGTGACCATGAGAGACAGTGCAGAACCAGAGTTACATTGATTTTTAATGTCTTTCTCTCATTTCCAAAGCTTGATTTGAAGAGCTGAGGTCGAAGACTTGCTTAGGAGGACAGTACAAGTGATGATAGACCCATACTGACTACAAATAATCATGGTGACGATATTTTTGTGTAACAAGATGTCCTAGTTCTCATCTAAGGGCATTTTCAAGGTTTTAGAGGTGTCCAAATGGTGGAACAAGGTAGTAGAAGGTTGGAAAAGGATGTGGAAGACCTTTCCAAATTGAAAAATATTCAAGAACCCATATTGAATAATGGGAAGAAAGCAGGCTAATGGTCTCAAGAAACACTGTGATTTTTCTACGTAGAACCATTTTTGGAAAAAAAAAGTGAAAATGGAATGAAGGTTTCAAGGGAGAGGATATGAATGAAATGGATCTACAAGCCGACAGAGTTCACTTGCAAAGATAAAAGTTATGTTTTTGCTTGAAAGGCTATTAAAAAATAATGAAAAGAACAAATATATTTTTGTTCTTGTCCTTGTAGAACTTATTTCCAAAATTCTTAAGAGAAAGGACTGAGGAATGCACAAGAGAGGGGACACTAGGGCCATGAATGAGGCACAATGAGGTCACTAAGTTGCTCAGAGGATGAGCAACACTTTTAGTAGGGGGATATGATGGCCGTCTAAATTAGACATAAATTAAGGCCCATCTGACCATCCTTCAGCACATTAAATGTCTCTTTTTGCATTAGATAATGTGTTTTTAACTTTTATATGTTAATTATGAAGTTTTATGAATAATTGCATATTTGTGCCTAATGTTATTTAGTTTTGTGGAATATTGTGAGACTATTGGGCAGATTATGAAGATTTGGAGGAAAATATAATTTAAGGACTTGCTCCCTACTACATGAGGATCAATATTAAATAATAAATCAACAAGATATTATGGAATTATGGCATAGATTGTGGAGGTCCAATGATTCAGAAAGTCTAGGAATGTGTTCCCTGCCATTTAATGCAAATTCCTAGTATTGGGAACGAGATCTACTAATCAAGGGATTTTGGTGGGGAAAGATTCATCCTTTCATGGGGAATGATTCCTAATCATTTTTCATAAGCACCAAGTCGAATTTTCCTCTAGGGGTTGGATTTTTATTAGTCTTCATGTGGAGTGAACTCGTATTTTTGCTGCTCCATTGTCATTTCTTGCAGAGATGTAATTGTATTAATGGAAATAATGAAGCTTGGTGTCATGTTCAGCTTCCAAACCTTATTGTCCTTTATAGGACTCTAATTTTCCTTGGGCTTGGACATACCAGGAGCCTTAGAGGCCTTTTGTATCATTTTTTATTCTTCTTTTCATTTCGCATTCACATAGATCTCTTGTTCTTGTTTCTTTCTATTTCTGCATTTAGCATTAATGGTTTCTTGTTGTAGGATTGGGTTAAATGGTTGATGTAAGTTCTTTTGCAGGAAAAAAATAACATCTCATCCTGGGAAAAGCTTTGGAAGGTCATAGTAATCATTGAGCTACTTGGATTAGTTGGCTTCATCCCAAATCTAGATTTCTGGAACTCCTTTGTGGCAAATAATAGTAAATTTCGGTTATTTTTTAGAGCATGCTAACGAACTTCAATCAAGTTTGTGCCACTTGAATTATATCACAAAAAAAAAATATTTAATAAAAAAATTATCCCATTTCATTTGTACATGATTAGGTTAGGCATTTAATAGATTTACTAGCTCCCTAGTTCTTAAATTTCTAGCTTTTAGACTAGTAATTTTATGCTATGTTTTAGCATGGGTTAACAAAGGTCTTTTTGAGTGATTCCATTTGCAATGGATACCTAAGAAATCCTAGTCAATAAAAAAAATTGTCCCATCTAATTTGGATTTTATTTTATTGGTCATTCGATGAACTATAACTTCCTGTAGTAAATCTGAAACATCCTATAGTTTCCTGTAGTACTCTTCTAGCATGTATATAGTATATACTTGCCCATATTTGCTCAAAAATATTGGTTTTGGTACCTTAGCATTGAATCATGACCCCTAGTCTCTAAATCAATGGCTTAGGAGGGATAAACACCACTTATCACTTGCCTTTTTACCCTTGCAAAACATCTCAATGATTAGGAAATGGACAAATTTATGAATTGGATAATACAATGATAGTTTTCTTGATTGCCACATCCAATGAACTTTGTTAATGAAACTAAATTATTTGAAATGTAATGGTTGACATTTAGTTTATGATATTTACTTTATGAAATTAGAATAGTTTTATTTCCTTGTACTTTATTTCTTGCAATAGGTTGAGGTTTCCATTTCGAGCATTTCATTTTCTACATTTAGTTTGGGATTTAACTTCAGTACATGCACTCCATTACATCATGACAGTAGAGGAAGGAGACATTTCATGTTGCAAATATAGTTTCGATACCTCTTAAGTTTGCATGAACCTCAGGCTGATAATTAAAGTCGATAGACTTGGGAGTTGTGGCATTCTTATTGCAATACCAAGGCTCATCAATATCATCCAAGAATTGTTCATTTATGTAATATAAAGGATTTTTTCCGCTCAAAGAGGATAATTTTAAGTTTTTGATCTATCTATTCATGAGTTGGTTGCGTAACACACTCACAAATGTGGGTGAAGGGTTCTCTACTATAGTTCACTATCGATAGCATAAGCCAAAAGAACCTCATTTACACAGAGGTGGTGAAGTGGTTGGGCCTATTGACCATACCAAACCCATATCCATACACCATTGGATGGCTTCACCAAGGAAGAGATCTTTGCCTCAACCAATAGTGTCACCTTCCCTACAACATCAAGTCCTTCATAGATGAGGTACTCTGTGATGTTTCTCCTCTTAAATTTTGTTATATATTATTAGGCCAGCCATCCTTGTGCAAGCGTCATGTTGTGTATGAGTCTAGGCATCACACTATTATTATTTCTTTGGGAAATAATTTATACGCAATACCGGAGGTGGCACATCCTACTACCATCTCTTTTATCTCTACGAAGAAATGTAGTAAGATAATTTCCCAGACTAGGAAATTTTTCTTCCTTATGTTTTTCCCTCAAGGAAAAAAGAAGATTCTGGTCACACCCATGGCCTCTAGATAGTGATCCTCCATACAAAAGTATTAGATGGACAAGGTCATGGAGGAGTATAGGAACATCTTCACCTCACCCATACAGGTACCCCTACACTATCAGATCAAGCAGTCCATCAATATAACCCCCGACGCATCACTAGCCAACAGGTCGATATATAAATGCTTTGCTATGAGGAATGATGAAATTAAGAGGTGGATTCAGGAGCTATCTCATAAATGGTACATCAGGAAAAATTCATCACCCTGTGGGATCCTGATCGTGTTGGTATAGAAGAAGCATGGTGTTATAGACATATTTGGGCACAGTAACCCCAAACTTATATGTCGATAAACTAGGGCTCATCAACCCCTAAAAGAGTTGTTTCATACCCTAAAGAAACATAGTAATCTGAATACATCATTCCCCAAAAGTTCCATCTGAGAAACCATCCAAAAATGGCCTAAATTAAACCATACTAACTGCTCCACTAGCAATGTGTGATGCATACTAATTAGGCCTTCTATAAGGTGCGATGGGTGAGGATGGACAAATGTCTGAGACAATTTGCTAGGTGGTTGCTCATGGAATATTCTAGAAACTTCTCATGTGCCACTTGCCTCTGTCAATTTGCCCAAGGATGAATAAGGATTCTAAGAAATCTCCAAATAGAACCAATTGTAACAAGTGGAATGACACTAATCAAACCCCATGGAAGACTCACACCATTGCACACATGTATAAATGGATCTCCAATTCAAGAGATATAGAGGCTGGAATATTGTGAATTGCAAGGAAGTGCTGATAGTTTGTAATTGAGGAAAGAGCATTGTATTGTTGGAGTGATCTTGCTATTTCATGAGGTGAAGAAGGATTGAAGCTGGGAGGATGATGCTGGATCGGACAACTAGGTTGTAATTCTCCCTTCTATTAATAAAGTTCTTCAAATTTTCTTCCATATGATTGTGCAATTGTGAATGTTATCATTTGTGAATGCTATCATTTGTTAATTATATATCTGATTATGTAATGTTTATGTTGTAATAGATCAGGATGCTTTGACGGTTCTTTGTTGATGTACTTGTGTAGGTACTCTCCAAGCGTGTCAAGTAAGGGGAGGAGTTTCAGACTCTGTCAAAGGGGAGAGAGAGAAAACGAGGGATTACGCGGAAGTTCCAGGTTGGTTCCATTATCTTTCTCTTATCTGTTACACATAGAAGAAATCGTTGAATTGCTTTAAACTTTTGTTCCTAGGGTAGTTTCCAAACCTAGAGGGATAGAATTCTTTAGGAATAGTAGTTTTCCTAGAAACAAATTGGTGACTCAACTGGGGAACTATGCTTGGATTCGGTTTCATGTTTACACAAGTTTGAAATGAACAAACTATGCTTGGATTGAGTTTCATTTTTACACAAGCTAGAAATGAAAAAATATGCTTGGAAAATGGTTCACATGCTCCCAAGATGATGAAAGGGAGAGTCTCCTATAAGTAGATGGAAATCACTGCGGTGAAGCGGCATGTTTGCCCAACACCTTCTTGGCTTCATTCATTAGCATTAACAAATTTTTTTTGTGTGTTTTTTCACACCATTCACCTTTGTCTATTCTGGACGAAACCAAGGAGGTGTTGGATAACTATCCTACCTCACCAGAGTGACTTCCATCTGGTTACAAGAGACTCTCCTTTTCATCATGCTGGAGGCACGCAAATCTATTTTCAAGCATAGTTTCTTCTTTTCGAGCTTTTGTAAAAATGAAAATGAATTCAAGCATAGTTTCTTCATTTCAAGCTTGTGTAAAAATGAAACTAAAGTCAAGCATAGTTTTTTCGCTTCGAGCTTCTGTAAAAATGAAACTGAATTCAAGCATAGTTCCCCATGGTTCAAGCTTGTCAAAAAATGAACCCATTTACAGGTAATTAACCTTTCTAATTACCATTCTATCAGCCTTTTGAACCTTGGTCGTGCACATCCCATCACCACCATCCCTTTGGCCTATCATATGCTTCCACTTGGTTCTTCTACCCCTTTTTGAGGAACAATCACAATGAGTGGTCTTATTAGCCAACCTCTTCACAGAAATCAACATGTTTTGAGAAGTTCCAAAATGACCAAAACCGGTTGCTACCCTAGACACCACTCGTTCCTCAAAATCAATTCCTCTTTAAACCCTTTTTAGACTTGTTAATTATGAAAAGATTGTCGATCGCTTGGCCTTTCCTATTTGTTAAACTGATTGGAAATGTCATCCCTCCTATATTATTTTATCGTTTTTCAGACCCGAGGGATTAATTTACGAAAAAGAACTTATGGAGTTTTATTTTTGTCCCTTTTCAAACTCTCTAAACATGAAAAGGACCGATTTATCCATGTTATTAAACTCGTTAAAATAATAGCGACAAACCCTTCCATCTAAACGAGATTGAGTTTCACTATCGCTAGTTTCGTTGAAAAATTAATAGCGACGGGTTTTCCTGAAGGGTGAATTATAGAACAAGCATATGTTATCCTCCTCAAGCTTGACAAAAATGGAAAGGTACTGGTCAACAATGACTGGGGAAAAGCAGAATGAAACTTGAAGCATTGATGGTAGTAGGTCGCTCTTGAACATGACACTTTCACTTCATCACCATTATTGAGATGGGGTGGGTTATTCCATTCACAGGTCATCTCACCATTGGTCTTTCATACCATCCATCTTTTGGGGTTAATGCTACCAATTCACCTCAGTGTCGCTGACATGTTCAAGAGAAGTCATTCAGTTGAGAAACCACCATCTAGTTAATGTCTCATACACTACAATACCTCCAACCTTCATTTTTCATGGCCACCATTCCTGAACCTTTTGTCGTCAGTTCATTTTTCACCTCCAGAAAATCATTTTCTTCGTTTCATGTCATAGATGTGGCATACATCAAGACCCTTCTACGACAAGTCACTTCTTTTCAACATCAACTCATTATCCAATAAGTTGACTTAGAAACAATACTTCAATTGCTTTGGAGCTTGCATACATCAACGACAAGTTTCTCACTTCCGGCGACAGGTTGACATCAATGGCCTTCGACCGAAAGATTTTGTGTGGTTCTCGACATCGGATCATGTATTCAAACCACGTGAATTGTATTGTAGTACCTTGAGGGTCATTATCATTATCGATGTTTTCTCTCATGTCTGTTAACAGCTCTCATCATTGGCTAGTAATTAGGCGATGTCTTTCCATGTTCGACTTCATAATATCTATTCAAATGGATTGACTTGTACATCGAGTGAAGACTGGATGAGTTTGAAGAACCCGGATCTAGTTTCATCCATTTGGGCTATGATATATTCAGGAATATAAAAACATCAAATGTACAAACGCTCTACATAGATGGTCACCTTAACCATTGATGATGACTCTATATCTGAAGATTCACTAGTCTGTATCTGTAGACGGCTATCTGATCTATGTACATGAAATGAATTTATAAAGCTGAGCATGGGAATGCCTCCCTTAGCTAGATCATGAAAATTATATTATGATGATGTATTATAGTGTAACTTACGCAGGTCACGTTCCAGTTCGAAAATTCGGATCCTCATGATAGAGCATTTCACCAGAAATCATTATTTACGACTTCATGCTTTAGGGGGGAACTGTTTAAAGAAATATTTGGGCACTTCAACCCAAAACATATATGTCAATAAAATAGGGCTCATCAAACCCTAAAATATTTATTTCATACCCTAAAGAAACATAGCCATCTGAATACATCATTCCCCAAAAGTTCCATCTGAGAAACCATCCAGAAATGGCCTAAATTAAACCATACTGACTGCTCCACTGGCAAAGTGCGATGCATACTGAGTGGTACACTGCCAGGGTTTGATGCATACTGATTAAGCCTTCTATAGGGTGTGATGGGTGAGGATGGACAAATGTCCGAGACAGTTTTCTAGGTGGTTGCTCATGGAATCATCTAGAAACTTCTCCTGTGCCACTTGCCTCTCTGAATTCGCCCAAGGATGAATAAGGGATCTAAGAAATCTTCAAATGGAACCAATTGTAACAAGTGGAATGACACTATTCAAAACCCATGGATGACTCACACACTTGCACACATCTATAAATGGATGTCCAATTCAAGAGATCTAGAGGCTGGAATATCGTGAATTGCAAGGAAGTGTTGATAGTTTGTAATTGAGGAAAGAGCATTGTATTGTTGGATTGATCTTGCTATCTCATGAGGTGAAGAAGGATTGAAGCTGGGAGGATGATGTTGGATCAGACAAAAAGGTTGTAATTCTCCCTTCTATTAATAAAGTTCTTCAGGTTTTCTTCCATATTATTGTGCAATTTTGAATGTTATCATTTGTGAATGCTATCATTTGTTCATTATATATTAGATTTTGTAATGTTTATGTTGTAATAGATCACGATGCTTTGATGGTTCTTTGTTGTTGTACTTGTGCAGGTACTCTCCAAGCGTGTTAAGTACGGGGAGGAGTTGCAGGCTCTGTCAAAGGGGGGAGAGAGAAAGCAATGGATTAAGAGGAATTTCTAGGTTGGTTCCATTATCTTTCTCTTGTCTGTTACACATAGAATAAATCGTTCAATTGATTTAAACTGTTGTTTCTAAGGTAGTTTCCAGACCTATAGGGCTAGCATTCTTTAGGAATACTATATTTCCTAGAAACAAATTGGCGACTCCACTGGGGAGAATAGATGTTTGTTTCTTGTTATTGTTTGTTTTATAAACTATAGATAGAGTCTGAAGTTAGCCAGGTAGCCTTCAAACTACTCTTGCTCTGCAATTGCATATTAGATGAATGCTGCTTCAGTTAATCTCTGATTTAGTTTATGAATTAAACATTTGACTTACAAGCACATCTATATGCCCTTTTGGTAGCTCAGTAACCTCTCAAGACATTCCTCTATACTTTTCGCTTTATTGTTCATCAAAACTCAGCTTAACTCATTAAAAACAACCGCACATCTGAGCCAAAACCCATTTCAGTTGCACTCCCTGGACCATCGCACTCTCTTACACTGTAACTCAGTATGCATCACACCTCCCAAGTGTAGTAAGTGCGATGAATCTCTATTTATGTGAAGCCCAGGTGTGATGACTGACTGAAATCTTTTTCCATTGTAGAAATTGATGGCTTTTTTACCTTGTTTTCAGTTTTGTTTAATTGTTTTGTTGCACATGAACAATGCCTCCTTACTAAAGCCTACTTGCATCACATAGATCAGCCTCAATTACATTAGGATTAGTGAATGTTTTTTGTATGTTTGTTCATTATTTACAATCCTTTGTCAAAAAATTGTTTAAATCATTTTGTTTCTTTGATACAAAAGTGTCCTAATCGTCGTTTTCTGTCGAAAAGAGAAGTGTTGTGAATTCTTCCTTCCCTTGATAATCGATTGAACTTTTCTTCATGTATTTGGTTTTATTTCTTTATATCAGAAGTTTCGAAAATATTTTTTATTCAAAATTGAAAAGTGTCATTGAGTCTTCCTTTCTCTTTTGAAGAAGAAATTGTCGAAAATGTCATTTTGATTAAATATTTCAAATCTTTGCTGCATTTATTTTTCCTTTTTGGCATTTTTCACATTAAGGAGAACGAAAACAATTACATGCATTTGCATTTAGTAGTTGTAGATTTTTGTACGAAAATATGATTTAGGGAAATTCACTAGGGTGTTCTCTTTGCTCTTTGCTCTTTGCTCTTTGCACTGCTATTTTCTTTCCGTAGTAGCTAGGATTTTCATTGCTCAAAATAAACGAAAATTGTTTATCATTGTAGATTGCAGTTTAGGAATTTCAAATCATCATCACGTGGTGAACCATTGAAAGGAAAAATCTAAATAAGATCAGCTTTAAAATAAATTTCAATGAACCTAACAACACTTTGGAACTTAACGTAACATATCTAGAGGTCTAGGCTAGAGACGTGTTCCGGCATCGTTAAAACTAGTGGCTATTGTTTTCATTGAAGGTTGGGTGATTCCTCCTCCTTGATACGACAAGTGCTAGCATGAATTTCTGCTCCCCGTACCATCACGTATATATTGGGAGACCACAATAGGCTTAAATCCTTTATCCATAGGAAGTCAAGTCTACCACCTTATTGATCGCAATGCACTGAACACAACATTCAGGAAGATTGACTACTGTACATAAGTCCTTGGTGATTTCTTTTTAATTTATCACCAAGGTGTATATTGTAGTTTCGTGATTGGTTTGGTAATTCCTCTTTCTATATTTTCCAGAGTAGTCAATTTCGTTCCTTTTCAACTCTATAAAAGAAAACGTCCATCAGAGAGCTTATCCTTTCAGGCTCACTAAAAATCGAAGGATACTAGAGTCATCTTTAGCTTTTTCTCGACTTTTAGAAACTGAAAAAGAAAAGTTGTGTCAAAGCATCATTAAAATTAATTGAATTCTAAATAACATCCTTGTTCCTTAGTTTATCTTAGGTTGATATATATGGAGACAAATCCGGAGTCCACCAACCAAGGAATCCCTTTTGAAGGGAACCCTATCCTTTTCCTTTCTTCTGAAATATTGGTGCTCCTTATATGGTTGCAATATCCCTTCTGGGACTTACCATTGGCCTGCCAGTATGGTTGTTTTCAACCTCTTTGGTTCAAAATGGGGGTACACCTTCAACTAAACAAAAAAAACCTCCAGTTGATCCTGAAGTTGACCCTTCGCCTTCTTCCTTGTTTGTTTCTCCCTCCCCTTCTTCCTCTTTGCTTGGTGAAAGTAGTGATAGTAGTAACCAGCTAATCGATAAGAAGAAGAAAGGGAAGGAGAAGAATAAGAAGCCAATTCAACAAAGGGGCAACCAAGCAACCATTGCTCAGAATTCAACATCTAATGAAAATCTACCCATTAAGTTTCCCAAAGCCAAATATCCATGCATAGTTTGTACAGAAGACCATTTTCATTGAGATTGTCCTTGCTTTCCTCAGATCTTGAAAGAATGGTCTTCCCGTTCACACCATCCCATGTCATCAACCTCTGGAGATCATGTTGGTAACACACCATCAACTAGTGATAGTAAAGTTCATGGACACAAAGGAAGGTCAGGATTCCATGTAGGTTATGTGAAGGCAACCATTCCCTTCACCTTTGTCCTTTTTTGGATGAAGCCAAAAGAGCGTTGGATAATCATCTTGCTTCACTGCAGCGACTTCCATCTGGTTACAAGAAACTCTCCCTAAGTCCTTCACTAGTTGAAAAATCGACTGTCTTGAAGCAATTGAGTTTATACCCAACCAAAATTAGTAGGTCAAGGTAACAGTTGACCCAATTTCACCTTCAGTTAATTGTACATTTCCTGAAGAGGGTGAAAATGATACCGCTCGAGTTGTTTTTGTTACTTCGGATTCTAACGAGCTTGGGGGCAATCTGCCTGTTCCATCAAGATAGGAGGAAAATCCTCTAGTTCTCGTAACTCAAGGGGTTAATTCTCTTTTTTCTACAGTACCCCCTCAAAGTAGTCTAGTCACTTCCTTTGATTGGAATTGACTGGCAGGATCCTGCCTTCCTTCTTATGTGCCTTTCTTAATCATAGTACAAGTTTGTAAAATGATTGTATCTAGAACTATTATAGATGAAGGTGCATCAGTGAGTATCCTTTCCGTAACTGCTTGGCAAGTGCTCGGTTTGCCACCGCTTATGCCTATTACACAGAATCTATTGGGCTTTAACAAACGAACCAGTTGACCGTTAGGGATCCTTCCTCACTTACTTATCACTTTTGGAGGAAAACTCATTTATCTGAACGTTATGGTAGTCCCAAGGCCTTTAGATTACAATTTACTTCTTGGACATGACTCTATTTATCACATGGGAGCCACTGTTTCAACACTCTTTCGAGTTATTTGTTTCCTGCATGAAGGCAGGATTGTCACTATTGACCAGCTTTCATTTCCGGGTCCAAACATGGCTCCTAGTTGACCATCTTCCCTAAATGGTCCTCTTGTACCAATGGTATCATCCCTGCCATGGGTTAATTATGTGGCAACCTGTTCCATACCTACATCAACTAATGATCATTTCAGTGATGTTGTACATCATGTACTGGGGGCATTGGAACTAGATCTCTCCTTCATGACCTCTTATGGGTTGTGATCGAAAGGTCTGAGGATAGTTCGTTGTCTTGTGTCCACCTCATTAAAAAATGAAACAAGCCAACGAGCATAGTTTCTTGTCCTGTGTCAAGCTCGTTAAAAAATGAAACAAGGAATCTGAGTAGAATTCCTTGTCTTGTGTGAGGCTCATAAAAAAATGAAACAAGGACCCCTGGAGCAAAGTTCCAAGTAGAGTCTTTGATTAGATCTTGTAAAATCCTAGTCGATTCTTTCACTTGATCTCGCAAAAGAACCTTCATTCCATCCATCCGATAGCCATGAGTAGTCTACTTAGGTGAATGTAATGAAGGTTCAGGGGCATGCACCTAATGGTAAAGATAAGTTTCCTTGTAGGTTATGTGATTAGTCTATCACACCATTCACCTTTGTCTATTCTGGACAAAACCAAAGAGGTGTTGGATAACCACCCTGCCTCACCATAGTGACTTCCATCTGGTTACAAGAGACTCTCCCTTTCATCATGCTCGGGGCATGCAAACCTATTTTCTAGCATATTTTCTTCGTTTTGAGCTTGTGTAAAAGTGAAACTGAATTCAAGCATAGTTTCTTCATTTTGAGCTTGTGAAAAAATGAAACTGAAGTCAAGCATAGTTTTATCGTTTCAAGCTTGTGTAAAAATGAAAACGAATCCAAGCATAGTACCCCATGGTTCAAGCTTGTCAAAAAATGAAATGAACCCATTTACAAGTAATTAGCCTTTGTGATTTCCATCCTATCAGCCTTTTGAACCTTGGTCATGCACATCCCATCACCACCATCCCTTTGGCCGATCATATGCTTCCACTTGGTCATTCTACCACTTTTAGAGGAACAATCGAAATGAGTGGTCTTATTAGCTAGCCTCTTCACAGAAATCAACATGTTTTAAGAGGTTCCAAGATCACTGGAACTAGTTGCTACCCTAGACACCACTCGTTCCTCAAAATCGAGTCCTCTTTAAACCCTTTTTAGACTCATCAAATATGAAAAGATTTTCGAGCACTTGACCTTTCCATCTCGTTAAAGTGATTGGAAATGTCATCCCTCCTATCTTATTTTATCCTTTTTCAGACCTGAGGGATTACTTTACAAAAAAGAATTTATGGAGTTTTCTTTTCATCCCTTTTCAAACTCTCTAAGCATGAAAAGGACCGAGTTATCCTTGTCATTAAACTTGTCAAAACAATAGCGAAAAACTTGTCCATCTAAACGAGACTGATTTTCACTGTCACTAGACTCGTTAAAACATTAACAGGGACAGGTTTACCGAAAGGGTGAATTATAGAACAAGCATATGTTATCCTCCTAAAGCTTGAAAAAAATAAAGAGGTACTGGTCAGCAATGACTGGGGAAAAAGGGGAAGAAAACTTGAAGAATTTATGGTAGCAGGTCGCTCTTGAACATGACACCTTCACTTCATCACCATTATTGAGATAGGTTGGGTTATTCCCTTCACCGGTCATATCACCATTGGTCTTTCATACCATCCATATTTTGCGGTTAACACTACCAATTCATCTCAGTGCCGCTGAAATGTTCAAGAGAAGTCATTTAGTTGAGAAACTACCATCCAGTTAATGTTTCATCCACTACAATACCCCCAACCTTCATTTTTCATGACTTCCATTCCTGAACCTTTTATCGTTAGTTCATTTTTCACCTCAGGAAAATAATTTTCTTCATTTCGTGTTGTATATGTGGCATACATCAAGGCCCTCCTATGATGAGTCACTTCTTGTTGACATTAGCTCATTATCCAAGAAGTTGACTTAGAAACAACCCTTTCAGTGCTTTGGAGCTTGCATACATCAATGGCAAGTTTCTCACTTCCAGCGATAGGCTGACATCAATGGCCTTCGACTGAAAGATTTTGCGTGGCGTTCGACATCGGATCATGTATTCACACCACGTGAATTGTACTGTAGTGCCTTGAGGGTCATTATCATTATCAGTGATTCCTCTTGCATCTGTTAACAACTCACATCATTGGCTGGTAATCAGGTGACATATTTCCATGTTTGACCTCGGAACATCTCTTCACATGGATTGACTTGTACATCGAGCAAAGATTGGATAAATTTGAAAACCCTGGACCTATTTTCATCCATCTAGGCTGCGATATATTTAGGAATATAAAAACATGAAATGTAAAAAGGCTCTACATAGATGGTGATCCTAACCATGGATGATGACTCTACATCTGAAAATTCACCAGTCTGTATCTACAGACGGCTATCTGATCTATGTACATGAAATGAATTTATAAAGCTGAGCATGGGAATGCCTCCCTCAACTAGATCATGAAAATTATATTACGATGATGTATTGTATTCTAACTTATCCAAGTCACCTTCCGGTTCAAAACTTCAGATCCTCATGATAAAGCATTTCACCTGACATCAATATTTACGACTTCATGCTTTAGGGGGCAACTGTTATAGACATATTTGGGCACGTCAACCTCAAAAATATATGTCAATAAACTAGGGCTCATCAACCCTTAAAAGAGTTGTTTCATACCCTAAATAAATGTAGTCATCTGAATACATCATTCCCCAAATGTTCCATCTGAGAAACCATCCAAAAATGGCCTAAATTAAACCATACTGACTGCTCCACTGGTAAAATGCGATGCATACTAGGTGGTACACTACCAGGGTGTGATGCATGCTGATTAGGCCTTCTATAGTGTGCAATGGGCGAGGATGGACAAATTTTCGAGACAATTTTATAGGTGGTTTCTCATGGTATCTTCTATAAACTTCTCCTGTGCCACTTGCCTCTCTGAATTCACCCAAGGATGAATAGGGGATCTAAGAAATCTCCAAATGGAACCAATTTTAACAAGTGTAATGACACTAATCAAACCCTGTGGATGACTCACACCCTTGCACACATCTATAAATGGATCTCCAATTCAAGAGATCTAGAGGCTGGAATATTGTGAATTGCAAGGAAGTGCTGATAGTTTGTAATTGATGAAAGAGCATTGTATTGTTGGAGTGATCTTGTTATTTCATGCAGTGAAGATGGATTGAAGTTGGGAGGATGATGCTGGATCACACAACTGGGTTGTAATTCTCCTTTCTATTAATAAAGATCTTCAAGTTTTCTTCCATATGATTGTGCAATTGTGAATGTTATCATTTGTGAATGCTATCATTTGTTCATTATATATTTGATTCTGTAATGTTTATGTTGTAATAAATCACGATGCTTTGATGGTTCTTTCTTGCTATACTTGTACAGGTACTCTCGAAGTTTGTTAAGTATGGGGAGGAGTTGTAGGCTCTGTCAAAGAGGAGAGAGAGAAAGCAAGGGATTAAGCAGAAGTTCCAGGTTGGTTCCATTACCTTTCTCTTATTTATTACACACAGAAGAAATTGTTGAATTTCTTTAAATTGTTGTTTCTAGGGTAGCTGCCAAACTTAGAGGGATAGCATTCTTTAGGAATACTATTTTTCCCATAAACACATGGGACCTAGAGATTGTATTAACTATCACACACTAAATAAGATCACTGTCTGGAATAAGTATCACATCCCGTGGCTTGATGAACTTCTAGTCTACCTCAATGGGGCCAAATAATTTTGCAAGATTGAATTGAAGTTTGGTTATCACCAGGTACTAATTAAACCCTCCCATGTGTGGTACACTACCTTCAAATCCAAGTTTGGAATTTTCTAATGGCTAGTCACACTTTTTGGGTTGATGAATTCCCCTGCAATTTTCAAGGTGTTGATGGACGACTTATTGTAGCCCTTCACCAACTCATTCATGGTATTTTATTAGGATGACATCCTGATCTTAAAATAGAGTTGGGAAGAGCACCTCCATCATATTCGTCAGGTCCTCCAATCCTTGTGACAAGAAAAAATGTATGCCAATTTGAAAAAATTCACATTTAGTATGAACCAAGTTCAACATATAGGGTACATCATTGATGAGCAACGTGTGCTTGTGGACCCAGCCAGGATACACGTTCTTCGGGATTGTGAAATCCCAATCACTCTAACAAAAATTCACAGCTTTCCAGGTCTCACCAATTTCTACAGCAGGTTCGTGTTAGGATTCTCACATATCACTTGGCCTTTGAGTCAAGACACCAAGAATGGAGTGAAAGAAAAATTATTTTGGTCTAAATCCTAACAGAGGGCATTTTTCAAGTTGAATCATTGCCTCTACTCTGCATGAATTCTCACATTACCATATTTGTAAAAACCATTTGAGATTGAGACAAATGCCTCTGACTATGTTGTTGGTGCATTTCTTACTTAGCAGGGGCATCTAGTGGCATGTCATAGTGATATACTTTCATACGTATTACAAAACAACCCCACCTATGACAAAGAGATGTATTTCATTGTGAAATCCTACTGAAAATGGAAGAATTACATTATGGGGAATGAAACGATCATTTGCACAAACCAGCATCCCCTATAGCTCATATAGACACAAGAAAAGTTGCATAATGATCCCCATTAGAAATGGTACACATACCTGGAACAGTTCCATTTGAACATTAACTACAAAAAGGAGAACACCAATAATGTTGCATACTTCCTCAGTCGACCACTAATCATGGCCCTCACCACTGTGCTTAACTTGTGTGGACACAAGACTTTCAAATGCTCAAACAAAGGTTGTAAACAGGATGATCGTGCACAATGTGCACATGTACAAATTGAAGCATCCAAACGCATGGGATGAAATCCTCCCTTATGTTGAACAAAGTTATAATAGTTCTCTCCATCTCTGAATTAGCCACAACCCCTTTCAGGTGGGGTTAGGATTCCAACCACCCTGTCCCATTAATGTGGCAATTGCATTTGCAATTACTCAAGAAAATTTGGCTCATATCTAAGCCGAGGCTGACAGAGCTAAGAGCTTCATTGAGTGCATTTAGAACATCCCCAAGCAAGTCCATGACATATTTGATAGATCCAATGCTAAGTACAAGTAGTGTCATGATCAATATCGGGTGCCACACAAGTTCCATCTGGGCGAAAAATTTTGGTTACATATGTAGAAGGAGAGCCTCACTAGGCCCCACCACAAACTTTTCCCATTATAATATGGGTTGTACACCACCACCAAGGTTGTAGTGGACAATTTCTTCAAGCTCAACATTCCATTGTTCCTTGGCTTTTGCTTGGCTTGCACCCAATATTCAATGTGGACCAACTATGACCATACTTTCCCTCATTATTAGACACCTCTGACATTGTTCAGCAGCTCAAACCAATAGATCTCATCCGAAGCTGCATCGAATAGACCACAACTGATAGGATCATGGAAACATGGATCAAGAACACTTGCTAGCGAAGGATCCACCTAAATGAAGTTGTCAAAGAATGCTAGCTCCTTGATCAACGCAAGTGGTTCACCATAAACCAGGTTCAACGTAAATTTCCTCATCTCATGAAGGCTCCTAACGCAATGGGGAACATTTATCCCTATGGGATGAGGACTAATCTAGGTGGATATTGGTGACCACCTACATATTCCACCTATACCTACAGTTAGTTTCATCAGTTTCCTTGATTATAGTAGAATTTACTATTTTTAGCAATTTTTAGGGTCCAGAACTTGCAGAGTTGTTTTTACCCCCCAAATGCCATTTTTTTAGGTCCATAGTAGGCCCATAGCCATCTATACCAAATCCTATAGTACTTAGAGAGATCTATTGAATGAGGTATCATACGTGCCAAAGAGAGATGACATGACTAGGCTATGAGCCTGGGATGTTGGTTTCCTAATTAACCTCAATGGGGCCCACAAACTCTTGGTGTTCCATCTCCTGGGGTTAGGGATTTTGTTGTTTAGGTTTTTCCCTTGTTTCTCAATAATAAAAATTCCCTTGAGCCTCATTGTAACATATTTCAAAGGCATGTAGCCTCCACATCTCTTCTCAGACAGGAGCTACTAGGGAGCTACCATCACCCGAGCTAGTTTATTTCCATTTTGTATGTAAGAATATTTTAGTTCTTCTATATTAATGAAATGAAGTTTTATTTCTGCTGCATCTTTGTGTTTATGTTTGTATATGTATTTTTTTTGTGTTCCTGTATAAGTTTGGATCAAAAAAACTGCTATAGGCAGTTACAAAGTGAGGTAAAAACCCATAAGGTGTGGAAGAAGGAAATGCCATTCAAATCTTGAGGTTGTGAAGGAGAAAACCTATTCTGTGAACTCACACACAAGAAATAGAAGAAAGATAGCTTATTTAAACTTTATACACATGTGCTACAATCTAGCATTACAAAAAGAAGTAAAGAAAAGGGTAAGGATTTGAAATGTTGGGGCTGCAAGAAGGAACACCCTCTTCATTATTTCCCTTATAAGCAACACGGGGATAAGGAAAACTATATTATCCAAGAGATGACCAAAATTAACAAAGCATACATGTGTGTGTTAGAATTTAGTATAATAATGGGAAATCAACATGAAGAATTTGTAGTACTTGTAGTATAGCTTTCTAAGAGTTGGTTAGTGACTAGAGAAATTAAGAAGACTAAGTTACCCACCTTTAGTGGTGAGGTGAATAAAGTTGAGAGAGAATCCCTAAAATCTATTTAATATAATTATGAACTAAACTAAATGTCCATAGTAGGATTATAATATTCAATAACTGATTCTTCATAGACATGGTAGTCTACTTGCATTGGAATGCAAGTAGGAGGGTTCCTCCTCAAGGATTTAGAAATATCATGGAATTTTAAGGTTGTTACAGACCTTAGGAAATACTATCATTAAATTTTGTGTATGAAAGTGTGATATGTTCCCTTGCAACAATAAATGCAGAGGGAACATTTTGAATACATAAAGTCATATTTTGCATGGAATTATAAAACACCATAAGCATGAGAAGGTTTGGTTTATTGAAACTATCTAAATATATAATTGAAAGAAAAAAATAAAAATTTAATAACATTGAATTGGTTATTGAACTGATATTTTATATCTCAAGCATACATTAATTTATTGACAATTGATGTGTGCATGAATGGCATGTAATATGTGCAAATAAGGCACATGCATGACAATATGTACATCTTTGGGTCCATGATGTTTAAATGCATGAATTGGATGTAAATTGGGTTGTTGAGTGTTGCAAATTCAAGTATGCTACATTAGTGACATGAGAATGCACCTCATGGAAATTCTATTGAGTGGGTACAATTATCAATGATAAAGGTTATGATAGCAGATGAAGGTTAAGAAAATCATAGATAGGTCCAGTTGGACTGCTTGAAAAGATTGCAAGTGAGAGTGCATGCTGATATTAGCAAGGTAGGTAGGGAAAGAACAAGTGAATATAAAAATTTAAAGGAATTGGGTAACATATTTTTATTATCTGAATTTGATATATTTTGTTTATTCAATTCAATTCATTTCTTCCATGGATGCCCAAGAAGAGGTATGGTTAAGGCAGACATTTGTCATCACATAAAGATTTAGTGAAATCTTAGTAATATGTCCATGCATCAAGTTACCATGTTGAAAATAAATTAAATGAATAAATAATACACTAATGACATCAAATATGTTTGGTAATTCAATGAGAGACTGCATGAAAGTGTGGGAGGTATGAAGTAAATGTAGGGATTGCATTTTTTTCATGAGCCCATGAGTATTAACCCAATAGATTCTAAGATTTTTCCCAAATGGAAAAGACCCATAATTTTATTCATTGTGAAAACAAGGAAGAAAATTACATTCTCATATGCTAAAAATCATTTTGAATGATGAGCCTCTTTGCTTAAGAGATAAAAAATAAAAAATTAAAGGAAAGATACATATGAAACTTTGAATTTAAGTGTGATAATAATTACTTAACTTCTCTTCCTTTCCTTTCTTTTTGTACAACTTCTTCCATCCCCATAGGATAATACCGACTAGAACCATTACAAGTTCAAAAAATGTTGTCTTCACATGGGATTATTCAATTTTGTCTGTGTTCTAAGAAACACTAGATCTCTTTGTACCCCTCATCTTGTTTTTTGTAAATGCCTCATTTTCCTACTATTTTGGTGTATGTGTCTCCAATGGTTCAATGGCATTTTGCATATGGGGTATGAGACCATGTTGAGCCTATGCATCCACTTATGCTTGGTTTTGTTAGTTATCCATTGTTTCTTCCTCTTCGTACTCTAAGAGCTGAGGATGCAAGGGTTTCCATCCTTTTGGTTTATAGGCCTTCCTATTTGTCCCTCTTTGTGTTGAATTTCACACTGTTCTAGCTTGCTTCAATTACTTTTAGTGTAATTCAATTCTTCAATTAGCAATTTTTTCAATAGCAATTAATACTTCCAATCATCAACAATAATTGATGATAGAACATTAAATGCAATGACAAAGGATACAATCAACACATCAACAAGAGATAGCATATTTGGTAAAAGACCAGGGAAAAACCCCAGGAGTGGGAAACCCTTCGAAAATTATTCTTGTATTACATTTTCATAAAATGTTCATCAGAGAGTACAATGAGCCCAATACAAAATAATCCATAAAAATTAACCCAAAAAACTTATAAATGTGTTTCGTGTATAAATATAGATTAAAGACAATGTTTCCTATCTGCGATCAATTGTGGTCAAATGTCAAAATTCATCCCTAGAGCCCAACTACATGTGGGAAGAAGGACATGTGTTGTTGATACCTTTCAACTACACTCTTGAGTCTACTAACCTATGGTTGTAACCAAAAATTTCCTTTGTACACCCTGTGGTTGGAAACCAAAACCCTAAAACACATGTGAGGTTTGGACATTGTAATTTCCGTCATATAGAAAGAAATTTCATTGAACCAATCCTAGACCTTTGTGAACTAATCAATGAAGAAGAGAAGAATAATATTCTTAGTGATGTCCAAATGAGCTCGAGGTCACTTGTATTTATAGGCTTCCAATGGTGGCCATTTTCATGTTAGGGATGACCTCATGAAATGTGACATTGTGGTCTTCAATCCAAAAGTACACTTTCCCTTGTCCAAATTGAATGCTTCAATAGTCAAAATTGGTCCTCTAGAAAAGAGGAATCTAACCCGATGGTTGGAATTTATCATTGAGCCAAATTAACACACACTCTCATCTATGGATAAATTGAAACTACATAATGTAATAATCATATTTGACCTGTCAACATATCATGTCACATCTCTCCTCAACTCTATCTATTGAAACATTCTCAAATATAAAGAAGAAGAAGAATCAGGGAGCTAAAGCTACCACCCTCATAGAAAATGAGGAAGGTCCTACTGGACACTCTCATATCATGTCATCTTGTTAAGAAATATGCAATATAAAACTTACCAAGAAAGAATCACAACCATCCCATGATGTAATCAATGGTTAAGATACAAATTTATATATAAGAGGTAAGGATCACATCCAACATATTTCCTACTTATCTTCCCAACCGTAACCCTCAAGAATCATGTGGTATAACACCTTCATCATAATCATCTTGGGTGAGATACCTAAATTACGAAAACGTAAGGGACACACACCCCAGAGCACTCTCAACTCGTTGGCTAGATGGGGGGCGGTAATCCTAACAAGTCGAGCTTGTGGGTATGATTCCAACTAGGGTATAATATTCATAAAACAATATAGGGGGAGATACCCAACTTATCAAAATAAATAAGGATCGCACACACCCTATGCGTGACAATATGGGAGATTCCCAACCTACTAAAAGAGTAAGGATCACGCACATCTATTGTCCAGAGTTCCCTCAACCCCCAGAGCCCTCAACACTCCATTACCTCCTTGGGGAGCTCAATGAAGGGGGAAGATTTGGATCAATGTCTTCACTCAATGATGCCCCTTACTAGGAGAGGTAACATCTGTCAGTACAAGCTTCTCTTTAAAGAACAATAACTTCAATTTTGGAGAAGCCTTGGTGAGAATATATGAAATATACTCATCTATTGATATGCGATGGATTCTAACAACTCCTCTCTGCACCATGTCTCTAATGTAATGATATAGAATCTCAATTTTCTTGGACTTGTCATGAAAGAAATGATTTTTTTCTAGGTGGATCCCACTCATGTTATCGCAGTATATCACTATAGTTCCTAGGACCTACTCAAATAGCTCTCCAAAGAGCTTCCTGAACCAAACTCATTTGCAACAAGCCATGCTAGAATAAATTTACTCTTACTCGGTGGTACTCAATGCTACACGCTTCTACTTCCTACTCATCCAGGATATAATGGGAGATCCAATACTAAAAAAACATCCAAACATACTCTTCCTATCGACAACACTTCTAGCCTAGTCAACAATGGTATATCCATGAATTCGAACATCTTGAGTAGAATGTCTCAAAAAAGTGGTGATTATCCCATGCAAATATCTAAACATTTGTTTGGAAACAATCCATTGTGCATGGAGAGGCTAGGTCATCAATTGACTCAAAGTGTTCACTGCATAACATATATCTCGACTAGTGTTCACTAAGAACATATGATCCCTAATCAATTTTTTGTACTCAGATGGATTTGCTCAATTGGGTACTGCAACTTCTCCACATAACTTCTTAAAAATCATTTCCATAAGTGTAGCCAAGGGATTGCATTCTGTCATTTCAAGTCTCTCCAACAACTTCACAACATATTTTCCTTCTGAGAGGAAAATCCCATTGGGCCTTCACCACACCTCAAGGTATAGAAAGTAGTGCATGGGTCCAAGGTCTTTCATCTCAAATTCAGAGGCTAACTTCCTCTTACAGTGAATCGTCAGGGGCAAACTACCTGTAAGTAGAGGTTGGGATCAATATTACTTCTTATTCATCCCATCTTTACAAGGTAATTGTTTATGTGGGCTTACCATGATCTGGGGGTTTGCTTCAAACCATAGAGTGCTTTCATTAATATGCAAACATGTGCCACTAGATCCTCTACTTCAAATCCCTATGGATTCTCAATGTACACTTCTTCCTGTAACATGCCATGGAGGAATGATTTCTTCACGTCCCTCTTATCGAGGGTCCATCCTTGAATTGTAGGAAGAGAAACTATCAATTGAATGGTTGTATCGAGATACAAGTTCAGTTTTATTGTCATAATCCTCTCCCTCTTTCTAGAAAAATCCTCGAGCTACGAACCTTTCTTGTATTTTTCAATGCTACAACCAACTCCATGATTGATCTTGAATAGCCACTTTGAAGTCACCAAAAAATTTCCCTTTAGTCTCGGCAAAACATCCCATACATCATTCTTAATAATTGATTCATATTCTTCAGAGATAACATCCTTCCAAACTTGTTCCTTCATAGCTTCTTCAAATGTGAGAGGTTCAACTTGAATCATAGTTCTCATGGTTGTAGCATATCCTTGCTACCTACAAGGCTTCTTGCTTTCTCTAAATGATCTTTGAATGAGAACACTTCTCTCAGTATCATGTTGTGTGTCATGAAGACAAACTAGCCTCTTCCTGGAATGAGGATCACATGGAGGAGGATCTAAGGGATGCATGGGCTACATCGTATCACCAATAATGTCTCTCTCAGATTTAGGCATGCAAGGAGCATCTAACATATACATATCATCATTCTTCTTCTCTAGATGAAGAGGCGAATGAAGATCCCTTGCTTTTGAAAAGGAAACATCACCATTGAGCATTACATCCCTCCTAATTTCAACTTTCGTTTGACTAGGAATATATATTCTAAATGCGTTAGAATTTTGACAATATCCAAAAAACTTACCTTTTCTTCCCGTGGTTTCCATATTGTTTCATTTTTTCTTCAGCACATGGAAATATACAAGGCATCCAAATATGCGGAGTTGGCCAACATCGAGATTGACACCTACGAATACTTCTCTAGGGCTCTTGGTTTCCGATGCTTGATGAGGCACCCTATTTTGAACACATACGACAACATTCATTGCTTCTTCCCAAAGGAACTTTAGAAACTTTTCATTATGGAGCATGGAATGCACATCTTCTATGATAGACATGTTATTTATTTTGTCTACTCGATTTTGTTTTGGATTATAGGGCACAATTTTCTCTTTGTTGCTACCTTCCTTCTTACAAAAATCAACGAAATCATTCAAAATGTACTCTCCACCATTATCGAACCTGAATATATTGATTTTATTGCCTCTTTGATTTTAAACCAAATCCTTGAGCTCCTTGAATATTTTGAAGGCTTCATCTATGTGATTCAAGTAATATATCCAAGCATTTCTTGAGAATTCAACAATGAAAGTTATGTAATATGGATGGCCACCAATCGAATGTAGAAACATTAGAAAACATATGCCAGAATGAATGAAATGGAGGATGCTATGTGTCTTGTTCTCTCTAGATGGGAATGGTCCCATTGTCTTCTTTCCACTCAGACAACCTGGACATACTCCATCATGTTGGGCTTCAACATAGGGAATACCAGAGACCAACTTCTTCAATTTCAGGAGAGCATCATAATGTAAATGGGTCAATCTTCACTGCCATAGCTTTCTTAGATTATTAGTGTCGTGAACCAATGCTAGAAGAGGTCTACCAGTGATTCTATAGAGTGCTTCAAATCTTGATCCCAATGTAAATACATTTATCATAGGCGATCCAATAGGATAAGTGAGAACCTTTCCCTTGATGAAGGCAACCCTCATCACTTTGTATTCCAAAGTAGATATTGATACCAAATGCTTCTTCAATCCTAGCACATACATCACATCATGGAAAAAATAGATTCCCCAAAATCCAAATGAAATTTGATGAACCCTAAGCCTTTAACGCGACGAGTGGAGTTGTCTCCAAGAATAAGTTTCAAATTTGACTCCCTCTCTACCAAATTATAGAGAAATACCTTATACCAAGAGAAATGATTTGTGACCCCACTATAAAACAACCAACTGTCACACAAATCGAGAGGCAAAGAACTAGTGAGAGAAGAAATAAGAATATATTCATATTCATTACCAACGTTACTTTCATACCTAGAATTTCTTGACTTCTTTTGAGGATGGCCATCTTCTTCTTGATCACTTAGAGAATCTCTTCTTCTTCTTTCATCTCTTCCATTGTGATCATTCCTTCAGTCATCTCTTCTTCTTTGATCATCAAACTTGTTGTTGTTGCTTCTAGTGTTGTAGCCTGGACCATTATTATTCTCAGGGTAATCTCGAAATTATTGGCCTTTCTTATGACAATTGTAGCATTCAATGTGAAATGATTCCTTGAATCTTCCAATCCTTCTATTTTAATTTTTAGGAGGATAATTTCTTGAACTTGATGGCCTCATTTTCCTTTCTTCTCCTTATTTTGAGTGAAAAATTTAGCGGGATCTCGCTCTTCATGCTTTTGTATCCTTCCTCTTGATATCAACCTTGATTCTTCTTGAGTAAGGTTTCCTACAAATTTGTCATGAAATGACAGGAAGGTATTCTTACTTATTATAGTAGTAACAAAGGTTTCCCAAATAGGAGGGATACATCTAAGGGTTACAATCACCAATTCCATATCAGGAAGAGTTTCCCCAACTCTTTGCAATTGATCTCTAAAACGATATATTCTCATAATGTAGGATTGCACAGACTGTCATTTGTTCATCTACATATCTTTGACTTGATGTTTCAAGGAGATGATTCCATTCAAATTGTTTACTTCATACATGCCAGCGATCTTATCATACATGTCCTTAGACTTTCTCAAATTTCCAACATATGCAGGTAGACTTTCTTGTAAACCATCAATTATAATTTTCTTTCCTTTTAACTAACCTTTATTGTACTTTTTCTTGGCAATAGTGAAATCATTCTCTAGAGGCTCAGGTAGTTTTCCTTTACTTTGTTCCAAAACATCATTATTATTAGCTATGATCTCCAACCTAACTTTTCATGTAGGAAACTTAGACGAGTCACCCAATTTCTGATGTTCCTTGAATAAAGAGGAAGACATATTGACTTAGTAAGATAGGCTCAAAATTTTGAATGATGATTGCTTCAATTCTTGTCACCTTTTCAACTTGTTATTCACCTTAGCTTTGTTTCCATGTTAAATTCCACACTTATAAATGTTGTTTCAATTACTTTTATCCCAATTCAATTATTTAATTAGAAATATTTTCAATAATAATTAATATTTCCAATCATCAATAGTAATTGAAGATAGAACAACAAATGCAATGACAAAGGAGACAATCAACACATCAACAATAGACACTATATTGGTAAAAGATCAAGGAAAAACCCCATAAGGGGGAAAACCCTTTGAAAAATCTTCTTTCATTAGAGTGTCATAAAATGTCCAACAATGAGTACAGTGAGACCAATACAAAATCATTTATCAATATTAACCCAACAATAATCTGAAATCTACTCCCTGTATCAATATAGATTAGAGACTACTTTTCTTGTCTCCAGTTAGTTGTGGCCAAATGTCCAGTTTCAGCCCTAGATCCCAACCGCATGGAGGAAGAAGGATGTGCACAGTTGAGACCATCTAGCTGCACTATTGAGCCTTCTAGCTTGCAGTTGTAGCCAAAAAATGATTTCTTGTATCCTGTGGTCGAAATTCAAAACCGTAAAACACGTGTGATCTTTGGACCCTGTAATTTTAGACTTGTACGAACCACTCTACTTGACCCAACCTCAAACCTGTATGAATCAATCAATAACGAAGAGAAGAAGAATATTCTTGATGATGTCCAAATGAGCTTGAGGTCACTTGTATTTATAGGATTCCAAGGGTGACCATTTTCTTGTTAGGGCTGACCTAATCAAATGTTATGTTGTGGGCTTCAATCCAAAAGTACACTTTCACTTGTTCAAATTGAGTGCTTAAATAGTCAAAATTGGTTTTTCAAAGAGAGGAATGTACTCCCGTGGTTGGAATTTGTTATATAGCTTCCAAATTAACACTTTGAGTGTTTTTTTCCTATGGGTATGTGTTCTGCAAATGTCGTATCTGAAATCATATTTGATATCTAACATCATATTCTTGTAATATAGCGCTTCAGTCCATTATAATTTTTCGTATTCTAAGTGAATTCAACTAGGTAGACCTTTTCTAAGGTATATCTCTACAAAAGTTTTGGAAAAGGTAAAATGACCTTTCTCTCTTATTTTAAAGTCTATTTTTTTGAAATTCCTTAGGGTGTTTCCAATTTCCTTTGGGACCTTGTTGTACCAGAAGGGTAGAGGGAGATTTGGTAGTCTCACCCATACCGGCATAGTTGAGACCATGATATTTGTGGCTTAAAAACATAGGAATTATGGGGTGTTGAAGTGTCCAACACTTCCCCAAAACCAAGGCCCATCATTCAAAATTTTCTCCATAATTTTTTATGTATCAAATTGGGAAATAAATAAACCACAGGAGCATAAATAGATGTCACAGTTGGTGGTCGAAGATGTGAATACCCACTGATGTAAAGCATCATCTATATGCCAAAACCTATTGAACCTAGATAGGATAGCCTTCAATTGGAGAGTATTAAAAGGAAAGTTTAACTCTGGGGTATTTACCTCCATCGATTATGCTTTATTCAATTTAACTGCAATGTAGGGTTCTAGGTTGTATTAGAGATGATCAATTGGGTTGTAATTCTTCCCCTGCACTACATCCTTGAAAGAGGAAATTCCAGTAGGTTTCTAGAGCCCAAAGCTTAACCAACTAGACTCATGTTTAGAATAATAGTAGAATTCCTTGAGATGTGGTAGTAATTCACCAGGATGGAATCTTGTAATATCTCCCCTTTGAATAAAAGGCATTAAGAATTCACTGAGATTCCGAAAATATTGTCAATGTGCTATTTTAGATTATCCACCAATTCTTTTGAAAAGAACAAAGTTGTGAGAGTGGGGGGATTGTGTTAAGAGAAGAAACCACATTTTTGGATATCCATCATCATTTCTACTATCCCCAAAATCAACAAAGTAGGGAAAGTGCAACAAACCATAACAGAAGGAAAATAAGATACTAAGTGTAGCCTAGTTGGGCATACCTATTGTAAGCACCCCAATTTTGTCACACCCCTTCTATAGGAAAGGTATTTGGAGCTCATTATCTACATGTTTTCTAAGTTTTAAGTCCCATAATGAGACCATTCATAGGAAAGTTCCAAGGGTTTGAGCTTGCACTCATCAACAAAGGCTGAAGATATTCTACTGCAAGGGTTTAATCATTCCATAAAAATCTAAGCCAGAGCAACCAACATCCATTGCTGTGGTACGATATTATCTCATATTCTATGTTGGTTGGGTCCAATCCCCTTTATGTCACAATCTCATAAACAATGACCACACCTATCATAAGTTTGCAGGAAAAAAAAAAAAAAAAAAAAAAAACAAAAACAAAAAAAAAAACCAAAACAAAACATAAAACCCTTGCAATAGCCGTGAACCCCATTATGCTCTCAACTCCCACCAATAGTTTTTAAGCTTAATACGAGTGATTTGATCACATAATGTTGATTTTATCAATAAGAATCATCAAGTTAAAGGAACAGTTTTTCCTAGTTAATTTAATAATCCTATGAAATTATTGATATAAGAAAGAAAGTTTGTCATTAATACCTCATGGATTATGACAAAGGAAAGAAGCCTTCAATGTGTAAATATCACTAGAATCCTTGTAAAGAACCAATGAATTACTATGATATAACTTGTTCATGACACTCATATTATGAATCGTTATGTTACCTATGATTGGTGCATTGATTTCATTCATGCTTGTATGGAATAATCAATTCCATGATTGAATGTCATAAAAGGAAATAACTTTTAATGCTCTTAAGGAATTTTTGAGTAGTGAAATGAGTGGCATGAATCCCTTACCTTGAAAATTATAGTGGAAACGAATTGCTCATGAATTTAAAGATATGTATCTTAGTGGAGAATGTGGTTATGCAACACTCAGCTTTGACACGTTCGGTAACTAGCATAAATGATTTATTGAAATGCTTATAATTATTGTGATGCAAATATATAATGGATTAATAGTTTCAATTAAACCTATCTTAAATTAGGTGAAAGTGATATAATTATTATGTTTGTAATAATTTTAAGATCACTTCAAATGGTGTTGTAAAATTTGTAATGAAAAGAATTTATGTATGAACACTTAGCACTATTTGGCTTATTGAATGTTCATATTACATGTAGGATTCTAGAATGGGGCATGAGATAGAATCCACTATTGAATATAAAAATATTTCCACTTGCAAAGAAGCCCAAATTCATAATTTAAAGTCTCATGTCTGTGAGATATGGAACCTGAATGAAACAGATTTGGGTAATTGAAAATTTTGAGCATCTCTCATGGGAATCAAATGCTTTAATACAGGTGAAATGAGGAACTAAATAGAATAGGAACAAGGAAATTGTGGTAACATTTCATCCTTTTGACTAACATTGATTATCTCATGGGAGAAAGCCATAAAGGGTACCTTGACTATATGAATCCATGAGAAATTTAATGTAATTTATGTTAAATAATGCAAGAAGGGAACTTGGATGTAAGACTCTAACAATCTCTTCGATAATGACAAACACAAAATCCCTTGGACATGTATATTACCTAAGGAAGGGGTTTTCTTAGACTTGGAATGGTTAGTAACCGATGGGAGAAGGAATATGTCACATGTTGATTGTGATGTGAGTATAAGACAGCCTATCCAATTCAAACAATAAGTTGAACTTGGTATTTGTGGAGGAAAATAAGGAAACGAATAACCATATAGAGAAGTATCAAATTGAAACCTTACATACTAGAAATTATTCTTATTTTGTGGAAAAATCCATGTTTCTTATAGAAGGATTAATGGCCAAGAAAGAAAATGAATTGTAATGCACACCTGATGTTGATATTTTGGTGTTGATCCTAAATGGAACACTGATAAAAGTAAGTAGGATTATATGAAAGAGAATAGAGGCTTTTTGTGCCTAAGGTTATAAGAAATTGCATAATGGTTTTCACATTAAAAACTTATGATTTCAGTATGCAATATTCAAATTTGGTAATGTATTTTATTGTAAGAAACTTTGGTCTTGTGCAATGAAACTATATAAGTTCCTAAGATAGCTAAACTAAATATAAGATACATAGTGATAAAAGGAGAAAAATTGAAGAGAACAAATTTTTTGATGTAGCTAAGGATAAAATGAATACCGTTGTTGTAGTGAATGAAAACACCTTGGCTATTGTTGTTACAACTAAAGAAGGTCCAAGATCGGTGAGGAGATCAAAGGATAGTGTTTCTTTAAGGGGGAGGAGATTATGACACCCCCTTTTCATCTCCCCAAAATTTATGATGTAATTAAATACTTGTGTCTTTTGGTTACCAACAATTATATTATGTAATAATTTTTTTATCTAATGTAATTTTCTATTTTTTTAGTAAAAATTCTAAAGATGAAGGAAAGTAGTAGCGAGTAGATCATTATGCCTTGGGGATGGAAAAAAACTTGACTAGGGAGGAAAATATGCAAGAGGGCTTGGGATAAATCCTATTCATGCTTGAATAAATATTATTTTCCCTTGATGTGATGGGTTTCTATTCCCAATAAACTTCTAGTAAAAGATTGAGAAGATAAAGGGTCAAGGTGTGCAGAAGGAGAAACCGTGTAGGGGGTTCTTGGTTCTTATTTTACCCTTATCATTTATCTCATACTTTCTTAGTTAGAAGTTAAATTTGGCAAGATAAATGGTGGAAAAAACTCAAAGATAGTTATACCTTGTAACTAGTTAAGAGCTATGAGTGACATCCTATGTCACAAATACTGAGTTTTTTTTGTGTGTGGAGAGTGGCCCTCACTTTTTGCATTAAATATGGTTTGAAAACTATGTGATAAATACCTAAGTTTAGTTTTCCCTCAAGTAATTAAGATCTTTCATGAGGGTGTTCAATTGTGACTAAAATTGTAATAACTTAGCCTAAGGTGGGGTGGAATGTGACTCACCCTACTTCAGTTCTAGTATTTATGGTTACAGTAGATGTATGTTTATCTTTTGTTCCATTGATAATTTTTGCATTAATGATTTAGTGATCTGAATGAATGATTGTGGTTGTTATACATTTTTTAACTTTTGATCATTATGTTAGTTATGATAGTAACATTTGGAGTAGTAGGTATAAATTCACCTGGTCATGGAATTTAAATAAATTAGGATAAATAGGAAATGAATTTTGGGTAATTCAATTCCTTCCCTATTAATATAATGCTTTCAATGTTAACTGCATGTTTCATTTTTTTAAATTTCCTATACAAGTTATAAGTGAATTCGTGGAGTTTAATGGTGGAAGACTAAAATGTGATTTATTGAGTAAATATGTAATCTTGGAATTTTTTCTATAACTTCTCTTCTATGAGGTTGTATAGGTTGAAACTTGGAACATGTTGATGGGAAATCTCGTTGATCCTCTAGTTCAATTTTTAGATCTTGTTTTGCTATTTTTTTTTATATAATTTTAGAGGAATTCAGGCTTCCTAAATCCCTCTTCAAGGAGGTTATCTTTGACCCAGGTGGATATTGGTGGCCACCTGGCTATTCCACTTAGTCCACAATAGTATTTCTTTCAATTTACTTAATTCTAGCATAATTTACTATTTTTTGGCAGTTTTTGGGTCCTGGACATCTAGAGCCATTTTGAGGCTCTAAACGACATTTTTTTTGTAAAAAAAGAAAACATACAATACAATTTAGGGGTTAGGTGAAATTTGTAATCCTCGGATATATATTTCTAACAAGGTATCATACATGTCAAATGAATATCATATGCCAAAGACAAATACTTAAGAAGTTGGTGTACCAACAAACCCCAACGGGGCCCACAAACGTTTGGCACTTCATCTACTAAGCTTGGGTATTTGGATGTTTAGGGTTTTCCCTTATTTCTCAATAATAAAAAGAATTGTGATCCTCATTGTAACACAATTTAGAGGCATGTATCTACCACATATCTTCTCAAAGATAAGCTACCATCTCCTGAGCTAGTTTACTTCCATTCAACATGTAAATAGTTTTTAAAATTTTGTTATTAATGAATTAAAGTGAAATTTTCTTTGTAGCTCTATGTTTCTTTATAAAAATTTTATTTAATTTTGTTCCAAAAAAATATGGATAAGTGGCATTAGATCAGTATATTGTTTCTCTATCTTTCTATGCATGTACCCAATGAGGTCAAGGTATAAGGAATTAGGGATTGACCTGGTTGAACCTTTGTAAGACATTTTGGGAAAACCACTGAGAGCCCGGGGGGTGAATGATTATTATGAAACTCACTAGAAACTTTTATTTTCTTACTCATATTCTTGCATGTGACTTTAATAAATGAAACCTACATATGTACTTCACTGTTATGCAGACAACTAGTGTATATCCAGTTAACTTACTTTTCAGTTAATTCATCATCTATTAACTTGAACTAGTGTATCGGTACTTCAATAGGCATTAGTTAAATAGTAACCATGTGTAGTAATAATAGAATAAATGATCAAATAGAAGCAACACATCAACATAGATGAACACCAAGATTTTGAGGTTGAAACCCAATGTGGGAAAAAACCATTGATGTTGTCATATTTGCCTTCATCTTTTAATGAAAAACTTCTTAAAATAGTCTACTAGCATGGACTCATACCAACATGCAAGCACCCACCTTCAGAAGGCTACAACCTTCTCTCAGTTTCCATCACCCACTAGAACGGAGCTCCAACCCTTTAATTTTGTTTATCGGCACCCACCGGAAGGGAGCTGCTACCACCTGATATGATTTACCAAGTACCACTAGAAGGAAGCTTCAAATCTCTTACTAAAGGCTCCAACCCTCAGCACCTTCGTGGACCACATTTCATAAATTTTCACACTATATCTACCTAATACAAAACATCACAACTTATAGGCCATGTTTCATGAAATTTTCAGATTGGACCCACTACCATCATTTAAGCCTAATAAAAAATTTCAAAACTAAAATTGATCACTACAACAAATCACTCAATTATTGAACCAACTTAATCAAGAAATCACTGAACCAATTGAGACCCAACTCAATCAACTTATTTTTAAACAACCTAAGAAGTTAGATCACTCTAACCAGATTACCAATATTGAACCTAAACAATGCATCAACTCACTGAACCAACTGAAAACCCTGATCAATAAAATGTCAAAATATATACAACACTTTACTTTAGCAAATCCAGTTGTATACAGGACTTCCTTGAAGTATACCTGCATACATATCTCATAATATTAGACCCTGAAACTAAATCGCTTTCATTCTACAACAAACACTGAGTTACACCCTGAACCATTGAATCATTATGAAATAATCATAGAACCATCACAAATTTTCAATGACATAAAACTCTCAGCATCATCACTCTTCAATCAAACAATTCATCTTGAATAATCACTGTTAAACCCATATCATCAAGTAAGACTTCATTGACAAATAGTAGAAACACATCAAGACTGATTATAGTGGTCAAACATATTATTAAGCAAACCCTAGCTTATATATGTGCTTTCCACAAAACACTTATGCATGTAGACGGACTTTACATGAATCAAGCCCACGTACAAATATGAATCGATATACAACCTACCAGCATTAAACCTATGTATGTACGTTACTTTCAAGTTATCAAACCTGCGTACAAACCTGCAATTATTGACTTAGAGATTCAATGCACATCATACCTTCAGGAAAAAAAATCACATCTCTGAGCATACATAATAAAACAAGATGTATATTTAAATATTGCAGATGAAATCAATCCATTATCAATATAGTCATTTTAGATCATTTAGATTTGATCCATCATCAAATTCTTGGGTGCATACTTACTTTTTGATCAATAAATTCACTAATAGTCCATTACATGCACACCTACTTATGATTTAACAATTCATGAAATATTCATCATTTGTACATGAAGTAATTTTATCTTCATCCCCTTATATAGCTTAGCCCTTATCCCATACCACAGGTTAAAACCACACTAATGTCGATGGTATTCTTTTACGACATCAAATATTCATTTTTGGGCTCAATAATATGGGTCAATACCATGGTAAATACCCTTGGTATTTAGTATACCATGGTGCAGAATTTGTACACACCTTTTCTTCTTCATACTCGCATATGTATGTGACTTTCCTTCACAAAACCTGCATATATTTTTATCATTCCTCTCTCTCTAAATTGCTATTCATTTAACCAAACACTTTGTCACATGTAGACACATTTTTTTACCATCATGTTGGCATTGTTATTACGTAGGTTTCCATCAAAAGAAAACTCATCAAGTAGGTTTCCATCAAGTACAACACATTAGTCATAATTCCAACAATATCCCCTTTTGGACTTGATGGAAACCATTTTGGTGTTTGGTCACAACCACCAGTAGGTACCTGTAAACACATCTATAGATATACCAAGCATTCTCCAAACACCAAGCTACTCTCGCCCGTTGAAATCAAGGGAAAAGGGATGATGAATACTGAATGAAGGATTCTCTTCCTTTGTTGACATGAGCACTATAGATCTAATCTATTGAGTATGTATACTAAATACAAATCATGCTCCCCTTGAGCACATACTGAATCTCCTAAAAGATTTGCAGTGAAGTACATGACTCTATGACTCAACTGAATATGAATTTTCTTATCACCAAGGACGCCAACTTACATTGATCATGCAACACAATGGGGTTACAAACTACATCACATGCCCAAAAAGATGGGGTTACATGACTTGACCTCAATAGTCCATACATGAATAAATTTTAAAATGATTTATAAAATAGGTCTTTACATGACCTTTACATCAAGAGATAAATATGGAATTTATAACTAAGACCAAATACCTCAATACTGAGGTAGTAAAACCAAGATTTCCTCCAACAATCATCGTATACCATATAGGGTCCACACCATAAGCATCTGATAGCAGTGCCATAAACATCATCAAGAAGCAATGTAATTTTATCAACCTGTGACAAACTATGCATAAACAACATATGATATTTTGCAGCATAGAAACATATCTTTTCATGCATCAACAAAATATGTGAGAATCAATCATATCATCATAAAGTAGGGTAGTGAAATATCATTATTCAACATCATCAAAGTATGTCATGTTTCCAAGTATTATCCAGCAGATATAGCAACAGTATATCAATAACCATGTCTTTATAAAACTTGCACCAACGTCATTTTCTTGGCCTAAATTCCTTATGCAAGAAGAAAGACTACTTCATCCATGAGATCCCTTTCCGTAATTCATCATCATCAACTAGTCATCCCTGTGATACCATATCATCAAGATCATCATGCTTAGAATCATACTCTTTTAAAAACATACCATTTGTATCATAACATGTACATGTATCTCGTGTAAGCACCATAGGCATCATCAATGACAACAACATCATCATCAAATAATCATAGCAAGGGCTACATTTTTTTTCCACAACAATCCCCAACATATCATACATGTATCATCACTAGAGGGTTTTCTATCATCCCACATCTTATAAGCATCAACCATAATTAGTAACTCATGCATCATCATTAAAGCTCTTCAGCAACATAAGGAGCACAACCATTTATAAGAATCATTATGTACCAAGGAATTCTAAAGCAAACATAATGCCAACAATGCATTATTTGAAGCATAGAAAATTCTCCCCCTGAACCTATGTTAATTGTTCACTTTCATATCCGATTATGTCATCCCATATATCAGTAAGGACGTCAAAGTATCTTCCAATCGGTTATCTATAAAGGCATCAATAAATTATAAAATACAAAAGTACTTCTAAATAGCATTAAAAGACTGTAACCATCAATCATCAAAACAAGAAATCCATATAATAATTGTCTGAAGCATATCAGAGCCTTTTTCTGAGTCTGCCCCATTGTTTCTTCATCATAGAATAGCATACGCGACTGTTCAAATGATACCTCATGTATATAAGCTACTTTTCTTTATAGGGTCCATGTACAGAAATTAAAATACTAAAACTTCACAACTTCAGCTCCCCTCAAGCTTGCATTGTATGTACATGTTCACTGTTACTACACTAGATGAACTGTCAGTAATATAAGCAACATGAATATCAAAACAATCATGGGAATCATCATCAAGACAAATCGTGAGGATCTTATAATCATTTTCTTCTCTTGTGAGGTCATGTATCTCACATAAATTTTGTAGTCACTCTGAGAAGTAAGCTTCAAGAATCAATGGACTGCAACAGGTATATTCCTCCTTGCATTTCTAATTCAGGTTCCTTCTTCCTCCATATTTTCTTGTAATTTATAATTATGTACTTAAACTTATCCCATTTCATGGTTTTGTTATGTATACTTAACCTCCAATCAATGGTCTTATGCCTAAATGAGGTAGAAGAGAAAAAATATCCATAAAACCATCCTTTGTGCCTAGGCACTGATCTTGACATTGATCTATGAGATTTTCTTAAAGATGATTGATTTGATTCAACCTTTCTTTGCACAACACTATACTGATTTCTTCCATCACATTATGTATGATCATACCAAATGGAAGCCTTCATCAAAGGAGAGCATTGTTAATTAATAATATTCTCTAGAGACTTAGAATCTTTTACCCATTTTTTCATCTTCTCATAATCTTCCTTTAGGGTCATATTTTTGGATTCTAATGTTTCAAACTTCATTTCCTTTTCTTGGAGTTGTTTTATTGTTCTTTCTATTCTTTCATTGTTTACTTCTAATTCAATTTTTGACCTCTTTATTTATTCAATAATATTGTTTCCTCTTCATTCCAATTCTTTGTTAACATTCCTAAGTTTATCATTCTCCCTTACAGCTTTCATCAAATCATCTACCTCACAACTATCTAATTCATTAATTGGATGATATTCAAGAGACATGAGTACTAGAAAAGAACTATTATAATCTGAATTAGAATTTTCTTGATCATCGAATTTGCTATGATTTTCTTCACTAAAGTAAAATCTTTTCTTATCAAAGAAATTCCTTCTAGAAACATTCTTCCCATTCTGTTTATGATTTTCTCTATAAGGACATTTAGATGCATAATGGCCTACCATTCCACAAGAAAAAAACTTTAACCGAAGCTTACCTCTGAATCTTCTATTACCGATTTGTAACTTTCACACAAAGTTTTCCTCTTCCTCATCTGATAGGTAACTTGTGTATTTGGGTGCTTCCTTAAGTTTACCTTTATATATGGCTTTCAAGGTTTCTTCTGTGATGTTTGAAGCAACACCTTTCCTCATATGAAATGTGGTCAACATTCCATGGAGTTGATCAAGTCTGAGACTTTTTAGATCCTACATTTATTCAATAGGAGAGACTTTGCAATCGAACTTTGGATTTAGTGATCTCAAAATTTTCTCAACAACAATAGAATAGTTTATGTCTTCACCAAGATTTCTCAAGGAATTTACAATCTGATCAACCCTAAGAAAAAGTGATACAATCCTTTCATCATCATGCATTTTTAGTGTCTCATATTGTATTCTATGTGCTCGTAGTTTAACATTTTTTACCTTGGTATCACCTTCATAACTTTGGACAAGCTTATCCCAAGTGACCTTTCCTCGCTTCAACTACATAAATTTGATGAATAACTTTGATGAACTCATTCTCGACCAAACTTCCCAAGATGGAATTAAGAGCCTTTGCATTGATTCCATATTGTTTCTCTCCTACAGTATTTGTTGGAATGGAGGCCAGATATTGGTATCCTCTTTTAACAATTTCCCAAGCATCATCTCCCAATGGCTGTAGGTATGTGTTCATCCTGACTTTCAAAAAGAAAGAACTTAGTTCCATTAAATAAAGGTGGCCAAATAGAAAATATTCCTTCTTGGTTACTCATCTTGACATATCTCCTTCAAGTAATCAAACTAATTATGAAGGACAAAATTTGATACCAACTGTTGGGAAAAATACTGAGAGGGGGGGTTGAATCAATATTTTAAAACTCAATAAAAACTTTTCTCTTCTTACTCATATTTCTCTACGCGGCTTTACTGAAAGAAACTTGCGTATATACGTGACTTTTATGCAGACAACTAGTGTATGTCCAGATAACTTACTTTTCAGTTGATTTAGCATCTTTTTAACTTAAATGAGTGTATCAATACTTTAATAGGCATTAATTAGACATTAACCATTTGTACTAAGAACAAATCAAACCACAACACATAAGCAACACATCAACACACATGAAAACCAATATTTTTAGGTGGAAACCCAATGTGGGAAAAAACTACCACTCTTGTCCTCTCTGTATTCATCTTTTATTACAATGAAAAACTTCTTACAATCTTGTACTAAAGTAGACTCAGACCAGCATGTAGGCACCCACTTGCAGAAGGCTACAACCTTCTCTCATTTTCCAACACCCACTAGAAGGGAGCTCTAACCCCCTGATCTTGTTTACCGAAACCACAGGAAGGGAGCTCCCATCCCCTGATCCGATTTACCATCTACCACTAGAAGGAATCGTTTACTCCCTTAGTGAAGGATCCAACCCTCAACACCTCCATGCACCACATTTCATAAATTTTCATACTAGATCCACCTAATACAAAACTTCACAACTGATGGGCCACGTTTCATCAAATTTTTAGACTGGACCCACTACCATCATTTAAGCCCAATACCAAATATCAAAACTAAAATTGATCACTGCAACAAATCACTCAATCATTGAACCAACTGAATCAACCAATCACTGAACCAACTAAGACCCAAATCAATCAACTTATTCTCAAACAACCAAAGCAATTACATCACTGTAACTATAATATCAAGACTAAACCCAAACAATACATCAACTCACTAAACCAACTGAAAAACCTAATCAATAAAAATTTATAATATATATGCTTCTTTACTTTAGAAAATCTGCATGTATACGCACCTTCCTTGAAACATACTTGTGTAAAAATCTTAAGATATTGCACCCTGAAATTGAATCACTATCATTCTGAAACAGACACTGAGTTACACCAGGAACCACTGGATCACTCTGAAAGAATCACAGAACCATCATATATATTCAAGCACATACAACTATCAACATCATCACTCTTCAATCAAACACATCTTCAATAATCATTGTTAAACCCATACCATCAAGTAAGACTTCATTGACAGATAATAGAAGCACCACAACACTCATTAGACTAATCAGACATATTATTAAGAAAAACCCTAGGTTATATATGTGCTTAACACAAAACACTTTCATGTGTACATGTTCTTTTTTGAAATCAAACTCGCATACATATCTGAATCAATATGCGACTTACCAACATTAAACTCATGTATGTATTTGCATTTTAGGTTATCAAACCTGCGTTTAGATCTGTAGTTATTGAATTATAGCTTCACTACACATCAAACTTTTAGAACAAAAACCCATCTCTCAGCATACATAATAAAACATGCATCAGACGTAAATATTACAGATCAAATCAATCAATTATATATTCATTTCAGATCTATTTGATTTAGCCCATCATCAAATTCTCGAATGCATACTTAGTTTTAGATCAAGAAATTCATTAATAGCCCATTACATGCGCAATTTATTTAGATCTAACTATTCATGAAATATTCATCACTTTCACACAAATGAATTTGATATTCATCTCCTTATATAGCTTAGCCCTTATTCAATACCACACAGGTCAAAACCACACTAATGTCCACAATATTCTTTGATGGGATCAAGTATCTATTGTTGGGTTCAATACTAAGGGTCAATACCATGGTAAAGATACTTGGTATTTAGTATAACATGGTGCGGAAATTGTACGCGCCTTCTCTTCTTCATACTCATGTATGTACGTTGATTTGCTTCATAGAACCCGTGTATATTTTTATCATTCCTATGTCTATGAACTATTATGCCTTTGACAAAAATATATGTCACATGTGGACACATTTTTTTACCATAATATTGGCATCCTTCTTAAGTAGGTTTTCCATCAGAATACAACTCATCGTGTAGGTTTCCATCAAGGACAATACATTAGTCATAATGACAATAGTTGAACCTTTGAAATACTGTCCTCGTCGACCCCAACAACCTCCCATGGCGGAAGAAAAAAAAGATGAAGGAGTAGGAGATGCTTTCAAAATATTTCTCAAATAATCCCTCAAGTGACAAATGAAGGATATGATCGAAAAATTTTCCCGGACCCTTCATTGGATGCACACAAGTGACACATATTCATCCATCAACCACCTTGGGGGCCGCACTCCCTTTAAGGTACAAGTAAATTTTGAAATTCCCATATTTTAAGGTGATATAGATGAGCACATAATAGATAAATGGTTAAATACCTTGGAAATATGTTTTTTGGTTCATGATTTTTCCAATAGGGAAAGCATTACTTTTGCACTCCTCAAAGACACCCCCCACATCAAGGATTGGTGGAAAACATACTATGAGAAGAGGGATGAGAGGGATCCCTCACTATATTTAGCTACATCCACTTCGACTTATTTCTATGATACTATGAAGATAAGTACATAAAATGGAGCACAGTGTGGTAGGGAAGGGACCAAGGCATGTCAGAGTTCACAAATATTTTTCTTACTCTTCATACAATGTTTGGTGTCAATGATTATGAGTAGTATATTTACTCAATTACATATATTATCTACATAAATACATCCAGGATGAGATGGAGTTCTTAGGCATCTCCTTTCTTGGCACTTCCTATTGGTATGTTGTCACAATCAAGCAAAAATTTAAGTAGAAGAAGCAAGCTTGGATATGTGAATCTAATACAAGGGAAAGCAACACCAAAATCATAGAACAAAGAAAAAATACAAGACGGCGTGACCCAGGACAACCCATCAAAGATGTAAGCAAAGAACAACACTAGGAAGGCAAAGTGTTGGTTGATAAAAGGTATCTTTAAAACTCCTAATTACCCCACATTAATCATCAGCTCGGGCAAGTCCTTTTATTTCAAGAGTGTACACAATATGTACATGTTGCGAATTCAGGGAGTAATGTTTCTTAAAATCAAGTATAGATATTTAATACAAGAACAAACAGATGCATCTAATAAACTCAAATTGCAATCATTAAAGGAAATATGACATCGAAGATTCAGGACTCAAACCTCTACTGAAATCGTAATCAAATCTCACACAAGCAATTTAATCAACAATAACATCAGTTGCAAGCATAGTAGCAATAACTCATCACTTCCTAGCTGATTCAATCTAAATCATACTCAATCTCTACGAAGCAATCTTGATGGAAATGATATCAATCTGAGAGTTCATTAGCAATAACCAAACTCTTTACAGTTGATTAAATCAATATGAATAATTATCTAAGTAACTTAATATGAAATGAATGTAAATTGAATCAAACGACAGTTCTATAAATCATATAAAGCAAAGATATTCCTTCAATACAGGAAAGCAATAAAAAGCACATACAATGAGAAAATTAACAAATTAATCAAACTTGCAGAAATCAAAAAGATATAATACAGAGAAGCAGTTTAACCAACCAGAGGCTAGGCCCTTAGCCACCAACAAATGCTGCTGAGCTACTTCAGATAGTGTGAATGAACAACAACCTCAAATTATATAGTAATCATTGTACTTGAGTAACATTACAATATGATTGTGTTCTCTCGACAACATGAGTCTGTAAATTAAAATTTTAGTTTGAAATAACAAGGAATCCTCCCCTTTCTTTGTACAATCATCCTCTTTTATAATCTGAAAGGGTAAAAGATAAATTTGATCCCTCAGGATCTCCCGACCCTCAGGGATTCACAACTGATTTCTAACTTCAGAAACCTTTCCGTTTTCATGTTGATCCTCCTGATTCGCCCTCAGCCTTGCCCGCAACTGACGTGTTCCGCCCTTCATTTATTGGTTTATGTTGTTCCATTGTTAGGGAAGATCAACTATTCCTTTTGTCGTTTTTCTGCATAAAAGAGAGTAAAAGTCAGTTACTATGGCTAGATCTTAACTACGAGTAGTTTAGCCATTTATTATTATAATCAATCAATATATTAGCACATTAAGATATGAAAAAGATAAGAAACAAGGAAAAAGGTGATGAAATTAATGGTAAATACATACCCATTACGTGAGTCAACATACTCCCCTACTTACCCTATTTCATGTCCTCATGAAAAGTAAGTAATTCTAATGCAATGCAGTTAAAGAGTAGGCTGGAGAAGGAGTGTCAAAAAATGGTCTAAAACCATGATGTTGAGTCAGGAGTGCAAAGATGGGCTCTTCCTTTTCTTCAAGAAATTCGTAGATATCCCCATAACCTTCAGGAGGATACAAAATGATGGGGTTACCAAACCAACAACCTAACCAATAATGTCCCTCCCTCAAAATAAGATTTCTATAGGTGACAAAACAGGCTGCAACTTCTTTAAAATTCCTGTAAATAAATGGTTCCCAATACTGCACACTACTAGTGGAGACCGTCCACCTGAGCTTGGATGCAGCCATAGAGCTTTCTTGAATGGAGTGAAAGTATGATACTCTGTTCTACACAATATCCTTATGAATAGGCCCCAAAATTTTAATCACCCTTTCCCTTGTCAACAGACTCTTATGATTGGCAAGAATTTGCAAAGGGTGCTTAGGTTCACTTATTACCTAGAGATCCAATCCATGCTCTTGTCGTTGGAATGCATTATGAGCTTTAAACCATTTAAGTTGGTTAACTACAAACGAGATAAAGGCCTGGAGTTAAACATCTCCCACAAAAGGGTTAGGGTTCTTTTCCACCTCGTTCTCTAATACAAAATTGTGTAGGTAAAATTCTAAAGAAGCCTTTGAACCTTTACACCATGCTGTTTGTAGCAATTTATAAAATCTTCATTTTTTTTTTAATTCAATTGGTTTTCCAGCTCTCACGGATTTAATTTTCAACAACAAGTATTGTTCTAACAAAAACAAGGCACAGTTGGTGGCAAGAGACCTGCATACCAAGAAATTTGTATATAATGAGTAGATGGTGTCTGTCCGACCTATGACCATATCTAGTTTGAGCTTGATTCTCTCTATTTTCTCTTCTGATTTTTTTATCTGTTGAAAGTCTCGCTCTTTGTTGCATTCATTTCCTAAAGTTGTCTCTGCAGCTCTTGATATCTCTGTTGGGAAATAGTTTCTTGTTCAAGTCGTTCTAATGCGAACTGAGCTTGTGCTAGTTCTTCCTGAAGATTTAGTATAATGGGGTCATTGTGTGTCATGACATATTTAGCTTGTAAGTTTGTCTGAGTGCTTATGCTATGAGAAAGGATGTTTTCTGTCTGAATTTCTTTATTATGGGAGGCCCAAACCTCCGTTTGAGTAGCCATGCTATAAGAGGGTATATCCTCTATCTGAATAGCTACATCTACTAGAATTGCATGTTGTTCCTTTTGAGTGATAACTGGTTGAGTAGGTATGGGCTCAGTTTGGGTCCCTATAGCCCTACCTTCATATAACTCTATTTCTACAGCCACATTTACTGTCTCCGGGGTATTGTCCGGAACCTTTCCCGCTGTGATTTCTCTTATTTTCCTTCTGAGCCTTTTTACCATTTTGTGAAGCTTCTGCTGTTCTTTTCTTATTTTTTTCAATTTGGCTCTATACCTTTTCAGAGGAGGGATTGTTCTACTAACAGTCTCGTTAATGGCTTCTGCTTCTAAAGAGACTGGTTTCTCACCTTGGCTCTATTCTAGTAATACCATAGGCATCCCAAATTTTCTTTGTCTCGACTTCTTCTTCTTGTCCTATGTTTTCTGTTCTTAGGCCTACCTAGCCAGTTTCCACTGGGAGCATGTCGACAGATTGGTTCTCCTCTTCATGAATGGTCTCTGCATCTGTTTCCACTTCACGCCTTACATCTTTTGAGGGAGATAGAATTCTGGTATGGCCAGAATTCCCAAGAAATTGGGTTTCTCCTAAGTTAAGATTGAGCAGTCCTTCAGACTACATGTAGAAATTCATGTTGGCCAGGACCTGGGCCATCTCGAAATCATGCAACAAATAGCCTTGGGGACTCATATCTGGTGTTGAGGGAATTCCCAATTCATTTCTTTGTTCATCTCCAGAATGCCCTGTTCCTTCCTCATGGTGTGATTCAGGGTTATTATGTCCTTCTAACTCTAGCTACAAGTATTGCTCACTTACTGGGCTAGATAATTCTCTAGGTTGACTAGTGCTGCCTTGAGGATTCTTAGACGCTCCCTGTTTTGACCTCAACCTTGTGGATCATCTGGGATTTTGAGGTATGTTCCCTTAAAGGGTAGTCCTCTTTATTTTTGGAATAGGATTAGGTGCTGGTAGGGCTATACCTCCTTCGAGGGCTAGTATTAGATCATCCCAGGTTGACTATTGCTGGGGCAAGATTATAGCTAACTATTAAGCTGATCAAACAATGATGGCTAACTATTGTTTCTATGTGTTGGGACCCTCTCGGTCTCATGGCAGTGTCATCCAATAATGAATTCAATAATGCAGGTAAATTAACAGAGAATTTTCATTTTAGACTACTAAGAGTTTGAGTTGTCGTGGCCTTACCATGTCTTTACACCCTTCACAGGTAATGTAGTTCTAGACGATTCATGCCAATTCTCCCCATGGATCTCCAAGAGAAGATGGCCGAAGACCTTTGCCCTTATTAATTAGCTCCTACCCTTTGTCCCTAAAAGCCTCGATGGCGTCCTACGACTTCAATCGCTTGCCAGCCCATACTGGTCCTTCTGTCGGCAACCTGGATACTTCTGTTATCTTAGTCTCCAACAAAATGATTTTCCTACCTCTTAGCACAGATTGTCCATTATGTAGATTCCATAAAAATTCAATGACAATTTCCTCATTGGGGGGTTGAAATCTTATAAAGTATGTTATCCATCCTACATGAGCTAGAATTTCCCTGACTTCATCAGAGACAGCCAATGTTAAAGGTTCTCGACGCACTGTTTTTCCTCCCATGGTGCTTGAATTCTGCAAATGATTAGTGTAGCGGATATATCACAATGAATAGAGTTGAGTGATGGAACAACAAATGGTTGTAATGGCTCTACCGGGTGATACTTTATAAGCATAAATACCATTATTGAGGACTATTATAATGCCACATACTCTGTGATTATGGGATGTCGTATTGTTCTGCAAAATCAAATGAAAAGATGATAGCGCATGCATAAGTATATCCGAGGTCCATGCCCCCTTCAAAATAATAGGTCGCCTATGACCGAATGAATGAAAGCATAGTGCACTGGTGGCGAAGTACAGTGGTGATGTATTGGGTAATGAAAGTGGCAAGGTACACATATTAATGAAAGGATCATAAATAATAAGGGAATGATGAAAATGAGGCGTGTAATGAGAATTATCCATAAGTGATAAGATGTCGTGAAGTGATGTGATAAAGAAAAAGGACAACATACGTAGGAAAAATGCATTACTGCCTTTATTCCACTTAATTACTGTGATTGATTAAAAAGATTAACTCATGCATAAAGGTTCATGGTAGATTAGGAACATTGTCTCTCCGTAGAAAGATGAAAACATAAGAAGAGGACATTATAATAACTATTGATGTAAAATGAAGCTCCAATACCATCAACAAAGCTTTTGTTGCCTGTAGGCATCTATAGCCTCAACAGAGTTGCTTTCTAACCCTTTGGAACCATTTGTCCTCTATGTATAATTGGGGAAGTGCATTATGATATCCAGAGTAGAGACCAATGTGCTGGCATGGTAACCAGATGAACACATTGCCATTCACTGGGAAGTAGCGAAAAGTGGTTAGGTCGGCTTGTAATGAGACCTCCTATTCAAAGGAATTTATTTCTTGATGCACCCATTGGATCATATCCCTGGTATGGTGGCCATAGTGGGAATGCCACTTGGCTGCTTCCTTATGATCATGGTAGGGTGGCTCAGCACTCCTTAAGAGTAGGGATGGCGGAAGAAGTTTGAACATATCAATAGAGATAAAATCTATGCCATAATCTTATTGATAATAAACAAAGAGAGTTATAGGGGACAAGGGAGAACTAGCATGGTACAGATAATTAATCAGTTTGATTTATAGTGGAAATGCGGACAGTGATGTGATATAGATAGTTGTGGCCTTTATTTTTTTATCAATACAAAGCAATCTTGTTAAAGATGATAATATTCAAGATATTTCCCTGTTCCAGTAAACTCCATACTTGTTGTCCTTAAACATGTATTTGTAATTTTGTGCCATAAAGAGGATCACAAGGAGTGAACTGGGATGGTCTAGGGATGATTATGCAAGGGAAAGAAATTGTTGTTCTGAAAAATACTCACAAGGTGTTGTTCCTTGAAGGGAACAGCAAAAGGAAACCGCACACAAAAAGTGATGTTCCTTATAGGGAACAACAGGTGTTCCTTGTAAGGAACAACAAAGAGAATACGCAAAAAAGGTGTTGTTCCTCAGAGGGAATAGCAGCTGTTACTTGTAGGGAATAGCAAAGAAAAATACAAGTAGAAAAGTGTTGTTCCCTATAGGGAACAACAAAGAAAACACATGCAAAAAGGTGTTGTTCCCTATAGGGAACAACAAGAGAATACACACAAAAATTGTTGTTCCCCATAGGGAATAGTAGTTGTTCCCTATAGGGAACAACAAAGAAAAATGCATGCAAAGAGTGTTGTTCCCTAGAGGGAACAACATTTGTTCCTTGTAAGGAACAACAAAGCAAAATATACATGAGAATTGTTGTTCCCTATAGGGAACAACAGCTGCTCCCTATAGGGAACAACAAGGAAAAATGCTCACGAAATGTGTTGTTCCTTATAGGGAACAAAAAATGAAAATATACATGAAAAAGTGTTGTTCCCTATAGGGAACAATAGCTATTCCCTGTAGGGAACAACAAAGAAAATACTCATGAAAAGTGTTGTTCCTTGTAGGGAACAACAATGGTTCCCTATAGGGAACAACAATGGTTCCCTATAGGGAACAACAAAGGAAAATGCAAACGAAAAAGTGTTGTCCCCTATAGGGAACAACAAAGAAAAATACACACGAAAGAGTGTTGCTCCCTATAGGGAACAACAACTATTCACTGTAGGGAACAACAAAGAAAAATAGGAAAAAACCCAATAAACAATCTAGTGTTCTAAGAAAATACAATCAAATAGAAAGAAAAAAGAAAAAAAAAATTATATACATGTTTCAAAAAAAAAAAATTCTTGACTGGACTAGTGGTGTCAAAGAGTTGTCCTCTTCAATGAGAATTTGCATAATAGAGTCTTCACGTATCTGTTGGCAAAAGGATTCCATTGTAAGCGGTTTGTGATAGAGGCGTACTCGATGTCCATTTTCTTTAAAATAGTAGCCAGACCCATAGATGGTGGCTAATGTAAGGGTGCTAATATCGTGCAGCTCTTGTATCTCGTAGCAACCTGACCATCTAGTCTAGAGTTTGCCCGGGAAATCCTAGAACCTAGAATCATAAAGAAGTTCCCAATAAACTTCATGGAATATGTTTTTCTTGATGAGGGCATCATGCCATTTTTCTCTTTGTTGTTGGATCAATGCAGTATGCTGAAGATCTGATAGCTTGATTTCATCCAATTCATTAATTTAATGTATTCAGTTAACCTATGCTTCATTCAGATCTAGGATTACCTCTTGGGCTATCCTCAATGTCTGAATTTCAAATTCTATTGGGAATATAGGTTCTTTGTCAAACACTAGTTGATATGGGGAGTATCCTGCGGTATTCCTCTAGGTCGTACGATATGCACACAATGCTTCTAGCATTTGGGTAGCCCAGTCATGTCTATGTGAGGTGACTACCTTTGTTAGTATGGTCTCAATTACTTTGTTGGTACTTTCTACCTGTCCGTTTGCCTGCGGGTGGTATGGAGATGTCATTTTGTGTAAGATGTGATGATTTTTTAATGTAGCAACAATCTTATGGCCTACAAATTGTGGCCTTCCATCCGTAATTATTTCTCTGGGCAAGCCATACTGCATGAAAATTTGGAAAAGGAAATGGATTACTGTGTCCTCAGTGGCCCTTGGTAATGCTTCTGCCTCCACCCATTTAGTCACATATTCTTTTGCAACCAATATATATGCCTTTTGATTAAATGATGGATTTATTGGGCCAATGAAATCTAACGCCCAGCATTCAAAAGGTTCAATGACTTACTATGGATGTAGGGGCATATCATTAGACTGGCCAGGGTGGCCCATTCTTTGGCACGTATTGCATTCCTGGACAAATTTCTTGGTGTCCTTAAAGATGGTGGGCCAATAATAGCCCATCTGCAAGACTTGATGTCCAGTCCTATGGTCTGCCAAGTGTCCACCGCAAGGTCCATCATGGCTGGATTTTAAGATGTCATAGATTTTGTCTTCCCTAACACACCTGCGGATATGCATATCTTCTCCTATGTGAAAGAGGTACCCTCTGATCCAAGATAACCCAGTGCTATGTTGCACTATTAATTTTCTTTCTCTGGGCGTCAAGTGCTTGGGTAATTTTCCCACTGCCAGGTAATTTGTGACAACAGCGTACCATGGTGTTTTCACAGTTACAACAAATAGGTGCTCATCCAAAAAATCATTTTCTACTACCACTGCATCATCTGTCTTTGGCACATGTGAGAGGAAGTCTGCCACTAGATTTTCCTTTCCTAGTTGATCCTTGATTGTTATGTTGAATTCCTACAAAAATATTAACCATCGTGTCACTTTTCCATTTGTAATAGGTTTATTAGCTAAATATTTGATAGTAGAGTGATCAATATACAAAACCAAAGGGTATCCTGTTATATAATGTCTAAATTTGTTAATAGCATAGATTACAGCTAGAAACTCTTTCTCGGTCACGGTGTAATTCAACTCAGTAGGAGTTAACTTTTTACTGATGTAGTATATCACATAAGGTTTCTTATCTTCCTCTTGGCTAAAAATTGCTCAAATGGTCGTATCTGATGCATCAGATGAAATTTGAAATGGTAAATCCCAGTTCGGGCCTCGTAGTAATGGGGTTGTTGATACTAGCCATTTTAACTCTTCAGAGGCAATGTCACATTTATCAGTCCATATAAAATCAATATTTCATGTTAAAGCATATAATGGTGCAGCAATTTGGGAGAAGTTATTTATAAATATTCCATAATATCCAGAAAATCCAAAAAAACTGCGTACCTCAGTTTGAGTGTAGGGGTTAGTTATTAAGAGGATTATCTGAATTTTCGCTTGATCTACCTGAATTCTAGCTGCGGAGATGTAATGACCCAAGATGAGGCCCTCGGTCATCATCATGTAACATTTCTCATGGCTTAAGTAGAGCCTGGTAGTAATGCATCTTTGTAGGACTTTCTCCAGCATCTATAATGCCGGCTCAAAGTCATCTCCATGCGGTATAAAATTTTCCATGTACACCTTCAGTCCCTCATTTATCAAATCTACAAAAATGTTGAGTATGGCTCTCTGGAATGTGGCAGGTGCATTGCATAGTCCGAAAGGTAATACCTTCTAAGAAAACATCCTCCACGGGCAGGTGAAGGTGGTATTATCTTGGTCTTCAAGAGAAATTTGGATTTGGTTCTAGCCACCGAAACCATCTAAGAAAGAGAAGAATTTTTTACCTGCCAATGTGTCTAGCACTTAGTCAATGAATGGGAGGGGAAAATGATCTTTTTGTTTTTCTCTATTAAGCTCTCTATAGTCGATACATATACTCCACTTCCCATTCTTTTTAGGAACCACAACTAATGGAGAAACACATTTGCTATTAGATATATGGTAGATGAAATTTATGTCTAATAGTTTTTTTAGTTCAGCTTTAACAACATCCTTTAGGTGAGGGTTTAACCTTCATTGAGGTTGCCAAATGGGTCTCGCATCTTTCTCAGTATAGATGTGTTGCATACATAATTGGCGGTCAATCCCTTTCATATCGGGGTAATCCCAAGCGAAAGCCTCTTTATATTTTTTAAGGAGTTGAATAAGCCGTTGCTGCTAGTCATCAGTTAGGTTTTTGTTAATGTTTAGGACTTTTCCTAGCTCAATTTCAATGGGTTTTCTGTTATAAATAGTTGTTGTTGGTATTGTTTGGTCATTGATATCTTTTAAAGGCTCTTCTCCAATTTCATTATCCAGGGCTGCTTCAATCATGTGACATTTTAGATTAGATACGACAGCTGGGTGGTTAATGTAAGTGTTAATAATGTCATATTTTGTTTGATTCTTAAATTCAAGAGCATCTGCTACAGTTAGTGGTGATCAAATATTTTCAGCTAAATATGTTACAGGTTGTTTCCTAGTTTTTATTATAGTTAAGCTTGGCTGAGATGGAGGATATAAAGCTAAGTTATTCACATTGCTTCCTCTTGCTATAATCATACTTCCTGTTCAGCAGCTTATATAAGCATTTGTGGTCGCTAGCCAAGGTCTTCCTAGTATTAGAGGATGTCCATATAGCCAATTTCTATGATTAATAATCAAGAAATATGCTAGGTATTCCCAAGAATCTACAGACACCATTACATCCTGTAATGTCCCTTCTGGTTTGACAACTGATCGGTCAGCGAGTTCTAGTAGGGTCATAGTTGGATCTAAGGTTGTGATGCCAATTATTTGATAGGTTGTTGTTGTGAGAATATTAATGGCTGCCCCTAGATCGACTAATGCATTGGGGAAGGAACATCCATTTATTTTAACTGTGACTATAGGGTTTCCTGGGTCCTCATATTTCATGGGTGTTTCTCTACCAAATAATAAATCAAACAAATTTCTGACTACGTGGATAGTTTTTGTTGCTTTTATTTTCCTCATAGGCTTCTTGGTACACAATTCCTTAATGGTTTTTGCATAAATTGGAATGTCCTGAATGGCCTGGAGGTGTATTTTTATAGAAAGATTTTTTAATTATTCTAGGAAATCGAAATTGGGATATTCGATTGGGCGTGGTATAATCAATATTTCTGGGAATGGTGGAGAAGAGGTAATGGTTTGATCATGGCTTTTCTGTTTAACTGTATTCTCCATTTGAGGTGTTTGTTCTACAGGTAGTGGTTCTTCTACTTGTATATTTTTATCCTGCTTTGACTCAATTATCCATCCAGACATCAATTTGAGTTCATTACATTCTCTCAACTCAGTTTCTGGATCCAAACCATCAATAATTTGTACCGACTGGACTAGTCTATTGTTGGGATTCAGGTTGGGTTGGGCTGGGAGTTGTGATCATAGGTTGGATTGAGGATTCTGTTGTAACATGTAAGGTGCTTGTAGTGTAGGTTGAGGCAAGGGGGATTGTTCTTGTTGGCTGGTTTGTAGGTCTTTTCTAGCTTGACTTCCAGTTTTGGTTTTGTGAAGTGGAGGGGGGCGATTGAGATGGATATTGATTATTCTGCTAGAATGGTGGAAAGTAAGAGGAATTTGGCCAACTATTGTTTTGATTTGATTGATTGGACCAAGGTGACATAGAGAATTCTTGCAGTGACCAATTACGAAAAGGTGGTTGGTTCTTCCATGTAGCTCTTGTGTATTGTTGAGAATTATATTGCAAGGGTTGAAATAATGAAGATGGGTCGGTAGGCATACTTGTTTGTCATGCTTGCCATTGGCGATGCTGATTTAATAGGTAGACTGGTTCCGTTTCTTCCTCTTCCTCTTTGAAGGCTTCTTTTAACCATGGGAGCGATGGGCAATTTTCTGTGGCATGATCTTTAGTGCATATGGCACAGGCCTGTACCATATCCAGTGGGAATTCTTTATGACTATGTTTCTTCCTGCATTGGGGGGAAAAATCACCAAGTTCCGTTCTGCTTCGACCTGCTTCTACTTGGCTTGCATGATGTCTAATTGTGTTGTCAAGGTTCTCAGGATATCCATTTTGAAATCTTCCATCAGGTTGTCGATTTCAATATGAGTAATGCTTCTACTAGAAATTTTGTTGTCCCTGGTGATCATATCGTGTTCAGCTGGTTTTAATATTGTAATTCCCCTCAAGAACCTTATACAAAAATTAATAATGTTAGCATAATCTTCTTTATAGATATCACCTTTACCCATAATATTTAATGTCTCTATCCATTGATCTTTCATCCCCTTAATTGGTGTGTTTTTGTAGCACATTATCAACCAAAGGCAAATTTTCATAGGGAGACCTTTGGAGGTTATATTGGAATGGCTCCACATACTCTTCCAACGTTTCAGTAGGTCTTGCTACCATTTGGAATATCTCATCTTTTAATTCCTTAGATCTACGATAATCCTGATATTCTTTAAGGAAGGAAGTTTTTGTTTGGTCTCAATCATTTATGGTGCCCCCACTTAGTCCCATACACCAACGCACTGCTACTCCCTTTAACATGGAGGGAAATAGCTTCAGTTTCTAGGGATCGGTGGCATAATCATAACCCTGAAATAGGACATAAAATTCAAATAGAAACGCATCTGGATCTTCTGATGTGGGCCCATGAAAGGTAGGAATACTTTATAGAGGGATAGATTTCATGGGTGCGTTGATAGTTGTGTCAACAATATGATACTGTAATGTAGAGGTTTGGGGTGCTTGTGGATTATTGGCCTTTTCATCAAAGATATGCTAGTACCCTTCCAAGATTTCTGGAGCTAGAGAGTTATCCCTTGGTTGTCTAGAAGAGGTAGGAATAATCCTAACAACACTCCCTTGATCTGGGACAATGGGTGTCTTTTGTTCAATTACTACCTAAGGGGATCTTGGTTCCTCTATTTCCCCTGTTTCTCCTCCTCCTTCACGAATATTGCAAGAATTCCCTTCCTGTGAGGGAATTGTTCGTGAATTTTCAATGTCCTGAAAAATCTGCCCAGTCCCTTCAGTTTTATTATGGACCTCAGTGTAGGCTATAGATGGTGAGCCTGTGGCCCGAAGGGAGACAGTAGGTTGTCTAGAAGCAATGGTTTGGGGACCCACTGATGGTTAAGATTCAACATTTGTTAAGATGTTATCGATAAAATTTGATCATCCAAGGGTCACCAGTCACTTAGATATTTCAGGTTTGGGATGTGGTTGAATTATATTTTTTTTTCTAGTCTTTTCTTCTTAGTCATTGAAGAAAAATTTCAAATGTTTGTTTCTACCTAAAGTTCCTATCAATTTTGATGGAAAGCAGACAGGGGGAGCAGGCATTTTACTTGCTCCTTATGCAGGTTCTTAACTTCTGTTTTTAATACCTAGTTCTCTCTCAACAGACAAACATCAAACACCTTCTTCAATTTTTTGTAATTGTGTTGAAAAGTGGGCGGAGGAGCAAGAAATTTACTTGCTCATTACATAGGTTCTTACCTTCCATTTTCAATACCCAATTCTTTCCCAACAACAATTATCAAACATACATTACTCTTTGTAAGGTGGCAACACTCTCCCCAACAACGACGCCAAAATGTTGGTTGATAAAAGGTGTCTTTTAAAACTCCTAATTACCCCACATTAATCATCAACCTGCGAAAGTTCTTTTGTTTCAAGAGTGTACACAATATGTGCATGCTATGAATTCAGAGAGTAATGTTTCTTAAAATGAAGTATAGATATTTAATACAAGAACAAACAGATGCATCTAATAAACTCAAATTGCAATCATCAAAGGAAATATGACATCTAAGATTTAGGACTCAAACCTCTACTGAAATCATAATCAAATCTCACACAAGAAATTTAATCAACAATAACATCAGCCAAGAGCATAGTAGAAATAACTCATCTCTTCCTAGCTTATTCAATCTAAATCATACTCAATCTCTACGAATTAATCGCGATGGAAATGATATCAATCTAAGAGTTCAATAGAGATAACCAAACTCTTTACAGTTGATTAAAGCAATCCGAATAATTATCTATGTAACTTAATCTGCAATGAATATAAACTGAATCAAACGACAGTGCTATAAATCATATAAAGAAAATATATTCCTTCAATACAGGAAAATAATAAAAATCACATACGATGAGAAAATTAACAAATTAATCAAACTTGCAGAAATTAGAAAGATATAATACAGAGAAGTAGTTTAATCCACCAGAGGTCGGGCCCTTATCTGCCAGCAAACCTTGTTGAGCTACTTCAGATAAGGCGAATGAACAGAAAGCTCAAATGATATATTAATCATTGAACTTGAGTAACGTTACAATATGATCACATTCTCTCGACAACACGAATCTATAAATTAAAATTATAGTTTGAAATAACAAGGAATCCTCCCATTTATTCCTACAATCATCCTCTTTTATAATTCAAAAGCGTAAAAGATAAATGCGATCCCTCAGGATATCCCGACCTTAAGGGATTCACAACTAATTGCTAACTTCAGACACCTTTCCTTTTTCGCGCTGATCCTCCTGATTCGCCCTCAACCCTGTCTGCAACCGACACGTTCTGCCCTCCATTTGTTGGTTTATGTTGTTCCATCGTTAGGGAACAACAATTGTTCCTTTCGTCATTTTTTTGCATAAAAAAGAGTAAAAGTCAGTTACTATGGCTAGATCTTAACTGTGAGTAGTTCAATTGTTTCCTATCATAATCAATCAATATATTAGTGCATTAAGATATGAAAAATATAAGAAACAAGGAAAAAGGTGTTGGAATTAATGGTAAATACATACCCATTTTTAACGCAACACAAATAAGGACACATGAAACTGGTGTGAGTTCCAAAATCCCCACTCACAACTCAAGAGAGTGTCGAGCCAAGCAGTCAGTGGTTGTTGAGCTGAAGGCTTCAGTTTTAGATGCATTTTTTGACTCTAAGTCAGAACCTAGCAACAGGAATGACAAATGGAAGTGTATTATTGATATGGAGCCCAATGTCAATGCTTCCACCAGCAAGATCCAGAACATTGAGCCCAAAGATCAAGATGAAGGGGAGCGCCTCTTCCACTCAAAGATGTGGGTGAAGGTGTCCCCACTGTAGTTCATAGTAGATAGTGGGAGCCAAAAGAACCTCATCTAAGTAGATCTTGATAAGTGGTTATTCCTACTAAACACACCACATCTAGATGTATATACGATAAGGTGGCTCCACCAACGACAAGATCTACACGTTAGCTAATAGTGCCATCTTCCATACAACAACAAAACCTTCACGAATGAGGTATTCTTTTATGTTTCTCCTCTTGAAGTTTGTGATTTATTATGAGGCCAAACATACTTGTTGAAGCATCATTTTTTGTATGAGTCAAGGACTTTCACTATTACTATTAATTTGGGCAGTAGGATAAATAGGATACCAGAGGTAGCCCCAACTCTCGCCATTTCTTTGATCTCTACTAAGTAATTTTTAATTTTTGGTATGTTCTATGCTAGAGAAATTTATTTCAATTTTCACAATTAGCTCAATACCTTTTCCAGATTAGCAATCACATCAACATTAAAGTAAACTATAGATAGAACATAAATATAAATCCTAAAATACAAGCCAAGACAAGAGGACATAAGATGTGGCACTAGCCAGGGACAAACCCCAATGTGGGGAAACTCTTGATCAATTCTTCTTATACGTTCTTCAATAGTTTAGCAAAGAGAGAGAGAGAGTACATTTACAACAGAAGTCAACACTTTCACTTATCTAGGTAAGAGCATATATCATCTCTAAGAAGATGATACATGAGATAAGTTGAAGACATGCTACTTCAATTTATTCTCCAAGGTGACTCCTTCACCTATCGTTGTGCTACATTTCGTCATCATGCTGCACCTCACCGCGTTGCACCATGCTGCACCCATCATCACTATGCTGCATCTCATCACACTTCATTAATCATGACTGTACCCATCACTATACTGCATTATGTGCCATTGCTCCACCATGTTGCCATCCTGACCTATGTGTTGGGTGCACCTTGCTTGCTTCTTGTCCCTTGCTTGCTTCTTGTCCCCATCATTCTTGTTGTCCTTAGCATGGTTTTTGTTGCATTCTAGTTGTCCCTTCCATGCTAGCTGTAACATTGCATGCTTGGTGTGTTTGCTGCTAATTACCATACAAATGTCCCAATGTTAATTAGTTGTCCCTTGTATTCTGCTCTCTTTCGGAGATAGATTCTCCCGCTACTCCAGCAGTTCCTAGTAGTTCTGGCAGTTTTGGTTGTTCCTCGTAGCTCTGGCAGTTCCAGCTCTTCCTGGTAGTTCCAGCAGTTTCGACTATTCCTAGCAGTTCCAGAAGTTCTGGCTTTTGTGGCTTTTCTGGCTTTTCTGACAGTGCCGACATTTCTGGCTTTTCCAACAGTTATAGCTTTTTCGGCTTTTCTCGAAGTTCTGACTTTTTCGGTAGTTATGGATTTTCTGGAAGTTTCGGTAGTTCTCACTTTTCTGGCAGTTACAACTTTTTCAGCAATTGCGGCCTTTTCGGTAGTTCCAACAGTTCCTGCAATTCTGGCTTTTTCAGCTTTTCTGGCATTTCCATCTTTTCCGGCTTTTCTAGCAGTTCTGGTTTTTCCAGCTTTTCTGGCAATTCTTGCTTTTCCAGCTTTTCTAGCTTTTCCGGCAGTTCTAGATTTTTCGGTAGTTCTAGATTTTCCTACTTTTCCGACAGTTTCATGAGTTCCAGCTTTTCCAACCTTTCCAGCAATTCCAACAGTTCCAGCTTTTCTGGCTTTTTCGGTATTTCAAGCTTTTCCAATAGCTCCAGATTTCTTTCCTCTGGATTAGGGTAGCGTTATCCCTTAGGATCTATCCTCCTACTAAAACCCAAAGACAAGTAGAGAGAGGAATAAATCCCAAGTGTGTGTTGAAATGATTTGAAGGCCACCTATATTTATACTAAAATGCTGAGCACATGTGGGCTTTATTTGGTTGTTGGCCGACCATGACGAATTTTCCTATAACACAAATAAATTCATAACTCCATGAATACTTATCGGAATTGGATGATCTTTAGATCAATCCTACACCTCTCAATGAGAGGGATCTAAGAAAAATATCATCTACCATAAATAAAATGACCCACATGGATTTTGACCCTATTTTCCAATTTTAACACTCCCTCTCAACTAGGGAGAACTCTATCTGTTGATTCATATGTCCAACAGTACTATCTCTGCCATCGATGCCCTGCATTGCTCTGCTCTACTATGCTATTCTCTGCTCTGTTCTACTGAACCATGAAGAACAAGAATTAATGTAGAATGTCTCATATCATTCTCTACTGACCTGAAGTTAGTTTCATCTTAAGAGAGTGTGTCACATCACTATTACTGACCCGAAGTCAGTTTCATTGATCCTAGATCAATGGAGGTCATCCTAGCATAGGGAGTACTCTAGATACAATGATGCGTCCATTGATAGAAATAATATGGTCCCTATCCTCATTTCGATTCTTATTGATCAGATGAGAGGTACTTCCCATGAGTCCCAGACTCGACAGGAGAACGAATCATCTTGTCCGCAGGAGAATGAATCATCCTGTGAGTGGATGCCATGGAGAACAAATCATCTTGGCCCATAGGAGAACGAATCATCCTCTTCAATAGTTGCCATAGAGAACGAATCATCCTAGCCCATAGGAGAACAAATCATCTTGTTCCACAGTCGCCATGGAGAACGAATCATCCTGGCCCACAGGAGAATGAATCATACTGTTCCACAGTTGCCATAGAGAACAAATCATCTTGGCCCACAGGAGAATCGATCATCATGTTCCACAGTCACCACGGAGAACAAATCATCCTGGCCCACAGGAGAAAGAATCATCCTACTCCACATTCACCATGGGGAACGAATCATCCAGGCCCACAAGAGAACAAATGATCTTGTTCCATAGCACACGACCAAGGGACAGTGAGTCGCCCTATGGTCATATGCTGCTTCAGTAACTACCCCAAGCCCCCCAGAGCTCCCAGAGCTTAATGCATGCAACATGCAGGACCCTTATAAGAAGGTCTCTCAACGACTCCAAGTCATTTGAAAAATTCACAGATTTGACCTTTCCCCAGGGCTTTGAGAAAATGTCAGCAACCTGTACATCAGTCTCAATGCGATGGATCCTCCTTTCTCATCGATTTACCATATCCCAGATAAGGCAGTATCTAACGTATATCTACTGGAGCAATTATCAAATACGGGATTCCTCAATAATTGAATCCCACCTCTGTTTGTCACATAGAATCACAGTGGTATTCATCATGTGTAAAAACAACTCACTTAAGAGATTTTGCAACCATGCAACTCCACACGAGATCATACTCGTAGCTATATATTCGGTCTCAGCGGTGCTTATAGCAATCGACTTCTGCTTCCTATTCATCCATGATATTGAAGCAGAATCGAAAGAGAACTAGCACTAAGAAGTGCTCTACTGATCCTCCACATTGCCTGCCCTCTCAGCATTCAAATAATCATGCAATTTCATATTTCTGGCATTGTATCTCAATCCATGAGAGATTGTGCCCTGAAGATATCTCAGAAGATTCTTGGCACCAATCTAGTGATTCTCAACCAAATATGAGCTCACCATGCTAATTGCAAAACATATTTCTGGATGGAAGTTCACCAAGAACATCAATGTGAATGAGTTTATGAAACTCACAGGCAATTCCCATATTTGGTCCGACATCACTACCATATAAATTCTAAAAGTTAAGATCCTTGAGGTAGTCACAGGCTTGCAGTTTATCATTCCACATTCGGAATCCAACTCCCTCTTACTTCTGCAAATGAGAGGATTTGCACCTGTCAGAAATAGGTTGTCCTCATAAGGTGCCGGTATGAGAGGTCTATCATCCACAACCTTTGGGTAATGGTTTGGATCGGTTTCACTCCTAGTGAATCTCGGCTTCATCTGATAGCTATCAATCCTCTCATACTATGTCGGGGGAGTTTTGCTTCAAGCCATAGAGGGATTTCTTCCACCTGCATACATGAGATTCCTAATCATCAATATCAAACCCCTTGTGTTGTTCCAAACCTATGGACCTGCTACATGAGGGGAATGGTCGCCTTGTAAGATTTTCCTTCAGTATATCTTAGGCATGTACTTTCATGCTCTTTCTGAATTCAGGCATCCCTGTCACCATCTAACTCACAGACCTTCAGTGCTATGTGTCAATGGACATGGTCCCAAGTGGAGTTCCTGCAACTTGATACAATCCTAAACTCAAAAACATGTTTGAAAATTCTATTTTCAAAAACGTACCTTTCCATCGATGAGTGCCACCCTGAAACATTTGTCTTCCATTGTCGAAATGGACAGCAGGTTCTTCTTGTGATTAGGTACATAAAAGAGATTCTGTAAATGAATTGAGTTACCCTCATTCAATTGAGGGGTAGCATTCCCCACACCCTTTCTAGGATAGGTGGCATTGGCTCCAAGTATAATCCCATGATTGTTTCAATCTCTACCAAATTAAAGAGTGCAACCATCTATCCGATGGAGTGCCTTGAAGCACTACAATCAATAAACTAGATACCAAAAGAATTTGAAGGAGAGGGTCGATACAAGGTAATGCTTATTTATCTTATCAAGTACAACATTTGATTCTTTGTACCTGGGGTTCCTTGCTTTCTTTGAAAAAGTCAACCATTTCCTTGATGACGTGCATTACCTGTCATTCCTTTGATCATTGAATATGTCCCTGGAATGATTGTTATCTTCATCAAGAGATGTGTCTCTGCCATTCAGACACTCCTTCGCATAATGGCTAAACTTATTGAAACCAAGTCATCCACCTTTCCTTCCACCCTTAGATCTGAACTTCCCAATGAAGTGATCTTTAGGTAGGCCATCAGAAACTTCTGCTATGCCATTCTGATAATATTCTCTGCTTCGACTTCACCCAGGGTGAATTTGAAGAGGGATGAGGAATCCACTGATCCTTTTGTCCTTTCCCAACTGTCTTCGGTGATTGTTCTTTCACTCTTGCTTGGGCATTGTCTTCACCTCAACTTTGGTACCATGTTAATTTTAGGTATGTTTTATGCTAGAGCAATTTATTTCAATTTTCACAATTAGGTCAATACCTTTTCAAAATTAGCAATCACATCAACATTAAAGTAAATTGTAGATAAAACATAAATATAAATCACAGAAGACAATCCAAGACAAGAGGACACAAGATGTGGCGGTAGCTAGGGACAAACCCCAATGTGGGGAAACCCTTGATCAATTCTTCTTATACTTTCTTCAATAGTTCAGTAGAGAGAGAGAGTACGCTTACAACAGAAGTCAACACTTTGACTTATCTAGATAAGAGCATAGATGATCTATAAGAAGATGATACATGAGAACAGTTTAAGACATGATGCTTCAACTAATTCTCCAAGGTGACTCCTTCGCCTATCGTTGTGTTGCATTTCTTTATCATGCTACACCTCACCACACTGCACCATGCTGCACCCATCATCATTAGGCTGCATCTCATCATGCTTCATCAATCATGACTGTACCTATCATTGTACTACATTATGTGCCATTGCTGCACCATGTTGCCATCCTGACCTATGTGTTGGTTGCACCTTGCTTGCTTATTGTCCCTAGCATGCTTGTTGTCCTTAGCATGCTTGTTGTTGCATCCTTGTTGTCCCTTCCATGCTAGCTGAAACATTGCATGCTTTGTTAATTTTCTGCTAAGTACCATACAGTTGTCCCAATATTAGTTAGTTGTCCCTTGCATGTTGCTCTCCTTCTGAGACAGATGCTCCAGTTTCTCCAGCAGTTCTCGACAGTTCTGGCAGTTCTGGCTGTTCCCACCAGTTCTAGCACTTTTGGCAGTTCTGGCAATTTTGGCTATTCTCGGTAGTTCTGGTAGTTCCCACTTTTCTGCATTTCTAGTAGTTCCGGCTTTTTCGATAGTTCTATATTTTCCAGCTTTTTCGGCATTTTTGGTAGTTCCAGCTTTTCTGGCTTTTCCTGCAGTTACAACTTTCCTAGCTTTTCCAATAGTTTCAGTAATGCCGGCTTTTTCGAAAGTTTCGATAGTTCCAGCTTTTTCGACAGTTCTGGCTTTTCTAGTAGTTCTGGCAATTCCTACAGTTCCATCTTTTTCAGCTTTTCTGGCAGTTCCAGCCTTTTCGAATTTTTTGGCAGTTCCAACTTTTCCGGCTTTGCCAACAGTTCCAGTAGTTCCAGCTTTTCCGGCAGTTATGGTTTTTTCGGCAGTTCCAGCTTTTCTGGCTTTTCCGATAGTTCTGTGAGTTCCCGTTTTTCTAGCTTTTTCGATAGTTTCGACAGTTCTGGCAGTTCTAGCTTTTCCGGCTTTTCCGATAGTTCCTTCTTTTCTAGCATGTTTGGCTTTTCTGGTAGTTCTAGCTTTATGCCCTCTGGATCAGGGTAGCGTTATTTCTTAGGATCTCTCCTCCTAAAACCCAAAGACAAATAGAGATAGGAAGAGATCCCAAGTGTGTGTTGAAATGACTTGGAGGCCACCTCTATTTATATTGAAACATTGATCACATGTGGGGTTTATTTGGTTGTTGGCCGACCTTGATGAATTGTCCTATAACACAAATAAATTCATAACTCCATGAATACTTATCAGAACTGGATGATCTTTAGATCAATCCTACACCTCTCAATGAGAGGGATCCAAGAAAAATATCAGCTACCATAAATAAGATGACCCACATGGATTTTGGCCCTAGTTTCCAATTTTAATAGTAATGTAGTAAGATCATCTCCCAAACCATCAACATTTTTTTCTTTATTATTCATTCTCAAAGTAATGGAAAGATCATGGCCACATCCATGGCCCCCACAAATGGTTCCATCACATAGTAGAAACAGTTGGATGAGGTTGTGAAAGAGTACAGGGACATATTCTCCTCACTGATAGGGGTACCCTCACACTATCAGGTCAAGCATTCAATCGATATGACTCCTAGAGTGCCTCCACCCAATGGGAAAATATAGCACATCTACATTCTATAAAATGAAGAAATGATGCGGAAAATATAGGAGTAGCTACAAAAAGGGCACATCCAACCAAGTTCCTCTCATTGTGGGAGCCTAACTGTACTTGTACAACATAAGGATGGGACTTGACGATTCTGCATTGATTATCTAGCACTAAATAAAATCATTGTCACGAACAAGAATCAAATCCCATGGACTAATGACCTTCTTGTCCAGCTCAAAGGGGACAAGTAGATAATTAAGATCACTTTCAAGTTTGGTTATCACTGAGTTCCATTAGGACCTATAGATGTATGGAAGACTTCCTTCAAATTGATGTAGGGCCTTTTTGAGTCGTTGGTCATGGCTATGGGGATGAAAAATTCCCTTGCAACTTTTACGAGACTAATCAACAGCATATTGTGGCCCTTTCCTAGCGTGTTCATGGTTTTATATCTAGACGACATCCTTATCTTCAACAAGAGTTGGGAAGGGCACTTGCAACACATTTGGTAGGTCCTTTAAACCCTGCGACAATATAAACTATGTTCCAACTTGGAGAAATGAAACTTTGGCATGAGCTAAGTCCAATATGTGGGTTACTTAATTGATGAAAAAGGAATGCATGTGGATCCATCTAAGGGACAATTAATTTGGGATTTTCCAACCCTGATCACCCTAACAGAGATTCGCAACTTTTGGGCCTTGGAAATCTTTATCAGAGGTTCATGTTGGGATTCTTTCATACCACTTGGATTCCAAGCCAAGTTAGAAAGCGTGGAGTGAAACCAATTTTTTTTTTGTTCTAGTCCAAATAGAAGAAATTTTTTGGGTTGATGCACCACCTCTGCTCTACACCATTACTTAGATTTCCAAACATCAAACAACCATCATATGACTATGATATTGGTGCAGTTCTCACCTACCGAGGGAAATTAATGGCCTATCATAGTGAGACACTCTCTAACACAATTTAAAAATACACCACTTATGATAAGGATATGTATTACATCATGCATGATTGCAGGGAATGAAAAAATTGCATTCTCTATAAGGAGAAGGTCATCCACACAGATCATCAACCTTTGCAATTTATAGAAAGACAAGGGAATTTGCCGAATGGTCTCCATCAGAAGTGGTCCACATATTTGCAACAATTCCATTTGAATATTAAATACATGAAGAGCACCACCAATCATTTTTTGGATTGCCTTTGTTGGCCCCCTATTGCAGCACTGACCACTGTTCTTAACTCTTTTGGAAATGAGACCTTTGGATGGCCGCAACTATACAAAAATGATAAAGAGTTTCTCATTGCATACTATAAGCTAGTGGATGGTAAGTAAGTTCCAGAATTCGACCTCCAGGATGGACTATTATGCCACATTTTCCACCTTTTTGTTCCTTCAAGCTGATATGCAAAGATGATTTGGGAGGTGCATTACAGTTGGGTCATAGGAAACTTTGGTGTGGAGAAACTTGTGGTCGTACTATAAAAGTATTTTTATTAGGACAATGTCCGATAATATGTTCGAAAGTGCATCATATCATGCACTTTATGTTACGCTACCAACCAACCATTAAGAAGAAATACTTTTACACTCCTTTTCCTACTCATAGCTGACCATAGGAATCCATCTCCATGGACTATGTGTTTTTATTCCTTCTACAAAGCATGGAAACAATTGTATTTTTGTGGTCATCGATAGATGTTCTAAAATGACCATATTGGCTTCTTGCAAAAATAGTATGACATCAAAGGCCACTGCCAAATTATTCATTGAATGAGTGTGGGTACATTTTGGGATCCCATAGAAAATTATATTAGATTTGGATAGAAAATTCCTAAGCACATTTATGTCGATCCACCTCTCATTGTTGGACACCAAGCTCACAAAGTTGACTACAATACACCCCTCGATTGATGGCTAGACAAATGTCATCAATAGGATTACTGTGCACATACTATCCATGTAAAAGACTAATCATCCATGGACATGGTATGAGAGTATTCCCTATGTGAAAAATAGCTATTACAGAGCTGTCCATAGCTGGATTGGCCACAACCCCCTTGAAGTGGGCCTATGATTTCAACCATTATGTCCCCTTGATATTGGAATACCTTTTTCAACTACAGAAGAAGAATCTTCCCATGCTCAGCCTAAAGCTGACGAAGACACTAATTTTATTGCATATTTAGCACTTCCACTGGTAGGTTCAAGAAGTATTGGAGAAACCTAATTCTGAATATAAAAAAAAACATGATCGGCATTGGGTTCCCCATAAGTTTCAGGTGGGTGACAATTTTTGGTTACATTTGCATAAACAACACCTCATTAGAGCCCATAATAAGATTCAATCACTCTTATATGGGACTTACATCCTCACCAATGCTATGGGAGACAATGCTTTTGAGCTCAATATGTCCCCATTCATTGGGTTTCCCCCATATTCAATGTGGACCACCTTAGACCATAATTTCCACCATTTTTGGAGACATCAAACATGGTTGAGAAATTGGAAACAAAAAATCTCAAAATGAAATACATTGAATGGGACAAAAATAAATGGCTTATGGAAACATAGATTGGGAACAATTACAAATAGAGGATATAATTGTATTGAGTTTCCAAATATGGTTAGCTCTTGAACCAAGGCAAGTGGCTCAACAGGGACCAACCTCAATAAAAATTCCCCCATATCATGGAGGCACTCAACACAAAGGGGACCATTCCTTCCTAAAGTGGGGAGGATTAATCTAGGTGGATATTGGTGGCCACCAACCTATCCCATTTGGACCCCTAGCAATACTTCTTGTAGTTTCCTTAATTGTAGCACAATTTACTACTTTTGACATCTTTTCAGGTCCTGAACTTCTGGAGCCATTTTGAAGCCCTAAACAACATTTTTATTGAAAATGGGAAAAATAATTGTTTGTGGAAGGGGTTTTATGGTAGTGTTTTTGTGGAAATGTTGTACCAAAAGACACCTCCTTAACAGTTGATTGTTCCCTGCAATAGATGACAGGTAGAATTGGTGTTGTTAGTGGACAATATGTGACTTACTAACATTAAATTTGTGTATGTATTTTCCTTTTAGGTTATCAAACCCATGTTTAGATCTATAATTATTGAATTATAGCTTCACTACACATCATACTTTCAGAAAAAAAAACCCATCTCTTGGCATACATAATAAAACATGCATCAGACATAAATATTACAGATCAAATCAATCAATTATATATTTATTTCAGATCTATTGGATCTAGCCCATCATCAAATTCTCTGGTGCATACTTAGTTTCAGATCAGCAAATTCATTGATAGCCCATTACATGCACAAATTCTCATGTGCATACTTAGTTTCGGATCAACAAATTCATTAATAGCCCATTACATGCACAACTTATTTAGATCTAACTATTTATGAAATATTCATCACTTTCACACAAATGAATTTGATATTCATATCCTTATATAGCTTACCCTTATCCAATACCACACAAGTCAAAACCACACTAATTTCCACAATATTCTTTGATGGGATCAAGTATTCGTTGTTGGGTTCAATACTAAAGGTCAATACCATGGTAAAGATTCTTGGTATTTAGCATACCATGGTGCAAAAATTGTATGTGCCTTTTCTTCTTCATACTCATGTATGTACACTGATTTGATTCATATAAACCATGTATATTTTTTATCATTCCTATGTCTGTGAACTATTATGACTTTGATGAAAATATATGTCACATGTAGACACATTTTTTTACCATAATATCAGAATCCGTATTGAGTAGGTTTTCCATCAAAATACAACTCATCAAGTAGGTTTCCATCAAGGATAATACATTAGTCATAATGACAATAGTTGGACCTTGGAAAGACTATCCTCGTCGACCCCAACAACCTCTCATGGTGGAAGAAAAGAAAGATGAAGGAGTAGGAGATCCTTTCAAAATATTTCTCAAATAATCCCTCAAGTGACAAATGAAGGATATAATGGAAAAAATTTCCTAGACCCTTCATTGGATGCACATAAGTGACAAATATTCATCCATCAACCACCTTGGGGGCACCATTCCCTTTAAGGTACAAGTAATTTTTGAAATTCCCATATTTGAAGGCGATATAGATGAGCATATAATAGATAAATGGCTACATACCTTGGAAATATGTTTTTTTGGTTCATGATTTTTCCAATAGGGAAAGTATTACTTTTTCACTCCTCAAAGACACCCCCCACATCAACGATTGGTGGAAAACATACTATGAGAAGAGGGATGAGAGGGACCCCTCACTATCCTTAGATACATCCGAATTGACTTATTTCTATGATGCTATGAAGATAAGTACATAAAATGGAGCACAATGTGGCAGGGAAGGGACCAAGGCATGTCAGAGTTCACAAATATTTTTCTTACCCTTATACAATGTTTGGTATCAACGATTATGAGCAGTATATTTTACTCAGTTACATCTATTAGCTACATAAATACATCCAGGATGAGATAGAGTTTTTGGGCATCTCCTTTCCTAGCACTTCCTATCAATACGTTGTCACAATCAACCAAAACTTTAAGCAGAAGAAGCAAGCTTGGATATGTGAATCTAATACAAGGGAAAGGGGCACCAAAATCATAGAACAAAGAAAAAATAGAAGACGACGTGACCAGGATAACCCATCAAAGATGTAAGCAAAGAACAACACCAAGAAGGCAAAGTGTTGGTTGATAAAAGGTGTCTTTCAAAGATCCTAATTACCCCACATTAATCATCAACCTAGGCAAGTCCTTTTATTTCAAGAGTGTACACAATATGTACATGTTCTGAATTCAGGGAGTAATGTTTCTTAAAATCAAGTATAGATATTTAATACAAGAACAAACAGATGCATCTAATAAACTCAAATTGCAATCATCAAAGGAAATATGACATCTAAGATTCAGGACTCAAACATCTACTAAAATCATAATCAAATCTCACACAAGCAATTTAATCAACAATAACATCAGCCGAGAGCATAGTAGCAATAAATCATCTCTTCCTAGCTGATTCAATCTAAATCATACGCAATCTCTACGAAGCAATCCTGATGGAAATGATATCAATCTGAGAGTTCATTAGCAATAACCAAACTCTTTACAATTGATTAAATCAATCCAAACAATTATCTAAGTAACTTAATATGAAATGAATGTAATCTGAATCAAATGACAATGTTGAAAATCATATAAAGCAAATATATTCCTTCAATACAGGAAAACAGTAAAAAGCACATATGATGAGAAAATTAAAAAATTAATCAAACTTGCAGAAATTAGAAAGATATAATACGAAGAAGTAGTTTAATCCACCAGAGGTTGGGCCCTTAGCCACCAGCGAATGCTACTGAGCTACTTCAGATAGGGCGAATGAACAACAACCTCAAAATATATATTAATCATTCAACTTGAGTAACATTACAATATGATTGCGTTCCCTCGACCGCACGAGTCTATAAATTAAAATTACAGTTTGAAATAACAAGGATTCCTCCCCTTTCTTCCTACAATCATCCTCTTTTATAATAAAAAAAGGCGAAAGATAAATGCGATCCCTCAGGATCTCCCAATCCTGAGGGATTCACAAATGATTTCTAACTTCAGACACCTTTCCTTTTTCGCGTTGATCCTCCTTATTCACCCTTAGCCCTTCCCACAACTGATGCGTTCCACCCTCCATTTGTTGGTTTATGTTGTTCCATTGTTACGGAACATCAACTGATCCTTTTATCATTTTCTGCATAAAAAAGAGTAAAAGTGAGTTACTATGGCTAGATCTTAACTGCAAGTACTTCAATCATTTCTTATTATAATCAATCAATATATTAGCACATTAAGATATGAAAAAGATAAGAAACAAGGAAAACAGTGATGAAATTAATGGTAAATACATACCCATTACGTGACTCAACATACTCCCCTTCTTACCCTATTTCATGTCCTCATGAAAAGTAAGTAATTCTAATGCAATGCAGTTAAAGAGTAGGCTGGAGAAGGAGCATCAAAAATTGTTCTAAATAATGAATTTGAGTCAGGAGCAAAAAGGCGGGCCCTTCCTTTCCTTTAGGAAATTCGTAGATATCCCCACAACCTTCAGGAGGAACCTAAATAATGGGGTTACGAAACCGACAACCTAACCAATAATGTCCTTCTCTCAAAATAAGATTGCTATAGGTGACAAAACGGGCCTCAACTACTTTAAAATTCCTACAATTAAATGGCTTCCAATCCTGTGCACTACTAGTGGAGACCATCGACTTGAGCTTGGATGCAGCCAAAGAGCTTTCTTGAATGGAGTGAAAATATGATACTCTGCTCTGTACAATATCCTTATGAATAGGCCCCAAAATTTTGATCACCCCTTCCCTTGTCATCAAACTCTTATGGTTGGCAAGCATTTGCAAAGGGTGCTTGGGTTCACTTCTTACCTAGACATGCAATGCATGCTCTTGTCATTGGAATGTGTTATGAGCTTCAAACCGTTTAAGCTGGTTAACTACAAATGAGATAAAGGCCTAGAATTAAATATCTCCCACAAAAAGATTAGGCTTCTTTTCCACCTCGTTCTCTAATACAAAATTGTGCAAGTAAAATTCACAAAGAAGCCTTTGAACCTTTACACCATGCTATTTGTAGCAATTTATAAAATCTTCAATTGTTTTTAATTCAATCGCTTTTCTAGCTCTCACGGCTTTAATTTTCAACAGCAAGTATCGTTCTAACAAAAACAAGACATAATTGGTGGTAGGAGACCTGCATTCCAAGACATCTATATATAATGAGTGGATGGTGTCTGTCCAACCTATGACCATATCTAGTTTGAGCTTGATTCTCTCTATTTTATCTTCTTCTTTTCTGTATCTGTTGAAAGTCTCGCTCTCTGTTGCATTCATTTCCTGAAGCTATCTCTACAGCTCTTGATATCTCTGCTGGGAAACAGTTTCTTGTTCAAGTCATTCTAATGTGAACCGAGCTTGTGCTAATTATTCTTGAAGGTTTAGTATAATGGGGTTATTGTGTCATATGACATCTTTCGCTTGTAAGCTTGTCTGAGTGCTTATGCTATGAGAAAGGATGTTTTCTTTCTGAATTTCTTTATTATGGGAGGTCCAAACCTTCGTTTGAGTAGCCACGCTATAAGAGCGTACATCCTCCATCTGAATAGCTATGTCTACTAGAATTGCATGTTTTTCCTTTTGAGTGATAGCTGGTTGAGTAGATATGGGCTCGGTTTAGGTCCCTATAGCACTACCTTCATATAACTCTGTTTGTATAGCTACATTTATTTTCTCCGGGGTATTGTCCAGAACCTTTCCCACAGTGATTTCTCTTATTTTCCTTCTAAGCCTTTTTACCATTTTGCAAAGCATCTGCTATTCTTCTCTTAGTTTCTTCAATTTGTCTCTATAAATTTTTGGAGGTGGGATTGTTCTGCTAACAGTCTCGTTAATGGCTTCTGCTTCTAAAGAGCCTGGTTTCTCACCCTAGCTCTGTTCTAGTAAGACCGTGTCTCCAAATTGATTATAGACATCCCAAATTATCTCTATCTCGACTTCTTCTTCTTGGCATATGTTTTCTGTTCTTAGGCCTACCTAGTCGGTTTCCACTGGGAGCATGCCACTAGATTGGTTCTCTTCTTCTTGAATGGCCTCTGCATCTGTTTCCGCTTCACAACTTACATCTTTTGAGGGAGACATAATTCTGGTATGGCCAGAATTCTGAGGAGATTGGGCTTCTCCTAAGTTAAGATTGAGTAGTCCTTCAGACTGCATGTAGACATTCATGTTGGCAAGGACCTAGGCCATCTCGAAATTGTACAAAAAATTTCTTTGGGGACTTATATCTGGTGTTGAGGGAATTCCCAATTCATTTCTTTGTTCATCTCCAAAATGCCTTGTTCCTTCCTCATGGTGTGATTCATGGTTATCATGTCCTTCTAACTCTAGCTGCAAGTATTATTCACTTACTGGGCTGGATAATTCTATAGGTTGACTAGCGCTGCCTTGAGGATTCTCAGACACTCCCTGTTTTGACCTCAACCTTGTGGATCGTATACACTTCTGAGGTATGCTCCTTGAAAGGGAAATCCTCTTTCTTTTTGGAATAGGATTAGGTGCTGGTAGGGATATACGTCCTTCGAGGGCTAGTATTAGATCATTCGAGGTTGACTATTGGTAGGAAAGGTTATAGCTAACTATTAACCTGATTAAATAATGATGGCTAACTATTGTTTCTATGTGTTGGTACCATCTCAGCCTCTCGGCAATGTCATGCAGTAATGAATTCAATAATGCAGGTAAATTAACAGAGCATTTTCATTTTAGAACTACTAAGAGTTTGAGTTGTCATGGCCTTACCACGTCTTTACACCCATCACAGGTAATGTAGTTATGGATGATTCATGCCAATTCTCCCCATGGCTCTCCAAGAGAAGATGGTCGAACACCTTTTCCCTTATTAATTAGCTCCTACCCTTCGTCCCTAAAATCCTCTCGCTTGCATGCCCATACTGGTCCTTCTGCCGACAACCTGGATAATTCTACTATCACAATGTCTGATACAGTGATTTGCCTGGCTCTTACCATAGATTGTCCATTCTGTAGATTTCATAAAAATTCGATGGAAATTTTCTCATTGGGGGGTTGAAATCTCATAAAGTATGCTATCCATCCTACACAATCCAAAATTTCCCTAGCTTCATCAGAGACAGCCAGTGTTAAAGCTTCTCAGTGCATTGTTCTTCCTCCCGTGGTGCTTGAATCTTGCAAGCAATTAGTGTAGCAGAGATAGCACAACAACAAACAGAGCCGAGTGATGGAACAACAAATGGTTGTAATAGCTCTACCGGGTGATACTTTATAAGCATAAATACCATTATTGAGGATTGTTATAATTCCACATGCTCTATTATCATCGGATGTCGTATTGTTATACAAAATCAAATGAGAAGATGACAACACACGCGTCAGTATACTGGAGGTCCTCACCCCCCTTCGAAATAATAGGTCTCCTACGACCGAATCAATGAAAGCATAGTGCGTTGGCGGTGAAGTACAGTGGCGATGTATTGGGTACTAAAAGTGGCAAGGTGTGCATATTAATCAAAGGATTGTAAATAATAATGGAGTGATGAAAACGAGGTGTGTAATGAGAATTATCCATAAGTGATAAGATGTCGTGAGGTGATGCGATAAAGAAAAAGGACAACATACATAGGAGAAATGCTTTACTGCCTTTATTCCACTTAACTCTTGTGATTGATTAAAAAGATTAACTCATGCATAAAGGTACATGGTAAATTAAGAACATAGTCTCTCCATATAAAGATGAAAAGATAATAAGAGGACATTATAATAACTATTGATGTAAAATGAAACTCCAATACCATCAGCAAAGCTTCGATTGCCTCTAGGCATCTATAGCCTCAACAGAGTTGCTTTCTAATCCTTTGGAACCATGGTCCTCTATGTATAATTGGGAATTTCATTATGATATCCATAGTAGAGACCAATGTGCTAGCCTGATAACCAGATGAACACATTGACATTCACTGGGAAGTAGCGAAAAGTGGTCAGGTCGGCTCACAATGAGACCTCCTATCCAAAGGACTTTATTTCTTGATGCATCCATTGGATCATATCCCTGGTGTGGTGGCCATAGTGGGAATGCCACTTCACTCTTCCTTATGATCACGGTAGGTTGGCTCGTGATGAGACCCCTATCCTCCATTTGTGGAAAAAACCATACAATTGTTAGTGAATATATAAACATACATGCATACATACATACATACATACATACATACATATACATACACACACACACACACACACACACACATATATTATACACACACATATATATATATATATATATATATATATATATATATATATATATATATAATATATATATATATATATATATATATATATATATATATATATATATATATATATATATATATATATATATATATTGGACAACACTTCCTATTTATATACAGAGGGTGGCTCAACACTCCTTAATGGTAGGGATGGCAGAAGAAGTTTGAACATATCAATAGAGAAAAAAAGTATGCTCATAATCTTATTGATAATAAACAGAGAGAGTTATAGGGGATAGGGAAGAACTAGCATGGTACAGGTAATCAATCAATTTGATTTATAGTGGAAATGAGACAGTGAAGTGATATAAATAGTTGTGTCCTTTCTTTTTATATCAATACAAATCAATCTTGTTCAAGACAATAATATTTAAGATATTTGCTTGTTCCAGTAAACTCCATACTTTTTTTCCTTAAATATGTATTTGTAATTTTGTGCCATAAAGAGGATCATAAAGAGTGAACTAGGATGGTCTATGGATGATTATGCAAGGGAAAGAAAAATGGTTTTCTGAAAAATACTCACAAGGTGTTGTTATTCGAAGGGAACAACAAAATAAAACCACACACAAAAAGTGATGTTCCTTATAGGGAACAACAAATGAAAACACGCAAAAAAAGTGTTGTTCCTTAGAGGGAATAGTACTTGTTCCATGTAGGGAATAGCGAAGCAAAATCCACACAGAAATGTGTTGTTCCCTATAGGGAACAATAGTTTTTCCCTGTAGGGAACAACAAATAAAACACACGCAAAAAGTTGTTGTTCCCTGTAGGGAACAACAAGAGAATACACATGAAAATTGTTGTTCTCTATAGGGAACAACAAAGAAAAATGCATGCAAAGAGTTTTGTTCCTTAGAGGGAACATCAACTGTTCCTTGTAAGGAACAGCAAAGAAAAATATAAATGAGAAGTGTTGTTCCCTATAGGGAACAACAGTTGTTCCCTGTAGGGAACAACAGTTGTTCCCTGAAGGGAACAACAAGGAAAAATTCTCACAAAACGTGTTGTTCCTTATAGGTAAAAACAAGGGAAAATATACACGCAAAAGTGTTTTTTCCTATAGGGAACAATAGTTGTTCCCTGTAGGGAACAACAAAGAAAAATACTCACAAAAAAGTGTTGTTCCCTATAGGGAACAACAAATAAAATGCACACAAAAAGTGTTGTTCCCTGTAGGGAAAAACAAAGCAAAATACACACAAAAGAGTGTTCTTCCCTTTAGGGAACAACAGTTATTCCCTATAGGGAACAACAAAGAAAAATAGAAAAAAAACTAATAAACAAACTATTGTTTTAAGAAAATACATTCAAATAGAAAGAAAACAGAAAAACAAATTTATGTACATGTTTCAAAAAAAAAATTCTTCACCGAACTGGTGTTGTCGAAGAGTTTCCCTCTTCAGTGATAATTTGTATCATAGAGTCTTCACATATCTGTTGGCAAAAGGATTCCCTTGTAAGCGGTTTGTGATAGAGGCGTACTCGATGTCCATTTTATTTAAAAGAGTAGCTAGACCCATCAATGGTGGCTAATGTAAGGGTGCCATTATCGTGTACCTCTTGTATCCCATAGGGACCTAGCCATCTAGTATGGAGTTTGCCGGGAAATCCTAGAACCTAGAATCATACAGAAGTTCCCAATCACCTTCATGGAATATCTTTTTCTTGATGAGGGCATCATGCCATTTTTCTCTTTGTTTTTGGATCAATGTAGTATGTTGAAGACCTGATAGCTGGATTTCATCTAATTCATTAATTTGATGTAGCCTGTTAACCTGCCATTCATTCAGATCTAGGCCTACCTCTTGGGCTATCCTCAATGTCTGAATTTCAAGTTCTATTAGGAATATAGGTTCTTTGTCAAGCACTAGATGATATGGGGAATATCCTATGGTATCCTCCAGGTCATGCAATATGCCCACAAGGCTTTTGGCAGGGGGCTAGCCCAGTCATGTTTATGTGAGGCGACTATCTTTGTTAGTACGGCCTCGATTAATTTGTTGTTACTTTCTACCTAGACGTTTGTTTGCGGGTGGTATGGAGATGTGATTCTATGTAACATGTGATGATTTTTTAATGTAGCAGCAATCTTATGGCCTACAAATTGTAGCCCTCCATCCATAATTATTCTCTAGGCAAGCCATACTGCACGAAAATTTTGAAAAGGAAATGGATTACTGTGTCCTCAGTGGCCCTTTGAAATGCTTCTGCCTCCACCCATTTAGTCACATATACTGTTGCACCAGTATATATGTCTTTTGATTAGATGATGGATTTATTGGGCCAATGAGATCTAATGCCCAACGTTCAAAAGGTTTGATGACTAACAGTGGACGCAGGGGCATATTGTCAAACTGGCTAGGGCATCCCATTCTTTGGAACCTATCGCATGCCTAGAAAAATTTCTTGGCATCCTTAAAAATGGTGGTCAATAATAGCCCATATGTAAGACTTTATGTCTAGTCCTGCAGTCTGCAAAGTGTCCACCACAAGGTCCATCGTGGCAACCTTTTAATATGTCATAGATTTCATCTTCCATGACACACCTACATATATGCATATCTGCTCCTCTGTGAAAGAGGTACCCTCCGATCCAGGAGAACTGAGTGCTACATTGCACTATTAATTTTCTTTCTCTAGGCATGAGGTGCTTGGGTAATTTTCCCACTGCTAGGTAATTCACGACATCAATGTACGATGGTGTTTACGCAGTTACAATAAATAGGTGCTCATAAGGAAACTTGTCTTCTACTGCCAGTGCGTCATCTGTCTTTGGCACATGTGAGAGGAAGTCTGCCACCAGATTTTGCTTTCTTGGTCGATCTTTGATTGTTATGTTGAATTCCTACAAAAATATTAACCATCGTGTCACTCTTCCATTTCTAATAGGTTTATTACCTAAATATTTGACAACAGAGTGATCAGTATACAAAACAACATGGTATCCTGTTATATAATGTCTGAATTTGTTAATAGCATAGATTACAGCTAGAAACTCTTTCTCAGTCATGGTGTAATTCAACTCAGCAGGAGTTAACTTTTTACTAACGTAGTATATCTCATAAGGTTTCTTATCTTCCTCTAGGCCGAGAACTGTTCCAATCGCTGTATCTGATGCATCAGATGAAATCTGAAATGGTAAATCCCAGTTCGGGCCCCATAGTAATGGGGCTATTGATACTAGCCATTTTAACTCTTCAAAGGCAATGTCACATTTTTCAGTTCATATAAAATCAATATTTCATGTTAAAGCGCATAATGGTGCAGCAATTTGGGAGAAGTTCTTTATAAATCTTTGATAATATCCAGAAAATTAAAAAAAAAAACTACGTACCTTAGTTTGAGTGTAGGGGGTAGTTATTAAGAGGATTTTCTGAATTTTCGCTGGATCTACCTGAATTCCAGCTGTGGAGATGTAATGACCCAAGATGAGGTCATCGGCCATCATCAGGTGGCATTTCTTATGGCTTAAGCAGAGCCTAGTAGTAATGCATCTTTGTAGGACTTTCTCCAGCATCTGTAATGCCAACTTGAAGTCATCTCCATTGGGTACAAAATCTTCCATGTACACCTCGAGTCCCTCGTTTATCAAATCTGCAAAAATGCTGAGTATGGCTCTCTGGAATGTGGCAGGTGCATTGGATAGTCCGAAAGGTAATATGCTCTAAGAAAATGTCCCCCACGGGTAGGTTAAGGTAGTCTTATATTGGTCTTTAGGGGAAATTTGGATTTGGTTGTAGCCACTAAAACCATCTAAGAAAGAGAAGATTTTTTACCTGCTAATGTGTCTAGCACTTGGTCAATGAACGGGAGGGGAAAATTATCTTTTTTTGTTGCTTTATTAAGCTCTTTGTAGTTGACACATATACACCATTTCCCATTCTTTTTAGGAACCACAACTAATGGAGAAACACATTTTCTATTAGATATATGGTAGATGAAATTTACATCTAATAGTTTCTGTAGTTTGGCTTTAACAACATCCTTTAGGTGAGGGTTTAATATTCGTTGAGGTTGTCAAATGGGTCTCACATCTTTCTCAATATATATGTGGTGCATACATAATTGGCAATCAATCCCCTTCATATCAGGCTAACCCAAAGTGAAAGCCTTTTTATATTTTCTAAGGAGTTTAATAAGCCTCTGTTGTTGGTCATTAGTTAGGTTTTTGTTAATGTTTAGGACTTTTCGTGGCTCAATTTCAATGGGTTTGCTGTTATAAATAGTTTTTGTTGGTATTCTTTAGTCATTGATATCTTTTAAAGGATCTTCTTCAATTTCATTATCCAAGGCTGCTTCAATCATGTGACATTTTAGATTATATACGACGGTTGGGTGGTTAATGTAAGTGTTAATAATGTCATATTCTATTGGATTCTTAAATTCAAGAGCATCTACGACAGTTAGTGGTGATCAAATATTTTCCATTAAATATGTTACAGGTTGTTTCCTAATTTTTATTATAGTTAGGCTTAGCTGAGCTAGAGGATATAAAGCTAAGTTCTTCACATTGCTTCCTCTTGGTATAATCATACTGCCTATTCAACAACTCATATAAGCATCTGTGGTTGCTATCCAAGGTCTTCCTAGTATTAGAGGATGTCCATCTAGCCGATTTATAGGATTAACAATCAAGGAATCTACTGGGTATTCCCAAGAATCTACAAACACCATTACATCGTGAAATGTCCCTTCTGGTTTAACAACTAATCGGTCAGCATGTTACAGCAGGGTTGTAGCTAGATCTAAGGCTGTGATGCCAACTCTTTGATAGGTTGTTGTTGTGATAATATTAATGGCTGCCCCTAGATCAACTAATGCATTGGGGAAGGAACATCTATTTATTTATACTGTGACTATAGGGTTTCCTGGGTCTTCATATTTCACCAGTGTTTCTCTACATAATAATAAATCATACAAAGTTCTGACTACTTGGACAGTTGGTGTTGCTTTTATTTTCCTCGTAGGCTTCTTGGTACACAATTCCTTAATGGTTTTTGCATAAATTGGAATATCCTGAATAGCCTAGAGGAGGGGTATTTTTACAGAAAGTTTTTTTAATTCTCCCAAGAGATTGAAATTGGGATATTCGATTGACCGTGGCATAATCAATCTTTCTGGGAATTGTGGAGAAGAGGTAACGGTTTGATCGTGGATTTTCTATTTAACTGTATTCTCCATTTGAGGTGTTTGTTCTATAGGTAGTGGTTCTTCTACTTGTATATTTTTATCCTCCTTTGACTCAATTATCCATCCAAACCTCAATTGAGTTCATTATACTCTTTCAACTCAGTTTTTGGATCCAGCCCTTCAATAATTTGTAACGACTGGACTGGTCTATTGTTGGGATTCGGGTCGGGTTGGGCTGGGAGTTGTGGTCGTAGGTTGGATTGAGGATTCTGTTGTAATGTGTAAGGTGCTGGTAGTGTAGGTTGAGGCAAGGGGATTTTTCTTGTTGGCTGGTTTGTAGGTCTTTTCCAGCTTGACTGCCAGTTTTGGTTTTGTGAAGTGGAGGGTAGCCATTGAGATGGATGTGGATTGTTCTGCCAGAATGGTGGAAAGCAAGAGGAATTATGCCAACTATTGTTTTGATTTGACTGATTGGACCAAGGTGGCATAGGGAATGCTTGCGGTGACTAATTAGGAAAAGGTTGTTGGTTTTTCCATGTAGCTCCTAGGTATTCCTGAGAATTATATTGTGAGGACTGAATGAATGAAGATGGGTTGGTAGGCATACCTATTTTTTGTGCTTGCCATTGGTGACATTGATTTAACAAGCAGTCTGGTTTTGTTTCTTCCTCTGCCTCTTTGAATACTGCTTTTAAGCATGGGAGTGATGGGAAATTTTCTGTGGCATGATCTTTATTGCATATGGCATAACTCTGTATCATATCTAGTGGGCATTCTTTATGAGTATGCTTTTTCCTGGATTGGGGGAAAAAAATCACCAGGTTTTGTTCTGCTTCGGCCTGCTTCTGCTTGGCTTCCATGATGTCTAATTGTGTTGTCAAGGTTCCCAGGATATCTGTTTTGAAATCTTACAGTAGGTTACCGATTTTAGTACGAGTAATGCTTCCGCTAGATATTTTGTTTTCCCTAGTGATCATATCACATTCAACAAGTTTTAATATTGCACTTCCCCTCAAGCACCTAATACATCAATTAATAATGTTAGCATAATCTTCTTGATAGATGTCATCTTTACCCATAATATTTAATGTCTCTATCCATTGGTCTTTCGTCCCCTTAATCGGTGTGGTTTTTTAGCACATTATCAGGCAAATGTAGATTTTCATAGGGAGACCTTTGGAGGTTATGTTGGAACCTCTCCACATACTCTTCCAATGTTTCAGTAGGTCTTGCTACCATTTGGAATATCTCATCTTTTAATTCCTTAGATCTGGAATAATCCTAATATTTTTTAAGGAAAGTAGTTTTTCTTTGGTCTGAATCATTTATGGTGCCCCCACCTAGTCCCATAAGCATGCACACAGCTACTTCCTTTAATGTGGAGGGAAATAGCTTCAGTTTTTGGGGATCGGTGGCGTAACCATAACCCTGAAATAGGACATCAAATTCAAACAGAAATGCATCCAGATCTTCTGATGTGAGTCCATGAAAGGTAGGAATATTTTGTAGAGGGATAGATTTCATGGGTGCATTGAAAGATGTGTCAACAATAGGATAGTATAATGTAGAGGTTTGGGGTGCTTGTGGATTATTGGCCATTTGATCAAAGATATGTCAGTACCCTTCCGGGATTTCTGGAGCTAGAGAGTTATCCCACGGTTTCCTAGAAGAGGTAGGAATAATCCTAACAATGCTCCCTTGATCTGGGACAATGGGTGTCTTTTGTTCAATTAATACCTGAGGGGATCTTGGTTCCTCTGTTTCCCCTATTTCTCCTTCTCCTTCATGAATATTGCAAGAATTCCCTTCTTGTGAGGCAATTGTTCATGAATTTTCAATGTCTTGAAAACTCTGTTTAGTCCCTTCAATTTTCTTGTGGACCTCAATGTAGGCTACAGATGGTGAGCCCGTGGCCCAAAGGGAGACAGTAGGTTGTTTGGAAGCAATCGTTTGCGGACCCACTGATGGCTGAGATTCAGCTTTTGTTAAGATGTCTTTGATAAAAGTTGATCTTCCAAGGGTCACCGGTCACTTAGATATTTTAGGTTTGGAATGTGGTTGAATTATATTTTTTTTTTCTGGTCTTTTCTTCTTAGTCATTCAAGAAAAAATTCAAATGTTTATTTCTACCTTAAGTTCCTATCAATTCTACTGGAAAGCAGGTAGGGGAGCATGCATTTTACTTGCTCCTTATGCAGGTTCTTACCTTCCATTTTTAATATCCAGTTCTCTCTCAACAGACAAACATCAAACACCTTCTTCACTTTTTTCTAATTGTACTGAAAAGTGAGCGGAGGAGAAAGAACTTTAGTTGCTTATTACATAGGTTCTTACCTTCCATTTTCAATACCCAATTATTTCCTGACAGCAATTATCAGACATACATCACTCTTTGTAAGGTGGCAACACTCTCCCCAGAAACGACACCAAAATGTTGGTTTATAAAAGATGTCTTTTAAAACTCCTAATTACGCCACATTAATCATCAACCTGGGAAAGTCCTTTTATTTCAAGAGTGTACACAATATGTGCGTGCTGTGAATTCAAAGAGTAATGTTTCTTAAAATGAAGTATTGATATTTAATAGAAGAACAAACAGATGCATCTAATAAACTCAAATTGCTATCATCAAAGGAAATATGACATCTGAGATTCAGGACTCAAAGCTCTACTAAAATCATAATCAAATCTCGCACAAGCAATTTAATCAACAATAACATCAGCCGAGAGCATAGTACCAATAACTCATCTCTTCCTAGCTGATTCAAAATAAATCGTACTCAATCTCTATGAAGCAATCCCGATGGAAATGTTATCAATCTAAGAGTTCAATAACAATAATCAAACTCTTTATAGTTGATTAAATCAATGCGAATAATTATCTAAATAACATAACCTGCAATGAATGTAGACTAAATCAAATCACAATGTTGTAAATCATATAAAGAAAATATATTCCTTCAATACAGGAAAATAGTAAAAAGCGCATATGATGAGAAAATTAACAAATTAATCAAACTTGCGGAAATCAGAAAAATATAATACAAAGAAGCAGTTTAATCCACGAGAGCTGGGGCCTTAGCCGCTAGCGAATGCTGTTGAGCTACTTCAAATAAGGTGAATTAATAGAAACCTCAAATTATATATTAATAATTGAACTTGAATAACATTACAATATGACTGCATTCTCTCGACAACATGAGTTTGTAAATTAAAATTATAGTTTGAAATAACAAGGAATCCTCCCCATTCTTCCTACAATCATCCTCTTTTATAATATGAAAGGGTAAAAGATAAATGCGATCCCTCGGGATCTCCCGATCCTGAGGTTTTCACAACTAATTGCTAACTTTAGACACCTTTCCTTTTTTGCGCTAATCCTCCTGATTCACCCTCAGCCATGTCCGCAACCGACGCGTTCCACCCTCCATTTTTTGGTTTATGTTGTTCCATCGTTAGGGAACAAAAACCATTCCTTTTGTCATTTTCTACATAAAAAAGAGTAAAAGTCAATTACTATGGCTAGATCTTAACTGCGAGTAGTTCAACTATTTCTTATCATAATCAATAAATATATTAGCGCATTAAGATATGAAAAAGATAAGAAACAAGGAAAATGGTGATGAAATTAATGGTAAATACACACCCATTTTGCGACTCAACACAAAGAAGAACACATGAAACTGGTGTGAGTTCCAAATATCCCAACTCACAACTCAAGAGAGTGTCGAGCCAAGTAGTCAGTGGTGGTTGAGCTAAAGGCTTCAGTTTCAGATGCATTTTCTGACTCTAAGTCAGAACCCAACAACGGGAATGACAAATGGAGGTTGATTATTGATACGTAGCCCAGTGGTAGTGCTTCCACCAGCAAGATCCAGAACATTGAACCCAAAGATCAAGAGGAAGGGGAGTGTCTCTTCCACTCAAAGATGTGGGTGAATGGGTCTCCATTGTAGTTCTTTGAAGATAGTGGGAGCCAAAAGAACCTCATCTCAGCAAATGTCGTTAAGTGGTTATTCCTACTGAACAAACCACACCTAGATGTATATACGATTAGGTGGCTCCACCAAGAACAAGATCTGCGCGTCAACTAGTAGTGTCATCTTCCATACAACAAAAAAACCTTCATGAATGAGGTATTGTTTGACGTTTCTCCTCTTGAATTTTGTGATGCATTATGAGGCCAAACATACTTGTGGAAGCATCATTTTTTGTATGAGTCAAGGACTTTCACTATTATTATTAATTTGGGCAGTAGGTTACATAGGATACCAGATGTAGCCCCACCTCTCACCATTTCTTTGATCTCTACTAAGTAATTGTTAATTTTAGGTATGTTCTATGCTAGAGTAATTTATTTCAATTTTCACAATTAGCTCAATACCTTTTCCAGATTAGCAATCACATCAACATTAAAGTAAATTGTAGATAGAACATAAATGTAAATCGCAGAAGACAAGCCAAGACAAGAGGACACAAGATGTGGCACTAGCCAGGGACAAACCCCAATGTGGGGAAACCCTTGATCAATTCTTCTTATACGTTCTTCAATAGTTCAGCAGAGAGAGAGAGAGAGTACGTTTACAACAGAAGTCAACACTTCGACTTATCTAGATAAGAGCATAGATCATCTCTAAGAAGATGATACACGAGATCAGTTGAAGACATGTTGCTTCAACTGATTCTCTAAGGTGACTCCTTCACCTATCGTTGTGCTAATTTCGTCATCATGCTGCACCTCACCGCGCTACACCATGTTGCACCCATCATCACTATGATGCATCTCATCATGCTTCATTAATCATGATTGTACCCATCACTATACTGCATTATGTGCCGTTGCTGTACCATGTTACCATCCTGACCTATGTGTTGGCTGCACCTTGCTTGCTTGTTGTCCATTGCTTGCTTGTTGTCCCCAACATGCTTGTTGTCCTTAGCATGCTTGTTGTTGCATGCTAGTTGTCCCTTCCATGCTAGCTGTAACATTGCATGCTTGGTGTATTTGCTGTCAAGTACCATACAACTATCCCAATGTTAGTTAGTTGTCCCTTGCATGCTGTTCTCTTTCGGAGATAGATGCTCTGGCTGCTTCGGCGTTTCCTGATAGTTCTGGTAGTTCCAGTTGTTCCTCGCAGTTTTGGAAGTTCTGGCTATTCCCGACAGTTTTGGCAATTTCGACTGTTCCCGACAGTTCCAGAAGTTCTGGATTTTTTAGCTTTTTTAGATTTTTCAGCAGTTCTGACATTTCTAGCTTTTCTGGCAGTTCCGACAGTTCTGGCTTTTCCAACTTTTTTGGAACTTCTGTCTTTTCCGGTAGTTCCTACTTTTCTAGCTTTTCTAGCAGTTTCGGTAGTTCCTACTTTTTTGGTAGTTCCAACTTTTTCGGCAATTCCAGCTTTTTCAGCAGTTCTGGTAGTTCCCATAGTTCTAACTTTTTCGGCTTTTCTGGCAGTTCCGACAATTTTGGCTTTTCCAGCTTTTCCAACAATTCTGGCTTTTTCGGCTTTTCCAGCAGTTCTAGCTTTTCCAGCTTTTTCGACAATTTCATGAGTTCTTGCTTTTCCAGGCATTCCAGTAGTTCCGGCTTTTTTGGCAGTTCTGGCTTTTTCGCTATTTCTGGCTTTTTTGGCAACTCTAGCTTTCTATCCTCTGGTTCAGGGTAGTGTTATCCCCTAGGATCTATCCTCCTACTAAAACCCAAAGACAAGTAGATATAGGAAGATATCCGAAGTGTGTGTTGAAATGACTTGAAGGCCACCTCTATTTATAGTAAAACGTTAAGCACATGTGGGGTTTATTTGGTTGCTAGCCGACCTTGATGAATTGTCTTATAACACAAATAAATTCAAAAGTACATGAATACTTGTTAGAATTGGATGATCTTTAGATCAATCCTACACCTCTTGATGAGAGGGATCCATGAAAAATATCATCTGCCATAAACAAGATGACCCACATGGATTTTGGCCCTAGTTTCTAATTTTAACACTCCCTCTCAACTACAGAGAACTCCATCCACTAATTCATATGTCCAACAGTACTATCTTAGCCGTCGAAGTCGTGCATTGCTCTACTCTACTATCCTCTACTCTGCTTTATTCTGTTGAACCATGAAGAATAGGAATTAATTGAGAATGTCTCATATCATTCTCTACTGACCTGAAGTCAGTTTCATCTGAAGAGAGTGTGTCACATCACTGTTACTGACCCGAAGTTAGTTTCATTGATCCCGAATCAATGGAGGTCATCCTAGCATAGGGAGTATGGTAGATACAATGATTCATCCATCGATAGAACTACTATGGTCCCTATCCTCGTTTCCCTGCTCATTGATTAGATGAGAGGTACTTCCCATGAGTCTCAGACTTGAAAAGAGAACGAATCATCTTGTCCACAAGAGAATGAATCATCCTATTAGTGGATGCCATGGAGAACGAATCATCCTGTTCCACAATCACCATGGAGAACGAATCATTCTGGCCCACAGGAGAACGAATCATCTTGCTCCATAGTAACCATGGAGAATGAATAATCTTGGCCCAAAGGAGAATGAATCATCCTATTCCATAGCCGCCACAAAGAACGAATCATCCTGGCCCACAGGAGAGCAAATCATCATGTTCCACAGTCGCCATTGAGAAAAAATCTTCCTAGCCCATAGGAGAATGAATCATCCTGGCCCACAGGAGAACAAATGATCCTATTCCATAGCGCACCACCAAGGGAGGGTGAGTCACCTTGTGGTCGTATGATGCTTTAGTAACTACCCCAAGCCCCCTAGAGTTCCCAGAGCTCAATGCATGCAACATGTAGGACCCTTATAAGAAGGTCTCTCAACGACTCCAAGTCATTCAGGAAAGTCACATATTTGATCTTTCCCCGATGCTTTGACAAAATGTTAGTGACCTCTACATCAGTCTCAATGCGAATGATCCTCCTTTCTCATCGATTTACCATATCCTAGGTAAGGCAGTATCTGATGTATATCTGTTGGAGAAATTATCGAATATGGGATTCCTTAATAATCGAATCCCACCTTTGGTTGTCACCGAGAATCACAGTGGTACTCATCATGTGTACAAACAACTCACTTAAGAGCTTCTACAACCATGCAGCTTCACACGAGATCATACTCGTAGCTATGTATCTGATCTCAATGGTGCTTATAGCAACTGACTTCTGCTTCCTGCCCATCCATGATATCGAAGTAGAATCCAAAGAGAAGTAGCACTAAGAAGTGCTCTACTGATCCTCCACACCACCTGCCCACTCAGCATTCGAATAATCATGCAGTTCCATATTTCCAGCAATGTATCTCAATCCATGAGAGATTATGCACTAAAGATATCTCAGAATATTCTTGCCACCAATCTAGTGAGGCTCAACCAAATATGAGCTCACCACACTAACTATAAAACATATGTCCGGACTGAATTTTGCCAAGAACATCAATGTGAATGAGTTTATGAAACTCAGAGTCATTTCCCATATTTGGTCCGACATCACTGCCATATAACTTCAAAAAGTTAAGATCCTCGAGGTAGTCACAAGCTTGCAGTTTCTCATTCCACATTCAGAATCCAACTCCCTCTTACTTTTGCAAATGAGAGGATCTGCACCTATCAGAAATAGGTTGTCCTCATAAGGTACCGGTATGAGAGGTCTATCATCCACAACCTTCAGGTAATGGTTTGGATCAATTTCACTCCTAGTGAATCTAAGCTTCATCTGACAGCTATCAATCCTCTCATACTATGCCTAGGGATTTTTGCTTCAAGCCATAGAGGGCTTTCTTCCATCTGCATACGTGAGATTCCTAGCCATAAATATAAAACCCCTTGGGTTGTTCCAAACCTGTGGAAATTCTACATGAGGGGAATGGTACCCTTGTAAGATTGTCCTTCAGTACATCTCAGACATGTACTTTCATGCTCTTTTTGAATTTAGGCATCCCTGTCACCATCTGACTCATATACCTTCAGTGGTATGTGTCAATGGACATGGTCCCGATTGGAGTTCCTACAACTTGATACAACCCTAAACTCAAAAACGTGTTTGAAAATTCTATTTTCAAAAACATACCTTTCCATCGATGAGTGCCACCCTGAAACCTTTGACTTCCAATGCTGAAATGGACACCAGGTTCTTCTTGCGATCAGGTGCATAAAAGACATTCTATAAATGAATTGAGTTACCCTCATTCAATTGAGCGATAACATTCCCCACACCCTTTCCAGGATAGGTGGCATCGGCTCCAAGTATAATCCCATTATTGTTTCCATCTCTACCAAATTAGAGAGTGCACCCATCTATCCGATGAAGTGCCTTGAAGCACTACAATCAATAAGCTAGATTCCCAAAGAATTTGAAGGAGAGTGCCAATACAAGATAATGCTTCTTTGTCTTATTAGAAACAACATTTGATTCTTCATACCTCGAGTTCCTTGCTTTCTTTGAAAAGGTCGACCATTTCCTTGATGACCTGCATTACTGGTCATTCCTTTGATCATTGACGAGATCCCTGGAATGATTGTTATCTTTATCAAGAGATGTGTCTTTGCCATTCGGACACTCCTTCGCATAATGGCTGAACTTACTGCAACCAAGGCTTTCGGATTTCCTTCCACCCTTAGATCTGAACGTCCCAATGAAGTGATCTTTAGGTAGGCCATCAGAAACTTCTACCGTGCCATTCTGATAATATTCTCTGCTTTGACTTCATCCTCGATGAATTTGAAGAGGGATGAAGAATCCACTGATCCTTTTATCTTTTCCCAACTGTCTTCGGTGATTTCTCTTTCACTCTTGCTTGGGCATTGTCTTCAACTCAGCTCCGATACCATGTTAATTTTAGGTATGTTCTATGCTAGAGCAATTTATTTTAGTTTTCGCAATTAGCTCAATACCTTTTCCAGATTAGAAATCACATCGACATTAAAGTAAACTGTAGATAGAACATAAATATAAATCACAGAAGACAAGCCAAGATAGGAGGACACAAGATGTGGCGCTCGCTAGGGATAAACCCCAATGTGGGGAACCCTTGATCAATTCTTCTTATACGTTCTTCAATAGTTCAGGAAAGAGAGAGAGAGAGTACGTTTACAACAGAAGTCAACACTTTGACTTATCTAGATAATAGATCATCTTTTAGAAGATGATAAATGAGATCAGTTGCATACATGATGCTTCAACTAATTCTCCAAGGTGACTCCGCCTATCATTATGCTGCATTTTGTCATCATATTGCACCTCACCACGCTGCACCATGCTATACCCATAATCACTATGCTGCATCTCATCACGCTTCATTAATCATGACTGTAACCATCATTCTACTACATTATGTGCCATTACTACACCATGTTCCTATCCTGACTTATTTTTTGGCTGCACCTTGCTTGCTTTTTTGTCCCTTGCTTGCTTGTTCTCCCTAGCATGCTTGTTGTTCTTAGAATGCTTGTTATTGCATGCTAGTTGTCCCTTCCATGCTAGCTATAACATTGAATGCTTGGTGTATTTGCTGCTAAGTACCATGAAACTATCCCAGTGTTAGTTAGTTGTCCCTTGCATGTTGCTTTCTTTTAGAGATAGATGCTCTGGATGCTCTAGTAGTACCCAGCAGTTATAGCAGTTCCGACTATTCCCGGTAGTTCTGGTACTTCGGCTGTTCCCGGCAGTTCCGGTAGTTTCGGCTGTTCCTGGTAGTTCAGGCAGTTCCAACTTTTCCGACTTTTCCTGATTTTCTAACAGTTCTGGTTTTTCGAACAGATTCATATTTTTCACCTTTTACAGTAGTTCTAGTAGTTCTAGCTTTTCCGGCATTTCTGGCAGCTCCAGCTTTTCCAGAAGTTCCGGCTTTTTCCCTCTAGATCAGGGCAGCATTATCCCTTTGGATCTCTCCTCCTACTAAAACCCAAAGACAAGTGGAGAGAGGAAGATATCCCAAGTGTGTGTTTAAATGACTTGGAGGCCACCTCTATTTATACTAAAACGTTGAACACATGTGGGGTTTATTTGGTTGTTAGCTGACCTTGACAAATTGTCTTATAACACAAATAAATTCATAACTCCATGAATACTTATCGGAATTCGATGATCTTTAGATCAATCCTACACCTCTCAATGAGAGGAATCCAAGAAAAATATTAGCTACCATAAATAAGATGACCCACATGGAGTTTGGCCCTAGTTTCCAATTTTAATAGTAATGTAGTAAGATCATCTCCCAAACTGCCAACTTTTTTTCTTTGTTATTCATTCTCAAAGTAATGGAAAGATCATGGCCACATCCATGGAAAGATCCATGGCCCCCACAAATGGTTCCACCACCATAGGGGTACCCTCACATGATTGGGTCAAGCATTCAATCGATATGACTCCTAGAGTGCCTCTACCCAATGGGATAATATACCACATCTATATTCTATAAAATGAGGAAATGAAGCGGAAAATATAGGAGTAGCTACAAAAAGGGCACATCCGACCAAGTTCCTCTCATTGTGGGAGCCTAACTATACTTGTACAAAATAAGGATGGGATCTAGTGACTCTGCATTGATTATCTGGCACTAAGTAAAATCATTGTCAGGGAACAAGTATCAAATACCATGGATTAATGACCTTCTTGTCCAGCTCAAAGGGTGCAAGCAGATAATTAAGATCACTTTCAAGTTTGGTTATCACCGAGTTCCATTAGGAGCTACAGATGTATGGAAGACTTCCTTCAAATCGAAGTAGGGCCTTTTTTAGTCGTTGGTCATGGCTATGGGGATGAAAAATTCCCCTACAACTTTTACGAGACTAATCAACGACATATTGTGGCCCTATCCTAGCTCGTTCATGGTTGTATATCTAGATGACATCCTTATCTTCAATAGGAGTTGGGAAGTGCACTTGCAACACATTTGGTAGGTCCTTTAAACCCTGCGAAAATATAAACTATGTTCCAACTTGGAGAAATGAAACTTGGCATGAGCCAAGTCCAATATGTGGGTTACTTAATTGATGAGAAAAGCATGCATGTGGATCAATCTAAGAGACAACTAATTTGGGATTAGCCAACCCTGACCACCCTAACAAAGCTTCGCAACTTTTTGGGCCTTGGAAATTTTTATCGGAGGTTCATGTTGAGAATCTCTCATATCACTTAGACTCTGAGCCAAGTTAGAAAGCATGGAGTGAAACCAATTTTTTTTTGGTTCTAGTCCAAATAGAAGGAATTTTTTGGGTTGAAGCAACACCTTCACTCTACACCATTACTCACATTTCCAGACATCGAACAACCATCCTATGACTATGCTATTGGTGTAGTTCTCACCTAGCGAGGGAAATTGCTGGCCTTTCATAGTGAGACTCTCTCTAACACAATTTAAAAATATCCCACTTATGATAAGGAGATGTATTACATCATGCATGAATGTAGGGAATGAAAAAATTACATTCTCTATAAGGAGAAGGTCATCCACACAAATCATCGACCTTTGCTATAGAAAGCCAAGGGAATTTGCTGAATGGTATCCATCAGAAGTGGTCCACATATCTGCAACAATTCCATTTGAATATTAAATACATGTGTTAGCACCTAAATTTGCCCTAGGCTTAAGGAAGGCAAAATTTAGGGTAACCACAAACCACGCTCAATCTGGTAGCTAGACCTACTAGAACAGGAGAGGGCTCTCTCCAAGTCATGCTCAATGAATATATAAGCAAAAACGGTCTGATATGACTTGCAATGAAATATTGATCTTAGGCTAGTAAGTGAATAGGGATACAAGAAACCATTTTCATGAATGACCGAGCTTCTAGGATGGTATGGGACCAACGGTCAGCAAGGAATAGAGAATTTAATACAAAGGCACAGATTATTCCATGAGGCAAGGCAGGCGGAAAATGTAGCAATTTAGTTTGAGGTAACATGGAATGAATAGATTGTTGAAGAAAGTGAAAAGGGCATGGTTACGTGAATCCTTTTCAACAAAAGAAAAACACTGAACATGAAATTTTCCCACAGGCAGAGCAATAAAATTGAATTCTACCTAATCTCACTCAGAAAATTTCACTGGAAATGAACATGAATTGAATTACGAAACATAATGAAATACATATGAAAACATAAGAGACACATTTGCTACACTCACAACCATAATAATCTCATGAAACAGAGCCACTGCCTTTCATTAATTCTCTGTCAAAAATACACAGTGAAGAAACAAAGATTCTTTCCCACAGTCTCCCAGAAGTTACAAACTAACCAACCCTTTGTAAATAGCTTGCATACAATATATAGAATGTGTAAGGAAGAGATAGAACGCCCAAGGGTTGGGGAGTTACTCGAATCACTACAAAATGGAGATGAAGAGCCAACCATCAGCTACAGGTGCAGCGCTACAAACATGACATTTGGCTTGGGTGACCGTTTGCCATCCTTCACCACTTGGATAGAAGCCAATCTGGAGGAAAAATACTTTAAACACCGCCTTTGGTGCCAAGAAACCGAAGTGTAGTTGAGCAGGCCCACTTGGAGAAGTCGTGAACTGAAATTTCGCGAAACGAAAGCAAATTTGGCAATTTTTCCTCTGTGCGCTGCGCTAATTTGGGGCTTATTTTGGGGCACTTTAAGGTGTCCAAAATGTGCCCAAATGGGCTTTTTGGAAAGCCTTTCCTGTCTACCTTCTAACTCCACTAGAATTTTTGAATTTGGTGCTCATTTTCCCCTCGAAATCTCCATTCTCCCAAGACTGCTTCCTGTGTGTCAAAAAAGGGGCAGAGAGGCCATTTTTGGGTGTTTTTTGACCTTTTGCAGACTCATATCTTGCCAAACTTTCTTGTCCAGGCACCAGTACTCATGATTTTCCATGTCGAATCCAAAAATGCAAACCATTCCTCATTTGGGGCTCTAGAATTTTAGCACCGTGCCCACAGGGACAAAAACCCTGTGTTTTGCCCAAAAATTTGTCATGTGACCAAAAATTCCCCAAATTTCTTGAAATTTGGGCTGGAGGTTCTCTATGGGGTGTTATGATGGGCGAAGGAAGCCTCAACCAAGATTCAAAGCCGATATTGCTCTTTTGCCTCTTTTTGCTTCTGTTGCTTTCCTCAATTTCGCCTTCAAGCTCCTTATCCGGGCCCTTGCACTCATGTTTCGTGTCCTGTAACGATAAGCCATGTGTCTCAGCAAGGTAAGGTCCTGATCGGCCTTGTCCAGTAGCCTCTCCAAGTGTATTTTCATGCTCTTGAGATGGGCCTCCCGATCTTCATTGATTTCTTGCTCCAATGATGTGAGCTCAACTCTTCTCCTTTGAGCAGCTTGGTGATGCTCATGAATGTTTTGCAGCTCCATAATCGCTTGCTGATCCTAAAGATGCTTGTTTATCTACTCCAGGTACTTCATGTTCCACTTGGCCCTCTCCATGTCAAGGGATAAAGCATCAATCACTGATTGTTGCTCCTGGATGATCTCTGTAAGCTCTGCGTTTGATGGTTGCTCTGCCTTTGTTGGTTCTGTATCTGTCTCATCATCATTGAGGAGAATGAATTCGGTCTCTCGTTCACTTGATGGCCCTTCCTCCTACACTGGCTCCTTACCTCTACCCTGCTCATGTGATACTGATGTCGGAAGCGAGGCCCCTTCCACCTCAGGTGGAGATAACACTCGCTTTGCTGCAGCAAGTAAGGATGTACTGCCTCTCTGATAGGTGATGACTACTGGCATAGTAGCACTCTCATGTCGCTCATACTGATGAGATGGGCCACCTATCTCATGCTCTGCCTCTGATACTACCTGTGGAGTGCTGAAGAAGTCACGGGAGATGAAGTCCTCCCAAGCAATACCCTGCAATGCCAACTGATGGTCCACCAAAATCCAGATAAGAGAAAAGTGATAAACAATGTTGAGCTGCTGTCGAGGGGTCTTGTGCTGCATGAAATTTTTCATCCTCTCTATGTTCCCACAAATGAAAAATGGGAGGTTCATCATTCACACCCTGGTAAAGTGCATGAGAAACCTGATGTGATAGGCATAAAGGCGAGAAAACCTCCCCTCACAACTGAAGTATTTCATGATCAATTTCATGTGCAGAGCATACTCATCTCTCAAAAATCTGAACGAGAAGACTCTTGTAAGCTGACTCAAACAACTGGCCTTAATGTAAGGCTCATAATGATGCCTCTCCACCTTCTTCTTCTTATGCCACTGTTCTCCAATGTTTGGTATGCTTGTTGCGACTGATATGACTTTGGGTGTCAATGTGAAAGTGACCCCAACCAAGATAGACTGACCTCCATGTAGGTGAAGCGCAAAAAGACGGGCCAACTCATGATGAACTCTGACATTTGCCACCCTTTGACAAAATTCAAGACATGCTAAATGCTGGAAACATGACATAGCAAGAGGGCATGCCTGCAACTCGGTGAGGGTGTTTAGCTCATCTCTAACATGTTTGCCACTCTGGTGATGTCTCCTGGGGGCCTGTTCTCCTGAAGCTATATCACTATGGGTTTCCTCCTCATACTCCGATGAAACCTCGGGTGCCATGACTGTTGTTTTATGAACTGAATTTAGGTTGCCCCTTTGATGATGATGAAAGCTATGTTGTTTTGATAATCTACCACCTAGGGGACAATGAAACAAGGGAGTATTAGGAGGGGGATAATATAATGGGCATAGGGGTTACAAGAGAATTTTGATAGGGTAGGGTTTGGTTTTTTGGCAAAGTACGGTTTTAGGGTTTGTATTGAGTGATAGGAGGAGGGGTAAGGGAATAAGGAATTTGGTAGTGCTAGGGTAGTGATAGTAGGAAAAATGAGAAAAAGGGGGTAGGAAAAAATGGTAGGTGAGGGGAAAATGAGGGTTGAAATGGAACCTTGGCACTAACACCACACGTTAGCAACCCTAGCCATCACGATTTTTGGTGATTTCTGGTTGATTTTATGAATTTGGTTGCATTCAAACATCTTTATAAACCCCCATATCATTTATAAAATTTGATGAACAAGTGATGTCATAGAGCCTACCTCTCAATTTGATGGGCTTCACAAAAATTTGAAGTAATTTTGCACTGTTTTTGGCCCTTGGTCTGTGTGCGCTGCGCTTGTGGAAAATTTGAACTATGGGCAGGCTCTGTTTGCGCCGTGCCCAGTGTGTGCACTACACCCCTGTCTATGTGTGCCGCATGCCTTCAAACTGCCTCCAACTCCCTCAAACACTCACGATGCACATTCGCACCCTTTGCAATGTTTCTCCAAGGCTTGGATTAGCACAATGCCTTTGATTTTGACGAAAATTTATATATATAGCCTTGGAGGTCATGTTTTAAATTTACTTTTTAAAAAACCCACTTTTCTAATGTCCTGTTCAACACTTTTTCACTGATTTTAATATAACCGTGATTTTCACTTTTCCTTTGAAATTTTGGCTCAAACGATGAAATTTTTGACACTTTTTGTAGGGATTTAATGACAGAGCATCTGGTCACAGGAACCATGACTGCACTTGAAGTTATCAATTATCGACTCTTTTTGAATTTTTTTTTCACAAATGACACTATTTGACGTTTCTTCAAAATAGAGTTTTGAAGAATAGTCGAAGTCTATCAATATGATGGTGAAACTATGTGGATCATTACTTGCAAGAGCATCCCTCTAGCCTACATGGCTTTACTGGACATATTAAAAACCAAATTGATCAATCCCTAGACCTAATGACCAAAAATGACTTTTGTCCATTAAAGGACCAGACCTTGACTGTTATGGACTTTTTGATTATTTGACACAAAGACATAAGCCAGCAGGAGCTAGACATGAGGGGAAATGACTAGCATGACTTTCTCCATCAGATCATGGCATGCCCCTAGTGGAATGTAGTTGAGTGAATGGAGCGGGACACCTAAAAATGAAATGCATAAAGACTTTTTATCTCTGACGGAGGACTGACCAGATCGACTCTAACATTGGCTATAATGGGGGATGGTATCTCCTTGGAGGTGCCAAGAACAGTAGATCTCTGGAGGAGCTAGATAGTGCCTTTTGTCCATTGGGCTATGGAGTCATCATTTTGACTATAATACAGGACTCTGACTTATTTATGAAACTGAAATGACGAAGAAATTGACTCAAACTTGACATTGAGATGACTCAAAAACTAACTTGACAGACTGAAACCAAACTGAAATAAAAATGGTATTTACAATGACAGTGGAAGTAGCGTTAATAAATCAGCAATGGTACCGCTTGAGCAACCGACCATTGATCGACCCTCCTGGACAATCTTCCCCGTTCATTTCCTTAAGAAGAAAGGCATTCTGACCCCTATATGCTGCAATCTTGAAAGGACCTTTCGAAAGATTCTCGAACTTTCTGTGCTTACCTTTCTCTTCATTCCTTGCATCCCACTTCAGCACCACATCATCCAACTGAAATGTATCGGCCTTTGCTTTTCTGTCATAGATTTTCTTTATTTTCTCCTGCAATTTTGATTTGTTCTTGAAAACTTCTTCTCTGGTTTGCTAAAAGTGGACCATTTGATTCAACCTTCTCTGTATGGGATCTTCTTCACTTCCTGCACCCTGAAGAAGTCTGACTACCAAGGTAGCAAGAGAGGTGGGAAATACTGTGTCAACTCCATAAACAAGCTCAAACGGTGACATACCAATGGATTTTTTCTCACTGATCCGATCTGCCCAAAGCGCATGGACCAACTTCTTATTCCAGCTCTTTTTATTTATTTCCAGCAGCTTCTTGATGATGTTGGCCAATGATTTATTCGATGATTCTGCCAATCCATTGCCTTGCAGATGATAGGTAGTTGAGTGACCCAAAATGATGTGATATTTATGACAAAATTCTACCATCCTCTTTGATTTGAAAGCTGCTGCATTATTGATGATTAACTTATTCGGACAACCAAAGCGAGACAAGATGTTATTTTCAAGAAATGAAATGATTACCATATCTGTAGCTTGTCTGGTGGGTGCTACTTCAATCCATTTTGTGAAGTAATCTGTCACTGTGAGGATCCATCTATGTTGACTGGAAGAAGCGAGATGAATTTCACCAATGAAATCCAACCCCCACTGCTGGAAAGGATTGCTCACCTCAATAGGCTTAAGTGGTAAAGGTTGTAATTTCTATTTTCCTTCGAAAATCTGACATTTATGACAGTGCTTGACCATCTTGTACACATCAACAAACAATGTGGACCAATAGTACCCTGCTCTCAAAATTTTATTTGTTGTTGACTTCCAAAAGAGGTGACCACCACACTCTCCTCCGTGGAAATCTTCCATGACTTTCTCTGCCTCCTATTCCACCAAACAATTCAAGAAAATGCCACCGGGATCTTTCCAATACAACACAGAATTTAGAATGCAAAACTTGGCAACCTTCAGCTTGAGTGTTCTCGCTTTATTTCTAGTCATGCCAGGCGGTGGTGATAGATTTTTTAGCACATATATGATATCTGAATACCATGGAGAAAGAGTAAACATTTCAGATACCTGAATGGTTGATCCTTCCTCATTCTCATCAGACATAGCAGCGATCAGATTTATGTCCAAAGCATGCAAGTTTGATTCGGCCATTAGCTTCGCCAACCCCTGTCCTTTGACCAGCTTTGTGGGCTTTATTTCCACATCATATTCCAGCAAGGTTGCAATCCATTTGCCTCTTCTTCCTTCTGGATCGGTCTGCACTAAAACATCTTTTACAGCAACGTTAGGAACATAGGCCAAAATATGAGAATGTAGAATATATACCCGGAAATCCTTCAATTCCTTCACCAGTGCCAGGGCTTGCTTCTCAATGATGTTGTACTTTAACATTGCATCTCTTATAGCTCTGCTGAAGAATGCGATGGGTCTTTCATGATCATCTCTTTTCTGCAATAATACTGCTGCCATAGTGTGCTTCGAAGCAAATGAAAACAATATGAAATCCTGAGTGTAGTCCGGGCTGACTAGAACTGGAGTTGAAGAAAGGGCCAATTTGACCAAGTTGAAATATTTTACAGCCTCCTCTGTCCATTTCACTTGGCTGTCCTTCTTGAGCATGTTGGTCATCTCTCTTAAGTGTTCAGCAAGATTAGGCACAAAGCGACGCAGAAAATTCATCTTACCATTGAACGATTGTATCTCTTTTTTATTCCGGGGCAGATCGATTTGCTGAATTGCTTGCACACGTGCTGGGTCGATACGAATGCCATCCTTTGAGATAATGTGCCCAAGTAATTTGCCTTCCTCCATGGCGAATAAGCTCTTCTTCAGATTCAGCGATAAACCATATTTTTTGCACTTTTGAAAGACAATTTTTAGATGATGCATGTGTTCTTCATCAGATTTGGAAAACATCGTCAAATCATCTAGGTACACCACCAAAAACACATCCTTCTCATTCGTAAAAGCCAAGTCCATTGCACGCTGAAATGTGGCACTTGCATTCTTTAAACCGAAAGGCATTTTGGCATAATGAAAGGTTCCCCATGGAGTGGTGAATGTTGTCTTGTCTCTGTCATCTTCATGGACAGAAATTTGGTTATATCCGGAATAACCATCAAGTAGTGACATACGAGATGCCCCCACTACTCGCTGAAGTATATGGTCCATTTTGGGCAGTGGATAATTGTCCTTCAATGAGACTTTATTGAGATTTCTGAAATCAATGCATAAGCGGATCTCACCTGTCTTCTTTCGTATGGGCACCAAGTTAGAGATCCAATTTGAAAATCTGATGGGCACAATGATACCTGACTTGTACAACCTGTTTACCTCCTTTTCAATAGATGGCAGCAACTTTGGATTTATCCTTCTCAGCTTCTGTCTAAATGGTTTTTGATTGGGCTTGATGGGTATCGTGTGCTGAATAATATTGGTATCATAGGTCTTTAAATCAGAATAGTCCCAAGCAAACACATCTACAAATGAAGCCATCAAACTGATGTATTTGTCCTTGATCTTTGGCAGCAATTATTTAGACAATTTTACCAACTTAGGGTTGGAAGCTATTCTAATGTTGACCTCTTCTACACCCTTCTCTGTTGGCTACAATGTTGGCTTGCGGGGTACATCATCCTGATCAAAAAGTTCTTCTAGAGGTATCAAGCCTTTAGGAATAATGTTATTCTTCAGCTGCAACATGTCCATTTCATTGATCTGCACGTCATCTGTACCATTCCCTTTACCATCGTCATTTTCTACATCAATTGAGGTTTCTTTGAACTTGCCTTTGTTTTGCAGAAAATCCTTAATCTCCTCATCATCTTGAAACACTTGCCAATGTCTCTGATTGCTTGGAATGGTTGGACGATGCTTGACATGGATTTCAAATTTAGCATTGGAGTTCATGGGGATCTTCAAACTACTTGTTGCCTTGGCAAGAGCATCAGAAATACTATTTTTTATACGAGGCACACATGTCAAGGTGTATTTTGAAAATAATTTTAAGATGTCTAAAACTGCATTACGGTAGGCCCGCATCCTAGGATGCTTTGCTTGATACTCACCTCTGACCTGCTTTATTACCAATTCGAAGTCACCATATACCAAAATCCTTTTAGCATTCAGCTTTCTAAGAATCTTCAGGTCAGAAATTTGGGCATTGTTTGAACACTCAAAGGCCAACTTGTAAGAGAAAACCCTCACGCTGCTAGGCACCTTGTTTGGGGCGGAGAAAGGACTGCGTACGCAAATTCCAATTCCAGCACCATCATTTCCTACTGCTCCATCAAAATCCTTGGTCCATAATCCTTCTTCCTCCTCTTGTAAGTGCTGGAAATCTATTTGTCGTGCCTTGCCTGCTTGCTGTCGATTGCTTTTAGCTGATTGCCCAACAATTTTCTGCTTTTTTTGTCCTTCTTTCTTCAAAATTTCTCTGAAATTTTCTGTTATTTCTGTAATATCATCTCCTTCTACTATCTGACTATCTATATCATTTAAACTATCTGAAAACAAAACAAAAGACTCTAAATCTGTATGTACATAGTTAATTGGATGATTTATAGGTTTCTCCTTGCTTGTGATGATATATTTCATTTTTTGTTCCCGATATAATTTCCTCATTTGTCCAAACACTGAGATCGTTGCATAGGAGAAATCCAGTTGTAGTGTCCCTTTCGATTTCGCTACCCAAGACCTGGAAAGAAGCATGCCAAACCTTGGAGGAATATCTGCTACCACCACATCCATCAAAACATTTTTCATGGGAAGCTGATCCAAACTCACAACCAAGTCATTGATGAGTCCTATACACCTCACTCTACTGGAATCAAATGAATAGAGATCGTGGTACTGTCGGGTGATGTCCAGACCGAGCTTATCCACGATAGCCTTGGGCATGAGATTGTGAGAGGCTCCAAAATCGAGCGTGGCATTATGTAACACAAAATCATGCAATCCTAAACTGATATAAAAGGGTGGCACATTGCTGTCAGGAGACTCACCATTCAATGCTGGTCCAAAAATCATTTCAGGTTGGTCATCTTCTACATTTACCATGTCGGACATTGGGTCCAAATTCAACATTTTAGATATTTGTCCTCTATAACTGTTGTTCTTCATTATTTCAGTCAAGGGGATGGATACCTTTAACTTAGAAATCTCATTCTCTAAGCTAAAAGTAGGAGTATTTTCTACCTCTTTGACTGGGATCCCTTTCGTTTCTTTTTCCTTTGATGCAGATTGCTGCTATGATTGTTCTGCTGATTTTGATTTGCTACTCTCTGGACCAACTGCCTCTTGTCCTTTTCTTTGTGTAGCTGATGAATCATTCTTTGATGTTTCAACCTCCTTCTTTTTCTGAATTGGTTTGGCCGGCACATCTCTATTTCTAAGTGAATATCACTGCTGCTGTGTGGATAGAGCATTCATATACCCCCTTTCATACTCCTCTGATTCTTCTTCTAAAACAGTGTCACTAGCTAGAATGAAATCTGTGTCTTTGTGTGTAGCTGAACTCACTGCACACTCTTCTTCTTCGGTAATGTAAGTAGGTAGCTCATCTGGAGTAAAGAGGTGGTTTTCTTCACCTATTACATTCCCGTATTCATTTGACTCTGGTCCATGCACAAAATTCTGCTGCAAAGGTGTTTGTACCGGCTGTTGTGCTGTCTGCTCTTGGGTTTGTTGATCTCTCTGTCTTATTCTATATTGTGGCTGCTGCTGGCCATGGAAGTTATAATTTCTAACTTGTGGCTCAGGATTGTCGAGCTTCACCCTTTCAAGCATTTGCTCTACCTTTTTGATTAGTTGATCCATTGAAGAAGACTCTTCTTTCACAGTGATTTTATTTTCTGCTTTCGCTCTAGCTCTTTTGGACAGTAGATTTGCTTCAACGTTGACCGCAATTTTCTACATGTCTTCCATTATGGTCGGTTCTCTCTCTCTTAAATGGTAGGCCATGTCAGCATCAAAAGCATCCGGAAATTTCATCATAGCCAGTCCCACAGGTGGCTTTAGATGATCAGGAATCTCGTTGTAAACTGTATTGAATCTAACACAATAATCTTGGATCGACTCACCAGCGTTTCGCTTGATTTGTTCATATTCAGCCAGAATTTGAAGGGGATTCATTTTCACTTCCCATCGATTTAAAAATTGTCTTTGTAGTTCAACCAAGGTAGTGATACTTGCTGCCGGCAAAACTCTAAAAAATTTCCTCACATCACCTACAAATGTCTGTACAAAGAGTCTCATTGCCACGTTCTCCGCATCGATCTCATGGAGTTCATAGAAGTCTGCCATTTTGTCCACATGTTGCTAAGCAGTAATGCTATTAGGAGTGCCATCAAAAAATGAGATTTTACTTTGATCATCCACTGGCATATAATTTAGAACTTGGGGTAGAACAAGGGGTGCAAAATGGGCAGCCATCACTCTCGGTGGATTTGGCCTTGGGGGTGTTGGAGGAGTGTGCACAGTTTGTAAGGGGCTAGAAATTGGAGTTTGGGGCTGTGCTGCAATATAATTATCGATCAATTGGTTAGCTCTTTCTGTTTCTAAGTCTACAAGAAATTGCAGATTGTGGACAGTATAGTCAACAGCCCTTTTGGACTTAGACTCAAACAATGATATCTCAAACCGCTCGTCAAACTCAAGCTCTTCAAGATACTCAAAAATGTTGGGACATGAATGGGATTTGAACACGGGAGTTATGGTGCTTTCTTGATGAAGGAGTCTCGGAATCAAATTGGAGTTTTCGTAGATATGAGGAGGATCTGGGTCTGGATTTGCTCTGGTATATCATCTCGAAGCCAACGTGCTATTGAGAAAAATCACAAGACACAACCAACTTACTCAGCCTATCCAATCCTAAGCTCATCATCCAGAAGCTTAGATTTATGTCAAAACAAGGGGATTTGAATTCATTTTTGGTCCCCAGTGGAGTCGCCACTATGTTAGCACCTAAATCTTCTCTAGGCTGAAGGAAGGCAGAATTCAGGGTAACCACAAACCATGCTCAGTCTGGTAGCTAGCCCTACCAAAACAGGAGAGGGCTCTCTCCGAGTCATGCTCAGTGAATATATAAGCAAAAACGGTCTGAGATGACTTCCAATGAAATATTGATCTTGGGCTAGTAAGTGAATAGGGATACAAGAAACCATTTTCATAAATGACTGAGCTTCTGGGATGGTATGGGACCAACGGTCAGCAAGGAATAGAGAATTTAATACAAAGGCACAGATTATTCTGTGAGGCAAGGCAGGTGGAAAATGTAGCAATTTAGTTTGAGGTAACACGGAATGAATATATTGCTGAAGAAAGTGAAAAGGGCATGGTTACATGAATCCTTTTCAATAGAAGAAAAACACTGAACATGAAATTTTCCCACAGGCAAAGCAATAAAATTGAATTCTACCTAATCTCACTCAGAAAATTTCACTGGAAATGAACATGAATTGAATTATGAAACATAAAAAAATACATATGAAAACATAAGAGACACATTTTCTACACTCACAATCACAAGAATCTCATGAAACAGAGTCACTGCCTTTCATTAATTCTCTGTCAAAAATACACAGTGAAGAAATAGAGTTTCTTTCCCACAGTCTCCCAGAAGTTACAAACTAACCAACCCTTTGCAAATAGCTTGCATACAATATATAGAATGTGTAAGGAAGAGATAGAACGCCGAAGGGTTGGGTAGTTACTTATGGAGATGAAGAGCCAACCATCAGCTACAAATGCAGCGCTATAAACATGACATTTGGCTTGGGTGACCGTTTGCCTTCCTTTGCCACTTGGATAGAAGCCAATCTGAAGAAAAAATAATTTAAATGCCCCCTTTGGTGACAAAACACCGAATTTTAGATGAGTGAGTCCACTTAGAGAAGTCGCGAACCGAAATTTTAGCGAAACGGAAGCAAATTTGGCAATTTTTCCTCTATGCGCCGCGCCATTTTCTCTGTGCACTGCTCTAATTTGGGGCCTGTTTTGGGGCACTTGCAGGTGTCCAAAATGTGCACAAGTGGGCTTGTTGGAAAGCCTGTCCTGTCTACCTTTAACCCCACTGGAATTTTTTAATTTGGTGCTCATTTTCCCCTCCAAATCTCCATTCGCCCAAGACTGCTTCCTGTGTGTCAAAAAAGGGGCAGAGAGGCCATTTTTTGGTGTTTTTTGACCTTTTGGAGACTCATATCTTGCCAAAATTTCTTGTCCGAACACCAGTAGTTGTGATTTTCCATGCTGAATCTAAAAATGCAAACCATTCCTCATTTGGAGCTCTAGAATTTTAGCGCTGCGCAACAGGGAGAAAAACCCTGTGTTTTGCCCAAAAATTTGCAATGTGACCAAAAATTCCCCAAATTTCTTGAAATTTGGGCTGGAGGTTCTCTATGGGGTGTTATGATGGGCCCAGGAAGCCTCAGCCAAGATTCAAAGCCGATCTTACTCGTTTGCCTCTTTTTCCTTTCTTGTTGCTTTCCTCAATTACGCCTTCAAGCTCCTTATCCGGGCCCTTGCACTCATGCTTTGTGTCCTGTAATGATAAGCCATGTGTCTCAGTAAGGCAAGGTGTTACACAAAAATATCGTCACCATGATTATTTGTAGTCATTATGGGTCAATCATCACTTGTACTGTCCTCCTAAGCAAGTCTCAGACCTCAGCTCTTCAAATCAAGCTTTGAAAATGAGAGAGAGACATTAAAAATCAATGTAACTCTAGTTCCGCACTTTCTCTCAGGTCACCTGCGGTCCCGCACCTTATGTGTACAAAAGCTGCGGACCTGCCTACTCTGTCCCTAACGGTGTAGGTGCGGACCCCTGTGAAAGTCAAAAGGCACAAGTTTTATCTTAAAAAACTCACTTTGGGTTAATTCTAGAGGTTTCTAGAAGGAATTTTGACGTGGATTGTTCGCTCTGAGGTGGTTCATTCATCCCAAAAGAGAAGGAGCTAATCCCTTGAGGAGAGGAGCTATCCCTTTGAAGGAGGGCTTTATCCCTTTGAAGGAGGACCTAGTAACCTCCCTCCATTGCACTATAAATACAGGCATTGGGCTGGTTGCTAAGGAGGTTAGAAGCTGAACATTTTTAAGGGTAAATGCTGGTGAAATCAAGACTTCCTAGTTAAGCCTAAAGAGGAGAGATCACATACCTTTTTGGTTTCATTAGGGAGTGAGTGAAACTTGTCAAAGTAGAGGAGACTTCTTGTTGGACCCTGGGAGGAGCTTGTACAACGTCAAGGCAAAGGTTGTAAAGTTCTTCTTCTTTTGAATTAATACAATCAAACTCATTTTTCTCAACAAGTATCTTATGTTATTTGTTTCATGGATTCCTTGACTTTCATGTTAAATATGTTTTGATGCAATTGGCTTTTCAGGTGCTATTTAATTTGTTTGCCTTGTTTGTGTTTGCAGATTCGCGAAAAGGAGCTCATTTGGATCGAAGGAACGAGGGCATCCACAAGCTAGCATTGGACCTAAGGTAGGCCCTAAAAACACTTGTTTGCTATTGTTCATTAAAGCATATTTAGAGAAAGATAGTATCTGGTTGGTTTGCTTGTCATTAGGTCTTCTTTAGATTCTAGGAAGGTCTATCTTGTCGGCAAGATCGACTTATTCCGTGTGACACAAGGTCCTGATCCGCCTTGTACAGTAGCCTCTCCAAGTGCATGTTCATGCTCTCGAGATGGGCCTCCCGATCTTCATTGCTTTCTTGCTCCAATGATGTAAGCTCAACTCTTCTCCTTTGAGCAGCTTGACGATGCTCACGAATGTTTTGCAGCTCCATAATTGCCTGTTGATCCTAAAGCTTCTTGTTTCTCTGCTCCAAGTACTTCATTTTCCACTTGGCCCTCTCCAAGTCAAGGGATAAAGCCTCAATCATTGATTGCTGCTCCTGGATGATCTCTGTAAGCTTTGCCTTTGTTCGTTCTGTATCTGTCTCATCATCAGTGAGGAGAACGAATTCGGTCTCTCGTTCACCTGATGGCCCTTCCTCCTGCACTGTCTCCTTACCTCTGCCATGCTCATGTGATGTTGATGTCGGAAGTGAGGTCCCTTCCACCCCGGGTGGAGATAACACTCACCTTGCTGCAGCAAATAAGGATCTACTACCTCTCTTATAGGTGATGACTACTGGCATAGTAGCAGTCTCATGTCGCTCATACTGATGAGATGGGCCACCTATCTCACGCTCTGCCTCTGATACTACTTGTGGAGCACTGAAGAAGTCACAGGAGATGAAGTCCTCCAAAGCAATACCTTGCAATCCCAACTAATGGTCCACCAAAATCCGAATAAGAGCAATGTGATAAACAATGTTGAGCTGCTGTCAAGGGGCCTTGTGCTGCATGAAATTTTTCATCCTCTATATATTCCCGCAAATGAAAAATGGGAGGTTCATCATTCGCACCCTGGTAAAGTGCATGAGAAACCTGATGTGATAGGCATAAGGGTGAGAAAACCTCCCATCACAACTGAAGTATTTCATGATCAATTTCATGAGCGGAGCATACTCATCTCTCAAAAATCTGAACGGGAAGACTCTTGTAAGCTGACTCAAACAACTGGCCTTAATGTAAGGCTCATAATGATGCCTCTCCACCTTCTTCTTCTTATGCCACGGTTCTCCAATGTTTGGTATGCCTGTTGCCACTGATATGGCTTTGGGTGTCAATGTGAAAGTGACCCCAGCCAAGATAGACTGACCTCCATGTAGGTGAAGCACAAAAAGACGGGCCAACTCATGATGAACTCTGACATTTGCCACCCTTTGACAAAATTCAAGACATGCTAAATGCTGGAAACATGACATAGCAAGAGGGCATGCCTGCAACTCGGTGAGGGTGTTTGGCTCATCCCTAACATGTTTGCCACTCCGGTGATGTCTCCTGGGGGCCTATTCTCCTGAAGCTGTATCATTGTGGGTTTCCTCCTCATACTCTGATGAAACCTCGGATGCCATGACTGTTGTTTTATGAACTGAATTTAGGCTGCCCCTTTGATGATGATGAAAGCTATGTTGTTTTGATAATCTGCCACCAAGGGGACAATGAAACAAGGGAGTATTAGGAGGGGGATAATATAATGGGCATAGGGGTTATAGGAGAATTTTGATAGGGTAGGGTTTGGTTTTTTGGCAAGGTAGGGTTTTAGGGTTTGTATTGAGTGATAGGAGGAGGGGTAAGGGAATAAGGAATTTGGTAGTGTTAGGGTAGTGATAGTAGGAAAAATGAGAAAAAGGGGGGTAGGAAAAAATGGTAGGTGAGGGGAAAATGAGGGGTGAAATGGAACCTTGGCACTAACACCACACCTTAGCAACCCTAGCCATCATGGTTTTTGGTGATTTCTTGTGGTTGATTTTATGAATTTGGTTGCATTCAAACATCGCTATAAACCCCCATATCATTTATAAAATTTGATGAACAAGTGATGTCATAGAGCCTACCTTTCAATTTGATGGGCTTCACAAAAATTTGAAGTGATTTGGCACTGTTTTCGGCCCTTGGTCTGTGTGCGTCGCGTGCAAAACCCAGTGTGCCGCACCCTGGGTATGCACCGCGCCTGTGGAAAATTTGAACTACGGGCAGGCTCTGTGTGCGCCGCGCCCAGTGTGTGCGCCACGCCCAGTGTGTGCGCCGCGCCCCTGTCTGTGTGTGTCGCACGCCTTCAAACTGCCTCCAACTCCCTCAAACACTCACGATGCACACTCACACCCTTTGCAACGTTTCTCCAAGTGTTGGATTACCACAATGCCTTTGATTTTGATGAAAATTTGTATATATAGCCTTGGAGGTCATGTTTTGAATTTACTTTTTAGAAAACCCACTTTTCTAATGTCCCGTTCAACACTTTTTCACTGATTTTAATATAACCCTGATTTTCACTTTTCCTCTGAAATTTTGGCTCAAACGATGAAATTTTCGACACTTTTTGCAGGGATTGCATGACAGAGCATCTGGTCACGGGAACCATGACTGCACCTGAAGAAATCAACTATCGACTCTTTTTGAAAATTTTGTCACAAATGACACTATTTGACTTTTCTTCAAAACAGAGTTTTGAAGAATAGTCGAAGTCTATCAATATGATGGTGAAACTCTAAGGATCATTACTTTGCAAGAGCATCTCTCTGGACTGCATGGCTTTACTGGACATATTAAAAACCAAATTGATCAATCCCTAGACCTAACGACCAAAAATGACTTTTGTCCATTAAAGGACTAGACCTTGACTGTTATGGACTTTTTGATTATTTGACACAAAGACATAAGCCAGTAGGAGCTAGACATGAGGGGAAATGACTAGCATGACTTTCTCTGTCAGATCATGGCATGCCCTTAGTGGAATGTAGCTGAGTGAATGGAGCGGGACACCTAAAAATGAAATGCATAAAGATTTTTGATCTCTGACGGAGGACTGACCAGACCGACTCTAACGACATGAAGAGCACCACCAATCATTTTGTAGATTGCCTTAGTCAGCCCCCTATTGCAGCACTGACCACTGTTCTTAACTCTTTTGGAAACAAGACCTTTGGATGGTTGCAACTATGCAAAAATGATAAAGATTTTCCCACTGCATACTAGAATCTAGTGGATGGTAAGCAAGTTCCAAACTTCGACCTCCATGATGGATTATTATGCTACCTTTTCCAACTTTTTGTTCCTTTAAGCTAGTATGCTAAGATGATTTGGGAGGTGCATTACAGTTGGATCGTAGGAAACTTTGGTGTGGAGAAATTGTGGCCATACTATAAAAGTATTTTTATTACGAAAATGTCCGATAATATGTTGGAAAGTGCATCATATTGTGCACTATATGTTCCACTACCAACCAACCGTTAAGAAGAAATACTTTAATACTCATTTTCCTACTCCTAGCTAACCCTAGGAATCCTTCTCCATGGACTATGTGTCTTTATTCCTTCTACCAAGCATGGAAACAATTGTATTTTTGTGGTCATCGATAGATGTTCTAAAATTACCATATTGGCTTCTTGCAAGAATAGTATGACATCAAAGGCTACTGCCAAATTATTCATTGAATGAGTGTGGGTACATTTTGGGATGCCATAGAAAATTATATTATATTTGGATAGAAAATTCCTAAGCACATTTATGTCGATCCACTTCTCATTGTTGGACACCAAGCTCACAAAGTTGACTACAATACAACGCATGATTGATGGCTAGACAAACATCATCAATAGGATGATTGTGCACATACTATCCATGTAAAAATCTAATCATCCATGGACATGGTATGAGAGTATTGCCTATGTGAAAAATAGTTTTTAGAGAGCTCTCCATAGCTGTACTGGCCACAAAGCCCTTGAAGTGGGCCTATGATTTCAACCATTATGTCCCCTTGACGTTGGACTACCTTTTGCAACTACACAAGAAGAATCTTCCCATGCTCAGTCTGAAGATGACAAAGACACCAATATTATTGCATATTTAGCACTTCCACTAGTAGGTTCAGGACGTATTGGAGAAAGCTAAATCCAAATATATAAAAAAAAATAAAAACATGATCAGCATTGGGTTCCCCATAAGTTTCAGGTGGTTGACAATGTTTGTTTACATTTTCATAAACAACACCTCGTTAGAGCCCATAATAAGATTCAATCACTCTTATATGGGACTTACATTCTCACCAATGCTATGGGAGACAACACTTTTGAGCTCAATATGTCCCCATTCATTGGGTTCCCCCCATATTCAATGTGGAGCACCTTAGACCATAATTTCCACCATTTTTGGAGACATTAGACATGGTTGAGAAATTGGCAACAAAAAATCTCAAAATGAACTACACTGAATAGGATAAAAATAAATGGCTTATGGACACATAGATTGGTAGCAATTACAAACAAATGATATAATTGTATTGAATTGTCAAATATAGTTAGCTCTTGAAGCAGGGCAAGTGGCTCAACAGGGACCAAGCTCAATAGAAATTCCCCCATATCATGGAGGCACTCAACACAAAGGGGACCATTCCTTCCTAAAGTGGGGAGGATTAATCTAGGTGGATATTGGTGGCCACTAGCCTATCCCATTTGGACCCCTAACAATACTTCTTTTAGTTTCCTTAATTGTAGCACAATTTACTACTTTTGACAGCTTTTCAGGTCCTAAACTTCCAGAGTCATTTTGAAGCCCTAAATGACATTTTTATTGAAAATGGGAAAAATAATTGTTTGTGGAAGGGGTTTTGTTTAGTGTTTTTGTGGAAATGGTGTACCAAAAGACACCTCCTTAACAGTTGATTGTTCCCTGCAATTGATCATAGGTGGAATTGGTGTTGTTAGTGGACAAAATTAAATAAGCACAACATTGTAAATAGTGGAAACAATGCATGCATAAACATAAAATAAACTAAGAGGTAAATATACAAACAATGCTGATGGATCTAACAAGTCAACAAAATAATGGAAAAATCTCCCTTTATTGACTACTGGTAGTAGACGTTGAATACAATAGATGAATCTGAGACACTTGAAGAGAATTATTTGAGCTATGTTGCTCAAAAATCCTAAACAGGAGGGTTTATTTTCCTCAATCTCTCTGCAAGTTTATCCTCTCTCTCAAAGAAGTATGAAGACACTCGAATGGCAGTTTCGTCTTTTCCCTTATTTGGCTTCCGAAATGGAATGGTGGTTTTCTATGATAGAAATTTGGCCAGCATAAAAATGTCTCATAAGCTGGCTCCACCTTGGCTTCTTTATATTGAGGTTTTTGAATCCATCTTCCCCCTCTTGGTTCATGCATGATAATGGAACATGAGTAGGACAAGATGATTCCATTGAGGGTTGCATATATTTAGGGTGACTCAAATTCGTTTGTACTAGATTGAGCTCATGTTAGAGAATTGGGTCCATGTGTGTGGAGTGGTCCCAAATTGCCAAGTCATCCATTTCTGCAACCGAGAAAATTTTGAAGGATATTCCATGCACGTGCATTTATCAAATAAATATTCACTTGAAATCAATTGGTTTTAGATTTATAAACTTTGGAACTTAGGAGAAATTTAATTTTTTAAACTTCATGATGTATTAATCTAGAAAAATCTCAATTGTGCATTCTGCTGGGCACCTTTTAGTGTCTTCTGTATTGTGCCAACATGTGTACAATTTTCTCGTATTAAGTGGTTCATAGCAAAAATTCATATTCCTCAGATAGAGATTTTGAATGAAGTATTATACACATTAAACAAATATCGTTTTCCAAATGTCAGATATAGGGAAGTTGGTGTACTAACAATACCCAACAGGTCGCACAAACGTTTGGTGATTTATCTCCTAGGGTTAGGTTTTTGCATGTTTGCGGTTTTCCCTTGTTTCTCAATAATAAAAAGGCTTGCAAGCCTCATTGTAACAGTTCATTGGAATCTAGCCACAAAAATTATTCTTAGAGATAATCTAACATCACTCGAGCTAGTTTATTTCCATTCTACATGTAAACCATTTTAAGTATTTTGTTATTAATGAATTGAAGTTCAATTTTCATTGTAGCTCTATGTTTCTATTTAAATATGTATTTCATTTTGTTACTAAAAAATATTGTATCAGTGGTATCAGTGTAGTCTTCTCTTTCTTTGTTTTTTTGTGCATATGTCGCCAATGAGGTTGAGGTATAGGGAATTAGGGCTTGAATTGGTTGAACCTTTCCAAGATTAGCCTCACCAACCCCAATGACCTCCCATTATGGAAGAATGTAAAGAAGATGGAGTAGGAGATCCTTCTAGAACATTGCTCAAACAATCCCTTGAGCAAAAAAGGAACACGATGATCAAAAATTTTTCCCAAATCCTTTGATGGATGCCCACAAGCCATGCATCTTCATCTAGAAGCCGCCTTGGATGTGCCAGTACCTTTAAGGTACAAGTGAACTTTGAAATTCTCATATTTTAATGCTAGATATATGCAAATGTCGTAGTAAATGGCTAAATCTATTGGAAGGATATTTTAAACTCATGATTTTTACAATAGAGGAAATATTACTTTTTCATTGCTGAAATTGACTCCCCACATCAAGGACTAGTTGGAAATGTAATGTGAGAAAAGTGATGAGAGGTAATTCTCACTTTCTTTAGTGGTAACCACTTGGAATTTTTTCTGAGACACCATCAAGGAATAGTATTACCCTCTCGAGAGCTATGAATATAATTACATAAAATGGATGACACTGCTCTAGGGAAGGGACCAAGATGTGCCACAGTACATAAGTATTCTTCATGCCCATCAAACGAAGCTGGTTATCAAGGATTCTAAGTGGAATTTTGTACTCAAGAGCATTGGTTAATACATCTACGATGAGATGGAGTTTTCAGAAATATCCTTGCCTTGCATCACTTATCAATACACTGTTAAGATCAAGTAGAAATTTAAATAGAGGAAGAGACACTTTGGATCTATGAATTTGAATCAAGGGAAAGGAAAGCCAAAAGTGTAGAACAAAGGAAAATCGAAGGAAAGGTGACTAGGGACAACCTATCAAAGCTGCAAGGAACAACACCATGAAGACAAAGAATGAAATAATAAAGTGGTGTGAGTTCGATAAGATCCCCACTCACAACACAAGTGATTTTTAAGTCAAATAATCACTGGTGGTCAAGTTGAAGGCTTCAGAGTTAGATGCATGTTCCAACTCTAAATCATAACCTGACAAGGGGAATGAAAAAGGGAGGTGGATTAGTGATGTTGAGCCCAATGCCATCATTTCCACCACCATGATGCAAAGATGAATGAGCTCAGAGATCTAGAAGAAGAAGAGCATCTCTTCTAGTCACATATGTGGGTGAATAGGTCTCCATTGTAGTTCATTGTCCTCATATCAGAAGAGGTCATTAATCAGTTTGGTGTACCAAACACACCACACCGCCAACATACACCATCGGTTGGGTCCATCAGGGATGATATCTTTACGTCAATCAGGAGTTCCATTTTCCATATAGCATCGAACCCTTCACATATGAGGTACTATGTGGCGTTTCTCATCTTGAAGTTTGTGATGTATTATTAGGCCAACCATACATATCAAAGTGTCATTCTATGTATGAGTCGAGGCCTCACACTATTATTATTACTTTGGGCAGTAAATTATACAAGATAAAAGAGGTAGTCCCACCTACCACTATCTATTTGATCTTTTTTAAGCAATGTGGTAAGGTCTTCTGTTAGACTAGGAAATTTGGTTCCTTTTTAATCATTATCAAAGTAAAAGGAAGATCATGGTTGCATCCATGGAGCCTGCAAAGGGTTCCACCACACAACAGAAGAAGGTGGATAAGGTCATGGAAGAATATGTTATCACTCAAGAAAAAATATTTTAAATTCTGAACATCATTTTTTTTTTTAAATTTGTCAAAGGGTTGGTGTCAGTTTTGGGTCTAGTCTTTCATCTTGTTTTAGAGTCTTGTTAGTATGTCAAATGGGGTCAATTATCTGTTTTAGTCTATCATTGGTCTCATATCTCACATGAATATCATATGTCGAAACTCATTTCAAAGTTCATAGCGCAGAAACCTAGTCTAGGTGATTTCGTAGCGGAAAACACCGATTTTGCACTAACTGCGCTACGAAATTGAGAATTCGTGCTTATCCATAGCATATCTCACCCTAGCTATCATATTTACAAAAATCTGTTGTGTTTTCATCAACATTTGTCAACTTATACACTTCGTCTATCATATCCAACCGCTTATCCTCATCATTAGGTCGTTAGGTGTCTTGGTACTGGCACATGTTTATAGTTGTACTTTGCTCTGTGGTTTTGGCCGTTCAACTAGGATTTTCGAAATGGTATCAGAGAAATTGGGGAAATGTCCTTTTGAGTCATGCATCTGTTCTTTGGATTTGGGGCAGTCTGAAACTATTCCTTGTAAACAATCTTAAGCTCAGTTTTAGTTTTCCATGTGGTCTTGGGGATGGGCATCTATTCATCTTCATATCGAATATGAGCACTGGAGAGTTGTCTGACCGGAAGAATATTTCATTGGGTACAACAATGCTTATTATTGTGTTGGGACAGCATATGTATTGCCCGAGGAGAACAAACCTTGCATTTGATGGTACATATTCAGATTCATCTCATCTATCAGGAGCTCTATCCATGTTGAACTTGGTAGATCCCATGTCGGCTGCAGCTTTCCCCATTGGTGGCATACCTCGCTTTGCTCGTTTGCATGGTGATGTTTGGATCTGCACTTCATGTGGTATTAGAGATAGCATCCGACCAGTTGGCGGTGTTGCTGCAATTCTTGCACTTGCGCATCCAGCAAAATAAAACACCCATTCTCCGCATCTTTTCTGTTGGTGCTGTGGGTGAAATGGACACGTTGTGTGCAGAACTCTACTTGCGTGCTGATGGAATCCTAACTCTTGCTACAAATAATTCTTGCTGCCTGTCTTTTCCAGATACACAGTTTGAAGAAGGGGTATGGCATCATCTTGCTATTGTGCACAGTAAGCCGAATGCCTTAGCTGGGCTCAATTGTATGTGAATGGAAAACTCAAACAGACTGGAAAGCTGGGCTATTCACCCTCTCCAATAGGAAAACCATTGCAAGTTACAATTGGAACTCCACATTCATTTGTAGAAGTTAGTTCACTTTCCTGGCATCTTGGTTCTTGTTACCTCTTTGAAGAAGTGCTTTCTTCACCTGCCATTTGTTTCATGTATAGTTTAGGTAGGGGTTACAGGGGTCTTTTTCAGGACACGGATCTTCTTCGGTTTATACCCAATGAGGCTTGTGGTGGTGATAGTTTGGCTATCCTAGATGCACTGGAAGTTGAATTATCTGCATGCATTAATGCTCAACGTATTTATAGTTCCAACAAGCTGGGCATCACTAAGCTATAGGGCAGCAATGTTGTTTGGGATTTGGAAAGACTGAGGAATTTTTCATCACACCTTTCTTCCAAGAAGCTTATCTTAACAAGGGCTGAATTTTAGTATTTTCAGTTCAAGATGGTAAACTACAACTTGTTATTGAGAAGGAGACAAAGGTTTCTGTTTACAATCTAAATGCATTTAATGGAAAGTTGCTTGCTGGCATCAATCAAAAGATTCAGTTATACAAATGGGTGCTTTGTGATGATGGTTCAAGAGAGTTGCAGCCTGAATGTGGCCATCATGGTCATATTCTTGCACTATATGTTCAATCTCGTGGAGATTTTATCGTAGTTGGTGATTTGATGAAATCAATCTATTTATACAAACATGAGGAGGGATCAATTGAAGAAAGGGCTTGTGATTATAATGAAAATTAAATGACAGCAGTTGAAATTCTGGATGATGATATATCCCATGGAGCAGAGAACAATTTCAACCTTTTTACAGTGAGGAAAAATAGCGATGCTGCAATTGATGAAGAGAGAGGAAAATTGGAAGTTGTAGGTGAACACCACTTAGGAGAGTTTGTTATATCTTTTTAGGCATGGATCTCTTGTTATGTGTCTGCCAGATTCAGAATCTAACCAGATTCCAACAGTTCTATTTGGAACAGTCAATGGTGTTATTGGTGTCATTGCATCTCTTCCTCAGGACCAATATCCGTTTCTTGAAAAGCTGCAAGCAAATCTTGTCAAGGTGATCAGGGGAGTAAGGGGCTTAAGCCATGAACAGTGGTGATCATTTAGCTATAAAAGGAAGACTGTGTTTTTGAAATTACACAACAGTTTCGTAGCGCGCTACGAAACTGCTGTAGCTGCATGTTACAATTCGGTTGATCAATTATGATGGACAAAGCAGCAAATCTTTGAAAGGTTTTGTCATCACACATGTATATGGGAAAGGCTTACAGCACATGAGGAACGTGGCACTCCAATAGATTGTTGGGTAATTAAGCAAGATCAACATGATTAATTAGTTCTGAATATCTTTGAGGAAACTAAAAGCAGAAAAACATGGGGCAGTTTCCTACCTTTCAGGAGCAATTGAGAGAGGTGACATTAAGGGCCAGTAGGCAACCACAAACATCCACCATAGCTAAATTAAAAGAGACCACTTGTCAGAGAATGAATCTTGATTGTAAGAAATGCTATGCTCAGCATGATGTAGAATTAGAATCCTAATTGTCTTAGGTCTCTTAAATTGCTAGTTAGCAGTCAATTGTATTTATTAGTTAGTTTAAAGGGTTAATAGGTGTCATCATAGCAAGCAGAATTCGAGTTCCCCTCATGCTGGAGGAGGAATCTCCAGAATTCTATATATAGGAGAGAGAGCAATGTACCAAGGGTTGGGAAAATTATTTAGAAAAGCTCTGATATTTGGCTTTATGTAAAGACTCTTTTTTCAGTAATACAAAATTGGTTTTGCTTCTCAGGACTCAGGAAGGATTCGATGTTCAGAATGTGTTGTATTGTTCTTTTCCCAATATTTGCAGTGGTATGAATGTGTAATCACTTAGAACTCACTCATGGTGCTCTAATTTCCTGTATACATTCATAGACTGTGTAGTCTTATATGTTTTTGGTATGTTCTAAATGTATTGAATCCTGAATGCCCTGACTTCTATGTAAGGTTGATAACATTGTTATATGCTGAAATGATATTGACTCCATAAGCCCAATGGATAGTTACTAATTGTGTTTCCACCACTCACATTTTACCTTTGTTTCACAAGAGTTATCCATCTTTATCATAATCAAAGATCATTAATCCTTTGAGAGAGCCCTCTCAGGTTGGGGAGGCTAAGCGTTAGCCTAAAGTAAATTTGAAATAGTTACTTAAAGTCTGCCTGATCACAGCAGCCTATCAGGGCTTTATTTTGAGATAACATTTTGGTGCGTCTGCCAGGAGTCTGAAGATTAGTCATTCCCGAAATGAAGAGGCTGAACTTCTGAATGTAGCAGGAGCTCAGAAGTATTTCCGAGGCTACAATCTACCTTGGTGAATCCATTGTCGAAGACTTTGAAATTCATAGATTCATGCTGATTCCACTGGAGTTATGAAGAACTCAGATGCTACCATTCTTATTTCAAGGTATGCATGCATAAATTTTTTAGGAATTCAGGGTTTCCCAAATCATTTTCCCAAAGATGCATATTTTCTAAGGAATGGTCCAAAATTCAATGGAGAAGATTTGAGTTTAACGTTGAAGCATATATCAGATTTCTGTGATTTTACCGTGCTTCTTAGAGTTAAACATGAGGATGTTTGCATTATGTTGTTTTATGACTCATTTCAAGGGAAATGTAAACGATGGATTAAAAGCTTTCCTGCCAAATCCATTAAGTCATTTGAAGACTTTTGGTTTATGTTTTTGGAGGAATGGATAGATAGATCAGAGGTGGTGGAAAACTCTCCTTCAATTCAAGGTTTCAAACAATGGAATGATCATCATATTAATGAAGAGATAGATGAAAATTTTTCTTTGTCCTTGTCTTCTTATATAAAATCATTTGACTACAAGACAGAAGATAAGATGAAATTTTTGGATGAAGTTGCTAAGGACATTGAGAAAGACATTGAAGGTCTACAAGGTCAAATTAAATCATAGAGTATTCATGGTCATGATCATTCTTTTCAAAAGGTTTCTATGTCAGAACACAAGGAGAGGGTGTTGCTTCCTTTCTCTTTCGTGATTGAGGAAGAATACATTGTTATTGAAGATCAGTTGGCACAACCAGAAAGTTATGAGAACCATCAAGCTGATCATGTATTCTGGGATCCTATAGCTAAATACATGGAAGAGTTTTACTCTCCAGTGTTTCAATTTTTCTAAGAAGATCAAAGGAAATTTCAGTGGCAGTGGTCATCAAAATATCATAGTGGCTTTGAACTCTGATGCAGTCAAAAAACTCAAATATCAGATAAGAAAAATGATTGGCTACATTGGAAATTTCACATTGATTGAGCTGAAAGAAGTTTGAAATTGAAAGGGCAGGTAGGTAGGAAAATGCAAATAAGCTCAAGGTTGACTGAGCATTTTTCAGTAGATGTAGATTTCTTTCCCCTCCAGTGATCGTCAAGCTTAAGCCCGAGGTGAAGGCCCAAGAAGCTTGAAGGAGATGCTTTTCAATCAAATCTATGTTTGTTATAAGGAGGACAAAGCACTAGACCTGCATGTTCTTAGTGTACCACAGGGGAACAATATCCCAAGTGGAGCCACCTATTATCACTCAAGAAAAAATATTTTAAATTCTGAACATCAATTTTTTTTTTAATTTGTCAAAGGGTTGGTGTCAGTTTTGGGTCTAGTCTTTTCATCTTATTTTAGAGTCTTGTTAGTATGTCAAATGGGGTCAATTATCTATTTTAGTCTATCATTGGTCTCATATCTCACATGAATATCATATGTCGAAACTCATTTCAAAGTTCATACCGCAGAAACCAGTCTAGGTGATTTCGTAGCACAAAACACCGATTTTTCACTAACTGCGCTACGAAATCGAGAATTCGTGTTGATCCATAGCAAATATCACCCCAGCTATCATATTTACCAAAATCGGTTGTGTTTGCATCAATAGTTGTCAGCTTATACACTTTTTCTATCATATCCAACCGCTTATCCTCATCATTAGGTCGTTAGGTGTCTTGGTACTGGCACCTGTTTACAGTTGTAATTTTCTCTTCAGTTTTGGTCGGTCAACTTGGCTTTTCAAAATGGTATCAGAGAAATCAGGGAAATGTCCTTCTGAGTTTTGCATCTGTTCTTTGGATTTGGGGCAATCTGAAACTATTCCTTGTAAATAATCTTAAGCTCAGTTTTAGTTTTCCATGTGGTCTTGGGGATGGGCATCTATTCATCTTCATATCGAATATGAGCACTGGAGAGTTGTCTGACCGGAAGAAGATTTCATTCGGTACAATAATGCTTATTATTATGTTGGGACAACATATGTATTGCCCGAGGAGAACGAACCTTGCATTTGATGGTACATATTCAGATTCATTTCGTATATCGGGAGCTCTATCCATGTTGAATTTGGTAGATCCCATGTCAGCTGCAGCTTCCCCCATTAGTGGCATACCTCACTTTGCTCGTTTGCATGGTGATGTTTGGATCTGCACTCCATGTGGTATTGGAGATAGCATCCGAGCAGTTGGCGGTGTTGCTGCAATTCTTGTACTTGCGCATCTAACAAAATAAAAGACCCATTCTCCGCATCTTTTTTGTTGGTGCTGTGCGTGAAATGGAAACGTTGTGTGCAGAACTCTACTTGCGTATTGATGGAATCTTGACTCTTGCTACAAGTAATTCTTGCTACCTGTCTTTTCGAGATACGCAGCTTGAAGAAGTGGTATGGCATCATCTTGCTATTGTGCACAATAAGCCGAATGCCTTAGCTGATCTCTTTCATTCGAGCATAGCTCAATTGTATGTGAATGGAAGACTCAGACAAACTGGTAAGCTGGGCTATTCACCCTCTCCGATAGGAAAACCATTGCAAGTTACAATTGGAACTCCACATTCATCTGCAGAAGTTAGTTCACTTTCCTGGCGTCTTGGTTCTTGTTACCTCTTTGAAGAAGTGCTTTCTTCACCTGCCATTTGTTTCATTTATATTTTAGGTAGGGGTTACAGGGGTCTTTTTTAGGACATGGATCTTCTTCGATTTATACCCAATGAGGCTTGTGGTGGTGATAGTTTGGTTGTCCTAGATGCACTGGAAGTTGAATTATCTGCATGCATTAATGCTCAACGTATTGATAGTTCCAACAAGTTGGGCATCAGTAAGCTAGAGGGCAGTAATGTTTTTTGGGACTTGGAAAGACTGGGGAATTTTTCATCGCACCTTTCTACCAAGAAGCTTATCTTAACAAGGGCCGAATTTTAGTATTTTTAGTTGAAGATGGTAAACTGCAACTTGTTATTGAGAAGGAGACAAAGGTTTCTATTTACAATCTGAATGCATTTAATGGAAAGTTTCTTTCTGGAATCAATGAAAAGATTTAGTTATACAAATGGGTGCTCCGTGGTGATCGTTCAAGAGAGTTGCAGTCTGAATGTGGCCATCATGGTCATATTCTTGCACTATATGTTCAATCTCGTGGAGATTTTATCGTAGTTGGTGATTTGATGAAATCAATCTCTTTATACAAACATGAGGAGGGAGCAATTGAAGAGAGGGCTCATGATTATAATGCAAATTAAATGACAACAGTTGAAATTCTGGATGATGATATATACCATGGAGCAGAGAACAATTTCAACCTTTTTACAGTGAGGAAAAATAGCGATGCTGCAACTGATGAAGAGAGAGTAAAATTGGAAGTTGTAGGTGAATACCACTTAGGAGAGTTTGTTATATATTTTTAGGCATGGATCTCTTGTTATGCATCTGCCAAATTCAGAATCTAACCAGATTCCTACATTTATATTTGGAATAGTCAATGGTGTTATTGGTGTCATTGCATCTCTTCCTCAGGAGCAATATTCGTTTCTTGAAAAGTTGCAAGCAAATCTTGTCAAGGTGATCAGGGGAGTAAGGGGCTTAAGCCATGAACAGTGGCGATCATTTAGCTATAAAAGGAAGATTGTGTTTTTGAAATTACACAACAATTTCATAGCGCGCTACGAAACTGCTATAGTTGCATGTTACAATTCGGTTGATCAATTATGATTGACAAAGCGGCAAATCTTTTTAAAAGGTTTTGTCATCACACATGTATATGGGAAAGGCTTACAGCACATGAGGAATGTGGCACTCCAATAGATTTTTGGGTAATTAAGCAAGATCAACATGATTAATTGGTTCCGAATATCTTTGAGGAAACTAAAAGCAGAAAAACAGGGGGCAGTTTCCTACCTTTCAGGAGCAATTGAGAGAGGTGACATTAAGGGCCAGCAGGCAGCCACAATCATCCACCACAACTAAATTAAAAGATACCAATTGTCAGAGAACGAATCTTGATTGTAATAAATGCTATGCTCAGCATGATGTAGAATTAGAATCCTAATTGTCTTAGGTCTCTTAAACTGCTAGTTAGCAGTCAGTTGTATTTATTAGTTAGTTTTAAAGGTTAATAGGTGTCATCATAGCAAGCAGAATTCGAGTTCCCCTCATGCTGGAGGAGGAATCTCAAGAATTCTATATATAGGAGAGAGAGAAATGTACCAAGGGTTGGAAAATTATTCAGAAAAGCTCTGATATTTGGCTTTATGTAAAGACTCTTTTTCAGTAATACAAAATTGGCTTTGCTTCTCAGGACTCAGGAAGGATTCGATGTTCAGAATGTGTTGTATTTTTCTTTTCCCAATATTTGCAGTGGTATGAATGTGTAATCACTTAGAACTCACTCATGGTGCTCTAATTTCCTGTATACATTCATAGACTGTGTAGTCCTATATGTTTCTGGTATGTTCTAAATGTATTGAATCCTGAATGCCCTGACTTCTATGTAAGGTTGATAACATTGTTATATACTGAAATGATGTTGACTCCATAAGCCCAATGGATAGTTACTAATTGTGTTTCCACCACTCACATTTTACCTTTGTTTCACAAGAGTTAGCCATCTTTATCATAATCAAAGATCATTAATCCTTTGAGAGAGCCCTCTCAGGTTGGGGAGGCTAAGCCTCAGCCTAAAGTAGGTTTGAAATAGTTACTTAAAGTCTTCCTGATCACAACAGCCTATCAGGGCTTGATTTTTAGATAACAGAATACATAGAAACTTATCCTCACCCACAGGGGTACGTTTGCATTGTTAGGCCAGGAATTCGATCAATTTAAATCCAAGAAAGCCTTTATCCAATGGGTTGATATATCATCGCTCTGTTCTAGAAAATGAAGAAATAAAACAGTTGGTCTTCGAGTTGGTAAGAAAAGGAAAAATCCAACCAAGTTCTTGACCTTCTGGGAACCCAATTATACTTGTACAAAATAAGGATGAGACCTCGCAACTCCACATTGATTATTGGGCACTAAATAAAATCGTTGTCAAGAAAAGGTATCTAATCCCATGGATTGATGACCAACTCTCCTAGCTCAAATGGACCAAATATTTTAGTAAGATCCATTTAAAGTCTAGTTATCACCAGGTTCCAATAGAACACACACCTGTATGGAATATTCCCTTTAAACACAAGGAAAACCTTTTTGTGTGGATGGTCATGCCCTTGGGATTGACAAATTACCCTACAAATTTAATGAGGCTGATGGATGACATCTTGCGGCCATTTACCATCTCGTTCTTGGTTGTATATATTGATGACTTCCTCATCTTCATCAAAAGTTAGTAAGATAACTTGCAACACATTCGACATGTCCTTGAAACCCTACATAAGCACAAACCATGCGCAAACTTGGAGAAATGAACCTTTGGCATGAGCCAGATAGTTAACACCAGTATTGCAGCAATAATGCTGCAACTCCCGGGCTTCCTACTTTAATTTGATCAACCCAGTAGTTTGTAACAAACTTGAATCAACGGTGTTGTATGCACAAGTACTAGTTCTTACTGTAGGTTGTCACTTGGTCAGCCGGCATAAGATCACTAGGAGCTCAAGCCAAATTCTATGGATTTTAGAAGAATCTCTATGTGTGATGAATGAAAGGAAAGCTTACTCTACAAAGGCTACTCTACTTGCAGAAAGGAAAACGACTGAAATGTAAAGTAAACCTAGCAAACCCTACTTAACCAACTAATCTTACTTTTGCAGAAAGAGAGATGAAAAACCATGAAATGCATGCCATTACCTACTCAGGAAGTAAACATCATCTACTCAAGCTATATCTAGAAGTAAATGAGGGAAAAACATCTTTTTGAATTTTTATGTATTTTAATGTAAAATTGTCATGCATGTAATTTATTTGTTTATGAATGTAGCAGCGATTAGGTGGCGTTGAAGGGCATTTTTGGGATTTGCAGAGGTCTAGGATGGTGTTGATGGGTCCTAGGAGGTCTCAAGTGGGATTCTAGAGGCTTTTCCCACGATCATACTTCAAAAAGAAGCCTACAGGAAAATCTACAGGAGGCTACAGGGGATCTACAGGAGGTCTATAGGAGGTCTACAGGAGGATGCCGAGAGAAGTTTTGGAGGTTTTGAAGCTGGGAAAGTGGATAGAAAGGGTAGCTAAAGGCTCGGACGATGTGTTAAGGTGTCTAGGGTTCACCAAGAATTATTAGGAGAGGGAAGGATGGTTGGATCTGTTCAAGGAAAGAGAGGAAAATCTATGGGAAAAGTGCAGAAAATTAAGGCAGATTTGTGAGGAACTTTGGGCGACCTGTGGGGCAAAGATCAAGGAGATATTATGATGGATGATTGGATGAATTATTATGAGCAGAGATTCGCTGCAAGAGAACTGAAAATCAAATAATGATATTAAGCAAGCAAGGAAACTAGATACATCAAAAAACAGGATTTTGCATCAAGCTAGTCTAAACTCTGATCTATGAAAGTAAATGCTGAGAAATACTACAAGGAAAGAAAGCATGGAAGAAGACTTATTGCAAATATGGAAATTACCATGGTGAAGTAGATCTAAGGCAAAGCATTAACCTTTTAATAGACCACAACACTATAAATCCTATGGTGAAGGAAAAACTGTGTTCATGTGGCAGCAAGTGGGTCTTGGCCTCAATTCATGGTCCCAAGGGGAGCAAAGGAGGCCAAGGCTCAATTGATGGCATTTTGTGTATCTTCTTTGAATCATTTTTTATGCTACTATAGAAAATTGAAATGGAAACAACCTTTTAAATCACCAAAAGCAACCTATTCTTAACCAAGAAAGAAATTTATCTAACAGTAACTAATCCATAGATTGAAACAAAACAGAAAAGTACAGGAAAATAGGATTTTGGCTGCTTGGATTAGGTCCTAACCTAAGAGCTTTAGCCCTCTGAGAAGACTCAGTGCTAGCTCAAAAAGTATCTCATCTTTATTATCAAAATAATAATAGGATTACATGAAATTGTCAACAAAAGTAAGCTCAAAGTTGAGCACAGCAAAGCTGCAACAAAAATTCAAAAATTTGACCAACTTCCTAATGAATCCCTAGGCCTCTCTACTTATACAACTAAAGCTCCCAATGGCTTCCTTAAAATCAGGGAGGCTTGGCTCCCAAAACTTGAGATAAACAGAAGTTGTCCTCCACATGCTCGGCTGCCTCCTAGTGCATTGATGTGGCTGTTTGTGCTCTGAGCTGCATGAAGAAGAACTCAAACTGGGGAGTCATAAATGAGGGGGATACCCTCCTATAAATCCTCTCCCTTGTCTACTTCGAATTATTTCTACTAATTTTCCATTAAATCTTTGACTTTATCTCCAAAATTCAACAAAAATCTGCATTAAACACATATTAGACTCCATGGCATAATAACCAACCCAACTCACTCCATAAGCATAAATATAATAAAAAAACATGCAATAAGCTAAGATAATGGTTGATCAAACTATGTTAGGAGGAGAAATGATCCCATATAATTACCCATTTCTGGGGCTCATCGTCACCCCCCTACTAAAGGTGTTGTTCATCCTCTGAGCAACCTAGTCCATCTCCTCATATTTGATGGCCTTGATGGCCTCCCTGACATCCCATGCTTTTGATTTGAGCTCCTCTTCTTTGTCATGGAATCCTACCTTTCTTTCCACCTCTTCCTACTGTTGTTTCTCTTCTTCCTCTTTTCTACCCTCTAGCATTCCTAATAGCAGTGGGGACTCAATTTGAGGCCAATCCAATTGACCTTCAAACTCTACATAGAGCGCTTGTACAATGGCACTCTCCTCAGTGCTTCCTTCATCCTTGTTGGGGAGTGATACTCCCTGATCTGAAAGTTGTGTGGCAGTGTATTCCACCTCTTCATACAAGCATGAATACATTCATCCCCAAGTAATGTTTCCATGTCCTCAAAATGTGCAATGGCTTGAGCCTGATCCCTGATATACTTAGTGGCAATTTGGGGATTATTTGCAAGTAGGTGATGTGTGCTGATGAGTTCCATGGGATCTTATGGCTCAAATTTGATCATTAAGGGCTCATTCCGCTCTTTTAAAATCAACTTTTTTATTTATTTTGCCCTTAACTCCTCATGATTCATCCATGAGGCCATGGCCATTAGTTGCAGGTCCCCTAGCCCAACATTGGGGTCCCACACATTCTGAAGAGATTTCGTCACATAGGTCCACAAACTGTCTATAATCTTGAAAAGGCATTGTGCCTTTTTGTGCCAAATTCTTTATCTGAAACTATAGCCATTGGTCCTTGAGGTATAATCCATATGATTTTGCTGGTGTTATGCACTACAGTGCCTCCATAAACTAGCTGACCGTGCATGCCAATTGTGTCTCTTTTTCTTGCAGTTGTCTTCTTAGCAACTCATTTTCTGTTTCAAGGTGAGTTCTTGTGATTGCCTCTCTATGTCTGACAACACATAGCTCCCTACCCATTTCTCTGAGTTGATTCTCCATATGGCCAATATCCTCTACTGCCTTGGATTTGGCGATTTTCATCCATCTATGGCTCCTTATTCTTTCTTTCTCCAAATCAAAGAAAAGTGGGATTGCAAATTTGTGTGGAATGATTCTTCCCCCATCAAGAAGATTGTAGTAAGAGCCCAAACTAGGTTTGGGTTAGGTTCTTGTGCCTTTGTTGATTCATCCTTCCCTTATGGCTGTCCTCCTATCCTTCATTCAATTTTTTCGATATCCTGTAGTCTTGATAGGGTCCTCTGTAGAACAATCTATGCTTCTTGTAAAACTATTTTTGAGTCTTGTAGTTCTACTTTTTCCTTCCACATGGGAGATATATGTTAGGATATTCCGACACATAGGATATAGTTAAGTTCAACTTGGTCTAGCATTGAGTTAGGTTAGAGTTAGGTAAAGTGTGTTTCTTTACCGTTGTACATTTTGTAACTTACAATCCGACGGTCACGATATGTAGTGATCCGACGGTTCACTCTCACCTCGGTATTACCGACACTTGATCCGTGGCTTGACACTCGATTGGTCCATGAGTTCTATTTAAAGCACATGGAGGGTCATTGTTCGGGTAATCCGTGCATGAGAGAAGCTTATGTAAATTTTCATTCTTTGATTAATAAATTGTCTGTACCCACGTTGGGACAGGCCGTGGACTGTTTCCCTCCTTGCACTCTGAGGGTTTTAACCACGTCAAAAATACTGGTGTATTGATTTGAGATCTGGTTGTGAGCGGTGTCCTTTTGGTATTCTTTCTGAGGAACTTACCATGTAAATTCCTACATGGTATCAGAGCTATTTGAGGGCCGCGTCCGTTGGTGATCCAAATCTGAAGCCGGTAGAACTGCATGCGGCTGTCGTTTCCTAGATCTGCTGTTTCTGACTGCTTTCGGGCCGAGAGGACTGCTCTGTTGCGTTCGGAGCATCTGTTTCAGTGAGGAACCCCTTTCGTTTCACGCGAAAAGGTTTCCGGTAGCCCTAGCTGCGTCATTTTTCAGATCGGGAGGTATACAGTGTTTTTTTTGCAGTTTACTGTCATTTTCTCTCTGCTTATTTCGGTTTCGGTTTATTTAGCCTTTTTTTTCCCGGATCTATACCTTTCATTTCTGCGTATGCTCTTTGCCCTGCGACTCTGTGCGATCTGGGCAAATCAGAAACAGAAAGAAAGGATTTTTCTCATGCGTATGCTCTTTTCCCTGCACCTTAGTGTGATCTTGGAAAATCAGAAACATTGAGAAAAATATTTAGTTTTTCGGTTAAAAGCTAACTTTGAGATTTTTTTTAAAAATTCTAGTTTTTTGGCTAAAGCTAACTTTGAGCCGTAAGGTTCGTTTTTCTTTGCATATTCGTGTTGGGTTTTGTGTTTTGTGTTTTGTAGGGGAAAAGAGCCTTCCCAAGGCAAGCACGCAAATCGAGGCCCCCCCCCTCTCTCTCTCTCTCTCTCTCTCTCTCTCTCAAATATTTTGTATAGATCAATTGGTTCAAAGACTTTTTAAGAGAGTAGAGGTCTTGGGTTCAAGTCTCCATTTTGTGGGGGCGGATTTTTTCATTCCCGCACATTCGCGCACTTTGCCGGCAACGTCAACAATTTTTTTTCAAAAAGCCATAACTTCTTCATCCGGAAGCCTTTTTCAGAGCCGTTTTTTTTAAAACCGCCTATTTTTTCGAGATCTATCCATTGGACCACTTACTTTCAGCATCTTCAGCTTCAGGTTTTTTTCAAAAAATGGAAAGTCCATGCCAAGTCATTCTTGACAGCACTAACTACTTCCAATGGGTAGCCTACATGGGAGATTTACTTAGAAGTAAAGGTCTCTTCAGAATAGCCACAGACCAAGAGAAGAAACCCAAAGATGAAGACAAGGCCGAAAAATGGGAAAATAGACAAGATCAAGCACGTGGTTTGATAGGAATGTCTGTTTCTCCTGATCTTAGATTCCACATTGCAGAAATTGAAACTCCTCATGAAGCATTAGAAAAACTTGCTAAAGTTTTTGGGATTAAAAATGAAATTAGAGCCCATCAACTTGAGAATGAGTTGCTTACTTTGGATCCTAATAATTTTTCTTGCATTGAAGATTTCTTGTCCAAATTCAAGACCCTTAGATATCTCTTGGAAGGTGTTAAAGTTAAGAAAGAAGATGGTAACCTTATTTATTCCATCCTTACTAAGTTGGGACCAGCCTACTCTGTATTTGTTTCCACTTTCCATTCTACAAGGGAAGCTTTCATTTGTCAAGGCAAAGACTACAAACCCCCTTCCTTTGACTCCTTTTGTGATTCCTTAATAAGAGAACAAGAAAAACTCTTACACCTTGGTCTTCTTAATCTTGGAAACTCTTCCTCGAAAGCGTTAGCCGCCCAGCAGCAACCAAATTCAAAGAATCCTAAGAAGTCTTATCCTCAAAGGAATGGTCCTAAACCAACTCAGCCTCAAGATGAAAGATCATTTCAGCAAAATGACAAGACCAATAAAAACAAATGGAAGAAGACTGACAGACATTGTAACTTTTGTAATCGAGATGGCCACTTAGAATCTAAATGCTTTAAGAAGATGGAAG